>JAWWMO010000038.1:8855449-8943522 GCA_035047845.1 Dendrocincla fuliginosa | reverse complement strand
CCGACCGGGGCCAGCGCGGGGTGCGGGGGGGAGGACGGGCAGTGCCGGCGCCGCCGTCCCGCTCTGCCCGCTGCGCTCCCACGGCGAGCACCGTCTGCGGCCCCTCCGCGCGGGCGGCCGGCACAGCCCCTGCCCCGGTCCCGGCCGTGCCCCTGCCGGGCGGGGAACGCTGCAGTTCCCTCGCGCAGTGTGTGCCCAGCACCGTCCTCTCTCCGCCGCCCCTGCAATGCCCGTCAGCCACGCCAACGAAACCCCCCCACAGCCGCGGCACGCTTGGTGCCTCCGCCGGGGACAGGCGCGTTCCCGGCGCCGTTCCAGGCTGTTCCCGCGGCCAATGCCGCCCTCTTGTGAGGGTGAAACCGCTGTTAGGCACCGCAGAAGGGAAATGGAAACGGGCCTGGATGTGGGACCTCAGCGTTCCCTCCCGGCAGTTCTGGTGAATAGCGCCGCCCCACTGCTGACAAAAGAAAGGTGACAAAAGAAAGGTTAGAGTTGTGCCAACTCTAACCCCAAAAGCAGCTCAAGTGCACATTTTTCATTTCCTGCTGTTTTAACTCTCCCGTGGTACCTGCTGGTGCCCAGCACCGGCCAGGGCAGACCTTTGCCTCAGCACCGCGCCCGTGTTCCCATGGCACGTCCTCCTCCCCCGAGGTGGTTCATAACCCTTCCTGCACCCCCCGACCCCTCTCCCTGAAGAAGGGATAGTCCCCCACCTTCCCTTTGCCAGGAGCCAAACGAGCTCAGTAATGGAGAGCAGAAGTCCACAGGTAAGAAAATCCCATGTTGCCACACACCCCTCCCACAGATAAGCGGCTGGAAGGAAGCCCCCGTGGGGACACACTTCCACGAAGTGCCGGCACGGGGACAGACTCAGCCACGGCTGGCTCTGGCCGCGGGGCCCGGCCGTGACCGGGCTGTGCCAGGGCCCTGTCGGGGGGGCTCTGAGCCTGTGTTTCCCCGAGTGCTCAAGCATTCAGTATTTGCCTTTATTTGGCTTCTCAAAATGCTGGCAGCGTGCAGCCCCTGCTGCTTCCCCATATGGACACGGTTTGTCTGGTGTTTGCTCAGCCAGCTGTAGCATGTGCTCGCCACACCCTGCCACACCCGGCAGTGTCACGGAGCACCCCCATCCCAGTCCCTCCAGCCCCGTGGCTCCACTGCGGCCCCGCTCACGGAGGGGCTCCCGCAGGAGCTGCCCCTCCGGGCAGAGCTCCAGCCCCGGCTCACCCTGCGCACACCCAGCACTGGCAGGGGCTCCTGGCCCCGCTCAGAGGCTCAGCCTGCTGAGGTCCTGTGGCCCCAACATCGGTTTACATGTTTAGTTTCGTCTGTCCCTAACACCTCCCCTATGCACAAGGCCACCTTTCCCGTGGGGGCAGAAGGAAGATTTAACTCAGCAAGTTCCAGCTGGCATGGGTACAGGGAGAATCCCATCCCTTCAGCACTGGGTTCTCCCACTGGGGGGCTACAGCTGGGCGACTCCCACAGCGCCTCCCAGCCCGCCGGGGACTGTCGTTGCCGACTACAACAGAGACCAGCAAACACTGATGCTCCCACCACCTGTCAGGGAAAGCAATTTCCCATGAGCACTGGTAACAGGAATACTACACTGCACAAAAAAGGGAGGAAGGCTGCAGAGGGAGCTGAGGAGAGCTGCTGTGTGCCTGCCACACACTGCCACGGGATGCACAGAGCTGGGTGTTGGCAGAGAGCAGTGAGCCAACAAACACCCGTCCCCAACACCCTTCTACACCAAGACATTGAGGCACTGAGAGAACTCATGCTTTAATAGACACTGAAATCACAAAGAAGGAAGGCCAAATGCCTTAGCAATTTCAATAAAAATATGAAAATCTTTTTACATGGTAAATTTCATAATATAAAAAGTTTAATGCTGTCTGGAAACAGAGTTTTAATTTACAAAGAAAGTCCATAGAGGCCAAACATGGCTAACACTGCACACAGGGAGAGCAAGTGCTGACACGCTGCTGCTGGGAAGTCTCTGCTGACCATCCTCTCTGGGTCACCGTCTCCAGCACTCTTCTGAAGGTGTTCTGCAGCCGAGGGGACAGGTGTCCACACACACTGGCAGCTCTTCTGGGCAGCCGGGCAATGCATGAACCCAAAACTGCTCAAACCCCTGATCACCATCCAGCTGAAACTACCAGTGTTTCCTAACAGATTCAGACACTCCTGTGCCCCTGGACCTGTTCTGTAACTTGGAAGAGATATTCACTGAACAAGTTTGACCTAATGAAAGGAAATATGGCCTAGAGTGATATGTGTGGGTATAGCACCCCCTCAATGCTTTTTCCTTGTTTCAGTAAGGTATGATTAAAGAGAAAGAAAATCAATACCAGGCCAGAGGTACAGGCTAACTAACAAAATTCGATTTTGATCAGAGAGATTGTTTACTGTTCCCATTCAGTTGGAACTAAAGACAGTTAGTAAAAAATCTGAAATCTCACACAGTAAAATGTGGGGGGCAAAACCAAAACATTCTATGGGGCCTTGGGGAATGGTTGCACGTGGCAGGTTCATTGTGAAAGTGGTTAATACCTAATTGTTATTGCTCACTGTATTACGCAGTGTTGTCACTTGTACCATGCACAAATACAACAACCACAAATGCATTAACTCCACAGAAGGAATTCTAATAGCAAATGGAGAATAGGCGATTTTCATATCCTGAATTTCTCCACATATTGGGCAAGCCTGATAAAAACTTTTTCCTCACAAAGGGGTCATTTCTCATTCAGGGGGTGGAGGAGTGAGGCACAAGGTGTGTGCAGTGTCTCCCAGCCACAAATAAGCATGCATTTCATGGCTCCTGGCAAGCCAGTGGAAGTGCCCTGTGTCAAGCCCATTTCTCAAAAGACTTGTTCTAGTGACACTCACCTTCCATATTTATACAACACCAAATTCCCAAATACCGAACTTTCTCTACATCTGAACCCTTTCCTGTTTCTATTGCTCCCCCCTCCTTAAAAACAACAGAAGAATCACTCCCCCCACACCCCCACCCCGATTTAGCTCTGTTTGAAAGCTTTAAACCAGCATGAAACCTGCTGGGGCATGGAAATGGGTTGTACCAAAATGGCAGCACACAATTTCTACAGGTTAAAAGATCCTTTAGTTATGGAAGTAAACTACAACAAAGAGGCTTATTTCTGGCGTGTTATGCAGCACTACAGGGAGTATTTGCTGTTGCTATAAAAAAAAAGCTGCCCACTTCCATCCTGGGTGTTCCTGGGATGTCGTTTCAAAACAGTTACGCTGGTTAGAAACAGAGCAGGTCACATAAAATCTCTCAGCAGTCCTGTGACCACAGCAAGTGGCACGATCAGCAGCATCACTGTCTCCACAAGGGGCAGACACTGTGCCACTGACTCATTTTGGCCCACTATTCTAATTTTTTCTGCCAGATCACACAAAGGTGATGTTTAGCACCAAACCATCACAGGAAGATGTCATGTACAGACAAATAACTTCCATTATATGAGTTGAACAGATTAACTCAACTGTTCTGCTACATTGCATATGAGTAGGTGAGTAACTACTCCTTCTGTCTCTCTGCACTGAAACTTTGGTGATCCTCCCTTGTTAGCTGGCTGTAGCAACCCAGCCTGACATCCTTCACCTTTACTGCTTGTGTACATTTCTTGCAATGACAAAAAGAAAAGTATTCTTCTGAAACCAGTGGATTCCAGAATGTTCTCACAGCAAGCACCTGATTATGCGCTGTGAGTAAACTGTGCCTAAGCAATTTCATGTTTCGGTATCAGAACTGAATCTCTGCCCTGCTCTCATGCTTTTTCTCCAAGAACCCTAAGAAAATCACAAATGATCAGATCCATGTTCTCAGCAAGAGCATCCAGCCACGCTAAGTGCAACAATTCTCTGCATCAGCAACGCACCCCTGGTACGTTCACAGAGCCACCTGCACTCACCGTTCAGGTAGTCAGCTGCAAGACTGGAAGTTGACTTAAGATCCAGCTAAAATGAATTCAGCCTCACAACACCTCTGTGAGGTAGGTAAGTATTACTATCCCCATTTAGATAGAAAGGGAAGACGAGGCACGGAGAGGTGAAGTGATTAGCCTTCAGTCACTCAGCCAATTCTGGGAGTGCAGAATAGACACCAAAAACTTTGGTGATCCAGTGCTCCGACTTCATAGCCCGTGGCCTGTGAATCCCTTGCATGGATCTGAGCTCATGTGGTGGGGTTGATGCTGCTGCACACCCACGGCTTCAGTGCATGGAAATGATCACTGGGATCCAAATCACATCACTGCATTCGACAGCCACTTAGAAGAAATTATCTCCAACCTGATCCCTAACACCTAAACCCCACCTAGTCAAGGAAAGCTGACTGTACACATCACCCCCAGGGTGCTCTTAGTCCCCTTTCCTCCACAGGGTAGAGGGCACTCAGGTTCTGCATCCAGCTCCTCTGCTTGCTGCCTTGTGTTCGTGCTCCCACTGCACCAACAGCTGCTCGCACTGGGACACCTGGCCCAAAGGAAACCTGCTTCCACAGCAGGGAAAAGGTTTGCAGACCTGCCTGCACTGAGCCACGGCAGTGGTTTAGCAGAATCAGTGTGTGATTTTTTGGTCAGGTGATGTCTAAATCACACATACTGACGAATTCCTGCCCGCCGTGGAACTGTAAAACAATGTTCTGAACTGCAAGGTCTGGAATCCTTTTCTGTGCTCACTGAGCAGACAAGAAGACATCAGTGCTGCCCAAATAGCTGTGAGGATGAAAAGTTCACCTTCACAATGGAGTGTGCCAGAAAGACCAGAGCACTCAATAAAACCAGAACTTGTCTCTCTGACACACACTCACTACCTCACACTCAGGCTCACCTCACTCATTAGGCCCCAAACATTCCCTCTGAATGCACCAACCCAGCAGAGTCTCACCTGGGGGTTTCCCTCCAGAAAAGTTACCTGAGATGCAGATTTTAGAATGGGGCACCTCTGTCATCTTGTCTTTGTTTCACCAGACTGTAAATGATGCAAGAGAACTGCCAGATCCTCCTGCTATGTAGTTTTACTGCCACTAGTTTCTGGTTTGGCCAGCCTGGCAGAGGTATCTAGAGGTGTGTGATCTTCTCCTCTGTCAGCCTTTGAAAGCAGCCAAGTAAATGGCTCATCCTTCTCCAGGCAGAAACTTATGCATACGTTCCTTGTGGCACACAGGAACATCCTGCCTCCTCTCCCTTTCCTCTCCAACCCCTGATATGTGTAATTTATAATATAAAAAGCCAGCTGTAAAACCTCCTATTGGGTTAAAAAATACAAGGAGGTGGCTTAAAAGCCAGTATTCAACAAACAGACAACCAGATGCTTTGGACCTGTTGCTGCAAATACTGAAGACTGCAAAGAACGTGTTACCGAGTCTGGCCAAGGTCCTGATCTGGGAAATGAAAACCCAGGCGTGTGAGGCCGTGTCCCCCGCAATGACAGGGGGCTGCTGTCCAATCCCCGGGTACTGCCAGCTGGGGGCATGACCATGGCCACTCAGGTACTGGTTGTGTTTGGTAAAGGCAAGTAGGCAGAAGCAAATACTTTAACGAGACTGTAAGTTGTCAGCTGGTACTCAGGACATTTCAACATTTGGAGGAAGGAAAAAACCTTCCTGGTGACAAAAATTTATAACCGTTCCCAGCTGGCAGCCTCAGGGGCCGCACAGCTCCTGCAGTGCTGCTGAGAGGCGGGGAATGAGCTGCTGTCACAGCAGTTGTGGTTTCAGGGCGTCTGTGTCCATTTGGAGGGATCTTTTGTGGTGAAGCAGCAAGGTGTTGCTCAATAGATAGGTCCTTTAGTTCCAGCTTCTCTGCACTTTCTTCTTTGTCGTGCCGTGGAGATAAATTGAGCAAGCTGAGGACATCTTTCTTAGAAGTCATTGTTCCAGGAGCTCCGCGGAGAATCTTTATTGGGCCAGTGGAGTGGTGGGGAGTGCTTTGCCAGAACATCTTTAAGTTGTGAATTGCTTGCACTTTTTCATCGATGGCAGCCAATTTTAATTTGTCTATGTCTGGGGCATCTGCTGGACTTGAGCGAGCAGAACCAGCTGAGGAATAAGAAAGAGCAGGAGACGGGGTGCTGCCACCAGGAGACTGATGCCCTGAGCTTGGAGAGATATTTCTGGGTGATTTAGAAATATGAGCACTGTAAGGAGAGCTGGGGTACTTGAGTTTAAAGGGAGGCTGCTCAGTTAGGGACCCCTGTGAATCACAACCCGGAGATGGCTGCCCGCTGTACTGACCTGTGCCTTCTCTGTTTGACATCTCCGATGTTGTGGGGCTGTTATAGCCAGAGCTCACCTTCTGAAGGGATGAACTCCTTGTTGGAGGCTTTGGTTTAATTGCAAGAGGTGAAGACTGATTCCTCTGACTGGAGCTGATGGGCCGGCTGAAGGCGCTGGTCTCCGAAGACCGGAACGCGGACGCCCCGGCTGGGGCAGGAGCCCCATCCTCCGAACTGCTGCTCTTGCTTATCTGGCTGCTCTTCCTCTGAAGACGCTCAACAGCAATGAGGTGACTCTGAGTTTCCTCCAGAATTTTTTGCGCCAGCTCCTGTGGATCAAGCTTTGGATTGCTGTCTTCCTGGGATTTGACAGTGCTGTCAGTTTCAGTGCTAGACTGGTCAGATTCCCCAGTATCAGAACTTGCAAGCTTCCCAACTTTTTGGAAAGGTGAATTGGGACTGGGGATGAGAGTCATTTTAACAGGAGAATTTGGAGTACTTAGGCTCCCTTTGGAATTGACGGACTCTTTAATGCCTCCAGTCTGACCAATTTTGGGCTGTTTGTGATCAGGGGAAAATCTTGGGTTTATGTTTTCTTGGTAACTGGCCAAAGGCTCATTGCTGATTATAGAGAAACCTTCATACTCTTCCTCATCTTTGCTGGCTGCAGTGGTGGCTTGTGGTGACAGCTGGCTCTGAGCTGCAGACCTGTGTGGATAGATGTTCTTGGGCCTCTCATAATCCTGGCGTCCTCTGTGTCCCAGCCCATCCAGCGTGCTCTCTGGCTTGGAAACAAAGCTCATGGAAGAAGCAATGGAGCTCAGGCTGTACACAGAAATGGCATCTGAGGCAATGCTGTCTGGACAGGTAGGAGAGAATGGAGGGTTTTGATAGTGGGCTACAGGGTTGGAAACAGACTGAGCAGAAGCCAATGACTCCAGTGATGAGGAACTGTCCAGGCTAAGGCGCTTGGGCAGCTCTGTAGAATCTAAAAAAGGAAAGAAAATAGTATGTACACATCACACAATCAAACAAACCAGGTACCATTCTATCAGAATTAAGAGGAAATGATACAAAACATGCCCTCAGGCTCTATGCTACCTTGGAACACCCAACTACTACTTAGGTGAGCAAAAAGAAGTGTACAACCTAGGAAATACCCAGGCAAGGACCTCCATCCAGGTATCCTGGATGCAACTTGTCAGTTCATTATCATTTATATCTCAAAACCAAGAGTGAGTTAGACATCTTCCAGTTGCTGGACTCTGTCCCCAGCTTGGGCTCAGACAAGTCTTTCCCATACAAAAATAACACTCGCTTCAGCCCCTGGATGATGTTTGGCCTGTGTGATGTGTGTGATGCAAAGGTGTGAGTGTGAGATTTCAGCAGAAGCCATTCTGCTCAAATCATCAGATGACACAAGAGCAAAAACTACGATAAGCAGCTTTACCAAAAAGTGCCAACAAGGATTGTAGAGCGAAGTGCATAGTCCTCCTGGTAGCTTGTTTCCCAGTTTTCAGAATCACCTCCTCTTGGCCAACTTCACAAAGGTCAAAACCTGTAATGAGACATGGAGCAGAAAATCACAGTTCACAGAAAGACCCTCTGTCTCAAGTAAAGGTGATCTCATTTAAAACACAGATGGAACAGAGAGGTATGAGATCCTGCAGCACCCTGTGAAGAATGAGTTCACCTTCCCCGTGCAGTTTGTTGTGTATTTATTACTGTTTAGCACATCTTCTCCAGGTGTTGGGAGCTTTATGGCACTGGACTGGGAACACACACACTCATAAACAAATCATTCCTGTCAATACTTCTTTAGCTGAAAATTATGTGAAGTTGTTGGGGAATGATATACCAAATACTTCTCAGGGGACAGTGTCCCACATACCCAAGCATTTACCATTAATTCCAAGTTTTCTCACAGAAATGGAGCTGAAGAGCACAAACCTTGGAATTTGGCAAATGTGGACTGGGCTGCAGGATGCAGACAAATGTGAAGCTGTGAGTCTTGTCACTGCTTCAAAACCCACACGAGACACCAGCAATGGTTTAGAGAGACAATAGAAAGAAGTATTTTCCTACCTAGAGCTGCCAGAAACTCATGACAGCCAGGCAGCCTCCAGAGCTGGACACTGATGGAGACCTGGATTGGTGCAGAGGAGAAATCTTGGTCCTTCTCGCCTGTCTGAAGTTGAACCAGGACTTGATGCAGCTGAAGACAGCAATACAGACATTAGCCATTCCTCACGAGTCACATCATGCTTCTCTGACAGTCACAGCCAAGGCAATGCCCTTTCCCTGGACACCCAGTTCAGCTGCTGCTCCTGAACAGAGCAGTGAGATTGGGAAGGTCTGGGCAGGGGGACAGGACAGGACAGAACATCGGACAGATTGGAATAGCAGCAAAGGCAGGGACAGATCAGGGGTGAGGGCTGGAGGGGTGGCCAGTGGAAACTGAGCAAGAAGGAAGCACAACAGGAACATCTGTGAAGTGAAAGGAAAGAGATGCTCTGGGGCTGCTCATAGAAATACAGTAAAGCCCATTCCATGACTGAGCCATACTCCTTATGCAAATCCCAAGAAATTCATTAATCGGGCAGAACAAGTCATATGAAACCAAGGAAGACTTTCCTAATACCCCCATGGCCTCCAGGAAAGAAGTTTCTCAACTGTGCCCAAGGGACAGGACTAGCAAGCTTGAGAGAAAATGTGTTTATGATAATCTGACACAAATTAGGATGCCAGGATCCCATGTAATTCATCAACGTAGCCAGGGTAGCAAGGATGGAAAGCCATTAATCAAGGGATCAGCTAATCTCAGGACCACCCATTTCTGACAACCCACAAAAGCTTACACAGGCCTTTTTCCGCAGTAGCTCTGTGGAGCAAATCTCAGGCCTGAGAGTGGGTACAGACACTTTGCAGCACAGGGAATGGGTCTGCAGCAACCCTGGCCCTTCGCCTTGCACTGCAGTGTCACCCCCGTGCACATCATACTCACCATTCCCACCACAATTTTAACAGCCTTCGGGCAGCAGGTAACAAGAAAGGAAAAGAGGAGAAAAGAAAGAACATGGGTTACACTGTGTTACAAAGTGCCTGTGCTGGGGAACCCTGCAGGGACACCTCCATGTGCAAACCAGCACCCTGCCTGCAAGATGATCCACCCAGAGAAAGAAGGGAGCAACGGGAACGGCCAGAACTGTGAGTCCAGCAGCGTGGGAATAGGCAGCTGGAATCTGGGAGTGCCCAGCTCATGACAGCTCAGACACTTAGCAGGCAGACACTCAGGCCAACCCACACTCTGGCAGCAGGATGAATATAAAACAGCCCTTCTCTTGTTTCCTCTGGGATACAGTACTGGCATTCAGTGCAGTCAGCAAACCCTAACTTTTCCTTGCACATGCAGTAGTACTGAAGTTCTCTCTTTTGCGGCTCCTGCCTTCTCTTTTGCACTCAAAACAAGTATTTTCTGTCCAGTGCAGCAACTCGGGCTCCCACCTTGCTGCTTCAGCAATGCCAAGAGCACCTGCTCCCCTGTGATGCCAGTCACCCACTTGAGAAAAACAGCAAGCAGCACCTGCTGACTGAACTGTCCAACATCCTGCTTCTGTCTAGAACAGGCAGAGCGGCAGCTGCTCACTTCATCGACTGTGGAGAGGCAGGATGGGAAAAAAGCAATAACCACAAATGAAGGGAGAGCTGAGCTCAAAACCCTGATGTGTAACGGGATAGACTCGTGCAAAAGGGAATTCTGCCAGGGTTTTAGGCTATGGAAGAACATTTGCAAACCCAGTGCAATATCCAGTATTTACTGTGTGGTGCAGCAAGGAAAGGGTGTGTCTTTTGTTAGTCATGTACGGCCAGCTAAATATTTGTCCTTGGGTGCTGTAATTATGAGGCAGGGGGACAGTTATAAAATTACATCATAAACGCTGTAAGACATTCTGAGCCGTGGGAATGCTGTCGTCTCCTCCCCACAGCCCTCAGACCTGGTCTCCTTTGGGTAGCCATGAGGGAGATAACCCTGCAGTTAACAACAGACATCCTGGGAACTTATGAGAGCCCAGGCAAGAGGCAAAACACCACCAAGGACAGGCCACTGGAAATGTCTGATGTGCTGCTGCATATCCTAACAGGATCCCAACAGAAACCCCCTCTTGGGAGCAGGCTCATTCTAGGAGGTTCCAGAGCTGCTCAGTGGGAAACAGCAAAGCTGAGGCTCATCTGGCATTTTGTGCAGATTCCATGTGACTGAAGAGCAGCCTGGACACCACACAGAGCCAATCCCAGCTCCCCACCACAGTATTGCCTTGGAATGCTTCTGCATGGAGAAAAAGGGGTAAAGAAGTGAGACAGAGGCCCAGTCCCTGTGTGAATGTGGCCATGCACTAAAGCAGGCAAATGATGAAGAGAAACCTTGCTGCAGGAGCACTCAGGACAGCAAGAACCATGGAATGGAAAGCAGCCAGGCTGGTGGCATGGAGAAAGGTCAGGTTAGGCTAGGCATGCTCCAGAGACTGGGGAGAGGGAGGAGTGTGAAAGAGGTTGAGGGGAGCAGGAAGAAGTCCCATCACCACAGGTAGCACTGCCCTCCTCCTAAGGGCTAGGAATCCTTCCCACGGAGCCGTGAGCACACATAGGAATGGCACAGGCTCAGTGAGTTTTCTGACAGACCAAAGTCAGCCATGCCCTGTGACTTTGGTAAATACACTGGACAAAGACCAGACAACATGGGCCCTGGACAGGAAGACTGCACAGCAATTAGTGGTCTGTCACTCAATTTCCCCTCACAGGAAGGACCATGTTTTCACTTGTCACTGAACAGGCCACACAACCCAGTAACTCACCTGCAGTTTTTCCTTCTGGACACTTTCATTCACACAAACAGGCAAGTTCAGAATTCCAACCCTCAAGTCTCCTAGTAAGCTCTGGGTTGATAAACTGGGATATCAACTATTCACCACATTTCTGAATTTACTGACCTGGGAAGAACCATTTGGAATCTGGTACTGAAGGAAAAGCTCCCAACTCACCCTGTTGATAAGCTGTTCTCCTGTTTCTGAAGCAGTGATAAGTTTACAAAGTGCCTGAAGTGCAGGGTTAGGCAAACCTGAAAAACATCAGCAGAAATGTCTGGATCTGTTTCCTGACTGTGAGCAATGCAACCAACTTGAACAGAACAAACGTTCGACTAATTCCTAAAACCTCTCCCCCACATCACTGGACAGTTCTGGAAGCAGCAGCAATTTCCAGAAAGCAAAAGGTCTTCCCACTTGGCATTTCATGACATGTTTTCTGACTGAGATCTGGGAAAAAGGAATAGTCACATCATGCTCACTTGATCCAGTAGTAAATGATTCTCAACTGTGACAAAATTTTCAGTAAACATTTACTTCTAGAACTTCTTCCCAGTTCGGTACATTGATTTCATTGGTGTAAAACATCCCAGTTTTAGAGGCTGGCATCACAAAAAGGTAGGAAAGGCTAATGTCTGCATGGTCAGGGCCCACAGCTGCCTCCTCTCACCTAGGAGGGACTGGATGGTTGTGCTGCACTGCTGCAGCCGGTCCCCGGGGTCCGAGGTCGGGAAGAACACTGCTGCTGGGAGGCCACTGGCTGGCGGGTCCAGCCGAAATCCCACTGCCGTGAGGAGTGCCTGCCAGCCTGGAATGCCACCAACTTTATTCTCCACACTTTGCTGGGAGGTGTACATGGAGTTGTGCTGCCCGTTCTGGATTCGCTGCAGTGATTTCTCCACCTGTGGGGAAAATACACCATTAGCTTATTGTGACTGACCTCCTCTTCTTACACAGAGAAAAGGCTGAGAAACAGCAAATCCAAGGTTGATCCTGGTCTGTCTCACACAGGAGAACTTTAGTGCCTTGAAAACAGAGGCTCCAGTAGCTTAGCATTCACAGCTGTAACATCACAGTAATGAGTGTCAACATTCTCTCGGATGCTGGGAACAATAATGGCACAGGAAAAAAGTGTCAGTTTGGGATAGTTTCCTGCAAGCCTGGCAGCTGCACTGCTCCCCAAAACATGACTCATGTTGGGGTCCCAGCCTGCTTATTACAGGACAAGAGACTGCACCTACATGGCAAATAGGAAAGATTGAGACAAGTGTCCACAAACCCCAGCAAGTGGAAGGATCAGCAATATTCACAGGTTTCCATCATTCTATGGATATTTCACACTCCCGTGGGACCACAGATGACACATTGGAAAGACAAGTATTAAAAGTCATGAGTGATCATTCCAGCCACCTGGCAGTTGGCTCCAGTCCCGCTATTCCCCGGGACAGGCTGGTGGCACAGATGGGGACAGAAGGGCCTCTTATCTTCCAAATATGCAGAGACAGCAGTGATTGTGCTCTGTGTTTCCATGACTGCCACGTTCATAGCTTGTACAAACAATTAACCCTAATGATTACGTCTTTTTTAACGTACAGACCCAATTCAACTGCTAATGCAAAGCAGATGGATCTGGGGAGGATTTTGCCACAATGCAATGCAAGATTTTGCTTATTTTGTCTCTTTTTGCTCTGGACACTTCCTTAGGTGTTCCAGTCTTTCCACTCCAACCCAGAGTTTCACAAGAGGCTTTGTCATGGCAGGAGAGAGGGGCTGAAGGTGTATATGGGTGTACATATATATATTTTCAAATGGGAGTGGCTGCACAGCAGGGTGCTGGCTCTTCCACTCATGATCTGCAGACACATGCCCACAGGTGAGGGTGTCTCAGGACCAGATGGGATGCTGTGTGCCTCCTGGTGCCTGAGGGCTGTGGCAGCGCTTCCTTTCCCTTACCAGATGAAGCAGGACACGCAGAGCATCCCGGGCTCTTTCAGGGTGTTGCAAGATCTCAATCAGGGCCTGTCCTACCAACGAAGATGGGCTGTTCAGCTTCATATCGTTTCCAATAAGCATGAAGCCTGCAGGGTTCAGAATAAGAGACAGTCAATCTCCTGTTTTTATGGAAAATGTTCAAACCAGACACAGATGTCCTCTGCCCTCAGACTAGTGAACGATGGCTCACTGCACCCTGCACAGGAACATTCTTTTCCCAGAGCAGCTGTCCAGTCCCTGCCCCGTTCCACAGACTGAACTTTCAGAAAGCTTCTAGATGCTTCTTGTTGTCCTCTGCTATTAAATCAATAGTGTCTTCCTGTTCAAGCAAGCAGAAAGCTACTGGACTGCAGCTAAACTTGTCCAGGTGTGCTCCAGGTCTCCTCTACAGCCATGGAAATCAACAGATGCAAACACTGCTCGCAGAACAGAAGGCAGAACACAGAGAGCTTTCCCTGTCCCAGTCAGAAACCTGTCCCCAGGTCATGCACTATTCAATGCCAGACTTCCCAAATGTCAGCATGAGGAGCTCTACCTGCCCCTTACCATTCATGCAGCAAGGATGTGGCTGCTCCTGGCTCTGGTACTCCATCCAAGACTTAGTGTCAAGGGTGAGCAGTGGAAGTCGGCAACTGAGTGATGAACTCTCATAATAGCATGGAAGAGACAGTACTGAGGCAGCCTGAGCAGCTGAAAGCATCTGCTTGGTGGCAATGCTATGTGGACCATGTCCACGGTCACTCTGTTTTGCCTAGGAAGTGGTCACTTTTAGGGTATTTTACTGCTCCTTCCTTGTGAGACAGAAAAATCATGGAAGGAGAATAAAATCCCAACCAAACTGTGGCCTGTAACCAGAACTCAGCTCTCATCTGGTGCTGCCTGAACCACATCCTAATGCTGGACTCGATGTGCCTGAAATCACTGTCAGCCTGACTAATTTTACCAAGCTCTAGCAAGCTTCCTGCTTCTCCAGCCAGGTGCAGTTCATGCCGGAGCCATGTTCACTGCAGCTAAACAACATGGTTCTAAGCAAAAATCCATTTGGGAAATGCATGCAGGTTTCAAAAACCAGGCCTTGTGCCAGGAAAAAAAAATTAGGTTATCTGTACTTATTTCTGTAGCAGCACTGCTGAACTCCAAGACTTTGTCATTCCAAATCTCAACATACATCTAATTGAGAGGGAGCAAGCACCAGCACTGCATAAGGAGCTGACACTGCTAAGACATTCCCAGTGAAAGCAAGGGAAACCTTTCTCCTAAAAGGACCAAAGGAAAAAGCCCTACAAGGTTTATACTACAGAAATCAAAGCTACTGGCTATTGCTGCAGCTTCAAGCAGTACTACACCTGCCTCCAGTTAGTGTCACAAAGTTCAGCATGAAAAGGTCCCGTATGTGTGCTCCAGCTGACTCCATCACAGGGACACAAGAAATGTGACCCTGGAGATTTCAAATATAGAGACTGAGTCATTGTATTGCACTTTATTTCTTCCCAGTCATGAAACACACTTCCCCTCACAACTGCTTTCCGTTATATCAAATTTATACCCATCTACTGTGCACAGTGAGATGCCAGTATGTCTCATGACAGTGCCACTCAGCTGAATGGGAATCTCAGACACCGTGGTTGAATGCTGGGAGAGCACAGGGTACACTGCCAACACTGCTTCTTGCTTAGCTCAATCAGTTTGGCAGCTCCCTAGAAACCCCATCTGGTTTGCCCAAAAGACGACTCTTCCTACCTGCCCAGTTGGCTGGATGGGAGAACTGCTTGCTGCTCTGCAGGGTTTTCATTGCTTCTCCGAGGGCTGCACTGGCTTTCATCCCGTTTAGGAGAGAGGAATAGAAGGCATGCACAAACATTTTAGAAGCAGCCACAGGAATGGGCCACAGTGACACAAGGACACACTGAGCCCCAGCTGCCAGGAATGCTCTTGTCAAGCCAATGACTCCATCAGAAGTGACTTTGCTGCTGGACTCTTGGTAAGAGCCAAGAACCACTAGCTTGACAGGAAGCCGTAGATCCAGGACATCAGCTGCTGTAAGCAGGAACTCCTGAAGAGGAGGGCAGTCTGAGATGCTTTCCACATCACTGGCATCATCCTGCATCCGAAGAGATTCTGGGATTGTGTAGGGGTTCCCAAAAGAACTCTTGCTGCTGGCCGGATTGCTGTCACTGTTGGGTGTCAGGACCAAAGCAGCCAGCTTCCAGGAGATGTGTGTTGCAAAATGGACACATTCTGCCTGAGTGAGGGCACTCATGACCCTCTCTTTTGTTGATGCACTGCCGACTAAGGGCTGGCAGCCAAGTAACTCAGATACCATATATGCTTCCTCTTCTGCAGAGGGCATAGGGCCCCACAGCCACCTGTCCATAACTGCTGAAGGGAGCTTGGGATTTCCTATGACAGCTGCCATTGAGGTAGAACTGGAGTAAGCAAGAGTATTCTTCCTCACATGGGACTACAGAGAGAAAGAGAAAAAGAAAACAGGGTTCAAAGATCTGGGTTTTTATGGTGCTGGTAAAAAAATATCCTGTGCCTTTGAAAACAGAAGCCCGCTTCTCCAAATTACAAGAAGACTTTGTGTTTCAGTTTCTTCTGTTTAACTATTTCAAGAAACACCTCCAGTTGAGTCTGGTCAGGACTTCTACCCCACATCTTGGATGAACGGATAGGTAAGAATAGAAAGCAACCGACAGTCCACATCCCTTTGAGGGCTGCAGCACAGATGAAAGCATAAAGAAGATCCCAGCTTCCCACCTTACAGGAACACTACCTGTAATCACTCACTACGTGGTTTCTCACACCTGTATTTCCATGATCATTGCCAGCAGCAGGTACTGCATGAAGCTGATACTGAACGGAACAGCACTAATGCTGACAAGGTTCAGACCCTTTTGCTGTTCCACTGACTGTGTTTAACCCAGGGCAAGCCAAGATGTTCAGCAAAACACTGCCCAGCAAGAGCAGATGTGATCTGGGGCATTCTCCCAGAGACCTGGGCCTTAGAAACGCTGCTGCCAAACCTCAGCATGAAAATACTTCTGCACGATTCACCTGTAGTATTTGCTTTGCCTCACAGCTTCAGTGTCCTGAGACATTAGTGGCCTTCCCCACTCAGAATGCTAAAATGGAGGTGACCATACGAGTAATCTGACAGGACAGACAGCTTGGCAAGGAAGCTCAGCACAGATCACAGACACCCACACCTCTGCAGTCTGCCATGTAGTTCCACACCCAGCACATGCGATCCTTTAGAGGAGGATACCCAAATGATACAATCCCCTTGTCCTTCCTGGCATGCCTGGGGCAGCAATTTTGTGCTGCCGGAACTACATCAGAACCTACTTCAGAGCTGTGGTGCTCAGCATGCTCCTCAGCCTTGGGAGCGCCTTGGCAAGGTGGCTTGTTTGTGGTTTCTGTTCTTGTGTCTGGCACAGCAGGACAGAGCTGCTGCTTTCTGAGCATGTACTGGAACCTGGACCCACAGGAGAGGCTCTGTGAGAGAGGTTTCATAAGCAATGTCAGACCTTGGAGCTGGGATTCAGCGACTGGATGGATGGCACTGCGATGAGGCTGAAGCGCTCGTAGAGGTACTCATTGGATGAACTACCCTTCAGGAGAGCAAAAGGAATGAGGTACAGTTCTCCCTCCAGAACCAGGACCAGCTGACGGTGGCGGCCAACAGGCCCACTGGAATGCATCAAACCCTGCAAAGAAAGGAGACAGCATCAGTCTGGCTCTTTCACTCCACCGGTGCCCTCACCTGCATTTCCTAAGCATGAGGCCCTAGTCTGACCCTACATCGTGTTTGGGAACACCCCCCTCAGAACCACGCTGTGTGTGACAGGTGAGAACACTTATGCAGCTGGACTGCTGCTCACCTGTGCCTCACCAGTTGGGTCACCATCCTGGGCTCAGCCCACGTGGGCCCAAGCCTCACCATGGCACCACAGCTCCTTCCACTCCAGCCTGAACCTTGACTAACCCCAACCACCTACATCTTGTCAGTATTATCATCACCTTATCCTTTGTGAGAGAATATTCTCTTCAATACTGAATTTCCTCTGAAGAACAAACAATCTACAGACACATTATGTCCATGGCCTGCACTTCCAAACACTTGGCATCATCATCAACCCAGAATAACCAAAAGATCTAAATAGAAAGCATCTTATGCATGGAGAAGTGAAGCAGAGAGATTAGACAACAGGAAACACGCAGCTAGGCACAAAAAGTGGCAACTGCTCCTGGTCCCACGTAACTGTGGAATTTCAGTCTTACTTATCTAGTGTATCATACAAATAATCAGTTATCACCCCAAGAAGGAGTAACTTCAAAGCACTGAAATTTGCTCCAGCTTAAACACTTGCAGTCCACAAAAAGAAAAGTCTAAAGGAATATCCTGCTTAGCAATTTGCTTCCTTTTTGAAATTCTACACCTTTAAGCTAGAGCAGCAGCCACAGCTTGGTCCAGCAAACCATTCATTTGAAGATGAAACTTTCAGCACACTTGGATAAGATCCAATCCTCAACTTAGCACTGTTTTGGAGATAACTAGTTGAAATAGTGTCCTTTTATTTCTGTGTAGAGTGCCTGACTTTCCCAAAGCCAAGCTAATTTTGGAGTGCTTGCTGAAGGATGGAGACAAAGATCTCATATACAGAACTAGATCCTTGTCTCTTGATGGCTGCTAAGGTCCCTTCCAACACAGATCGCTCTGTGAAAACCACCACACTTCAGATACCACCCCCAAGCTGTCTAGTCTTGCTTTCCCACACTGAGAGGATTTCCTAAGTGTGTATGCCAAAGGCTTACTCCTTCCATGGGTCCTATCAGTAAGTCGTAGAGCGCACGGAGTGGGGGTTTGGTGAAGGAAGTCTGCCTCCTTGGAAGTGATGATGTTCCATCCTTAACAGGAGACATGGTACTGCTGAACAGACTGGTCATGCTCTGGCAGCTCCTGTGGGCAAAAGCCAAGGGAGAGGTTAGGTGCAGAAATCTGAGCTCCACTGTGGGCTGCCCTGACTTCTAACAGTCACATGAGCCAGGCTCTGTCATTCAGGGGACTCTGCTCTCTAAGACACCTCATGGAAGGGCTTTAGTTTCCCACTCAGCTTCACATCCCAGCAAATAGTGATATTAATGGCAGGACGAACCAGCTGCAGACAGCCTATGACATTGCTATGGAGTTTCTCTACGCACTCCAGTGCCTGAAGTGCTGTTTTCAGTTTTTCATTCACACATAGCAGCTGTGTGCAGGCAGGCATGAGATCCACTGACAACTGACCACAGTCACAGCAGGATTTGCACTTGAGTTTTGCACCAGCTGACCTAGTGTGATACCAAAGGAAACATGACAAGAGGCAAACGACAAGACATCAAGATTCCACCTGCACTTTTGCCAACTGCTCTGAACAGCTTCACATCAGAGGCAAGAGCTGATCTGCTGCCCATTTCCAACACACCCACAGAGTTCTGCATGTGCTCTCCTGGCATCGGCAGCCACAAGTTATTGCCCTGCTGAGGAAATGATGTTGCCCCATTCTGGACTCACTAATCTAGCACCTGTGCTCCCCAGAAATGTTACCCCTGTCCTGGGGCCACGAACGACCATTTTATGGAGAAAGGGTAACTTTCCAGAAAGTTTTAGCAAGTGGGCCTCAAAGGAAAGGTAGAGAGGGAGAAAAAATATTTAACAGCAATGGCAGTGCAAGGTCTGAAGTGTAACCAGAATCGCCGCTGGGGCTGTCCAGCAATGAATACAACAATCTCAAACATAAAAGGCCACCCATGAGGCAACACATGCCTCGCTGTCCTCCAAGTGTCAAATGCACTCAAAAGAGGGTCAGATGAAATCCCACTCCAGATCACGTCTGACATTCCTGTGCAAAGAAAGCCTCCCTTGGTCTCTATGAAGCTCCTTCTCCTCTCGGATGCCTTCCAACGCTGCGGGCCTTTGCCAATTCACGCAACAGAAAGCAGCTCTAGTTCCCTAATTCATGACCAAACTTACACACTTGATCAGGACGCTGGTCTCAATATCCTTTCTTTAAGAATATTCACGGTGAAGAAATGCCTTGTCTCTTTTCCTTTTACCTCTTTGCCCAGATTGATTCTTGGGTATCAACACAGAAAAGAAATAAAAGTAAAAAGTATTTGCACATCCAGGGAATTAAAAAAACCTCAGTATCCAACAGTTACATTAATCAATGAGATAAATGACTAGCTGTGTATTTGCTATAGGCAGATACACATGCACGTTCAGGTACAGTGTCTCCTCATACTATCAGATTAAGCCAATAGTGAGGAAAAGACAAGGAGAATAAAAATACTGCACTCTGGTTTACTGCTTCTTCCACTGACAGACCAGAGGCCTGGGACATACCCTAACCCTTTCTGACATATACAATACACAAACTCACAAAATTGCCTTTTCCCCCGTCTCTTTTTCTTCTCAGCTGCTGACCCAACTCAGATTATGCCTAAAACCTACAGTTCTCTGAAGAAAAAATGCTCCTACCACCCACTAACAAGAAATTTCCACCTTATGGGCACACAGGAGTAATTTCAGAACGTTAGCAGAATCCTGATGCCTGACTGCCCACGCTCTCCAACCCAGAGATTCCAGTGACAGTGCAAGTATGCTGCTGCTCCTCAGAGATGCTGAAAACTTGCATGGGGGACTTGTGCAACACAGGACCAGCACAAGCTCACACCGTCTGCTCCCCTTGCACCCTCCTGCCTGTCTCACTGCAGTGCCTGAACAAGCCATCCATGTTTGGCTGGGCTGAGCTTTATGAAGCACAGATTTTAAAATCAGACTAGGAAACAAAACCTGTGCAGGCATATCCCAGTGCTCCCCCATGACCTTGGGCCCTGACACACTGAGCAGCTCCTTGCTAGCAGGCAGCACTCGCCAACCCCACCACCCATGTCAATCAATTGTCACACACTCCTTTATTGCAGGAAAGAGAGGGTTGATTACTCCAATCAGCAGAGCCCTCCTGCATCTTGGTTTCCCAGCCAAGCAGCTCTAGATTTATTTCTTCCCCGCTGAGATTGCTTTTTATGAGGACAAAACTAAGGGAGCACCCTTAATCTCTCACATCTCCTGCCTGTGTGTCTGTACACAGTGAGCAAATTTCACAGGGGAGGATGGACAGATTTTTTGTGGCAGGCAGAGCTGACTGGGACCACTGGCCACCCTTTCCTTCAAAAGCAATCAACGAAAGTGGATTGCCAGGTACCTGAGTCCAGGTCCTTTCAATGTCAGAAGAGGGAGAATTTGGACTCTTGACCAAACACCCCTTCTGCAGAGCACTGATGCTGGCTCTGGGATGCCACACTGATGATTTTTACCTTGCTTAGGCAATGCAGAGGGTCCCCTGATGTCTGAATGGTGAAATCTCTCATTTGGAAGACTCTGCTCAGACACTGCAGCACTGCTGATTTATAACCCTTTGTACAGGCAGCCTAGCCTGCAGCAAGCAGAGAAACAGCACAAACAGCCAGGGATGTTGGCATGTATTGCCTTAGCTCTGCTCCTGCCCTTTGTCTTGGAGATGCAGGAACAAAGCAAAGCCTCAGAGAATAGAAGAGAAACCCATGTTATGCAAGCCCTGGGTCAGACTGACTTGGCTGACCATGAGCCTCACAGGGCATGGCTCTGCCTGTTGAGAATGAGTGCCAGGATCCAGGTAGGAAAGAGGGATTCACCCTACAACCAGCATGGAGCTGCTCCTGCCTTAGCACTCATTAGGACAGGGGACAAGTCAAATACTTCTTACGGCCAAGCATGGCCATTGGGAAGGATGGGAGTCAGGCCTGGTGCTGCAGTGGTCTGACAGATTCAGAATGTTTGATATCCATCAGGCCTTCCTCAAAGAGACTCCTAAATATTCAGCCCTGAATCCACATTCAGGGCCTTGACACACCAACAGTACCAAGCTGTGGGAAGCTCCAGAAAACAGTCAGATATGAGCTCCCTTTGAATGCTTTCAAGGATCTGCAATTATGCCCAGAACCCAGCAGTGGTTGCACAAATCCCACAGCTCACCCAGCAGTCTCTGCCAGGGTGCCTGTGCATCGGCAGCTGCAGCGTACCCATTGCATTCTGTTGCTTAATTAAAGTCTAAGAGTTTACAGTTCCTTGTCAGACCTCTAGGCCAGTGAACAGAAGTACTGCCTGATCCCATTTTATTTCTCAACCTGCTCTCTTCTACACAGATTCTCATCTGCTTCTTTCCTGAAGCTTCAGGGCTCTTGCAAGGTTGTTTCCTAGTTTTCCCAAGCTCAGTGTGCTGCATGCCATAAACCACACCACTCTACAGAGCTTAATTATTAAGAATCACACAGTACAGCAAGAGACCATAAGGTTAATGCTTCCTATAGTGCCCCTCTAGACTGTGCAGCCACCACGTTTCTCACCTGAGGAGCTGGAGCAGACATTAAGTGCAGGAGGTGTTCAAAGGCTTGGGCAGGACTGCAACACTTACCTTGAATTCAGGGCTCAGCAAGTCAGGTGCAAACAGATGTGGCAGGGTTAGCTCTGTCCTCAGAGCCCCCCAGTGTGCCCCCCTTCCATAGGGAAAGGGAGAGGGGTAGGCAGGGAGGCCATCCAGCAATCTTTCCTCATTTCTTAAACTCAGTGCTCATGGTGAGAACATCACACACATGGCTGCCTCTAATGCTCCTCCTGATGCTCCTCTGAGGGTGCTTTTAGTTAAGTGCCCGAGCTGCCCCATCCCTGGGCTTCACCTAAGAGCTGCAAACTACTTACCTGACAAGACACCTGAGGTAAGCTCCTGGGTGCTGATTCAAAGTAATGCATGTGACTCCTACGGAGCAGAAAGACAGAGGTGCTACATGGTTGGGGTCTGCAGTGTTTCTGAGGATTAGCATTCCCTGGAGCAGAATCACATTCTATTTCCCCCTGTAATCAACGGGGCAACCTCCTGTCCTTCTAAGCCTGATGAACTAGCAAAATGTGTCAGCATTTCTGGGGATCTGCCCGTGTGATCCAAAACTACCAAGTGCTCGTAGTCCTTCATCAGTGCAACAGCTTGGACAAATACGCATGTAGATTGTGGAAAGAAAATCAGGCCAGTTACTGGTGCCAGCAGGCAGCTCCCAGTTCCATGGGGATGTTGTGACAGCTCACAAGCTCCAGTGGTGGCTCATAATGCTGCAGGCTGATCACATTTGCTTTTCCAGCTGAGAAAGACCTGGGGTATCCTGTGCTCACAATCAACAATAGAGCACAGATGCAGCCAGAAACTGTGGGTCACATCATGCAGCCCCTCTTCATACTGGAAAAATTCTGTCTTCAATTTGCCTTCCAAATGATTGCCATAAGCCCTAATTAGCACAGTCATGTGAAAGGCTGAGACCTGAACACATTGTAAGAGGCAGAAAATGTGTGGAGACTCTGCAGCTAGTACAGTCCTGTAACTCTGGAAACACAGTGTATTCCCAACTAATTGGTACAACACTTGAGATCAACAGAAACAAGTATTTCCATAACAAGTGTGCAGGAGAGAGCTCCAAGCCCTGCACCTCACACACAGCAGGGACAAAACACAGTTCTCCTGCAATCGCTCAATCTCAAAACCAGCATTCAGCCAGGAGAAGAGCAAATACAGAAAGGGTACTCCTCAGGAGAGTCATCAGTTACAAGTGGGACAAGTCCTTGCTGGCTCTCCCCTCGAGCACTGGCATTGGTTGCACCTCAAGCTGTGATTTACAGAGAAGCCCGTCACCAGGACATCTGCTGCTTGCTGATCCCCACAGCAGTTCTGCATTCTCACCTGTTCATCAGGTTATTCCTGCTGACCATCCTCAAGAAGCCAGTTGGATCAGTCATTGAGTTCAGCTTGTTATTCATCTCCTCAAACTGCTGATCCATGATATCCCCAGCTTCACTCTCAGTCTCGCTGCTGGCACAGGCTCTGTGAGGCAAACAGCAAGATGAAGGGGTCATTGATGCAAGACAGAGCAACAGCTTGATGACAAATGCTTGACCAGTTTGAGAGAATGTTTTTCAAACACAACCTCAACCAAATCCTAGTGCCAAATTTCCCCAACTTGCATCACCTCCTTCTGTCAGGCATACAAGGGTGTACCAGCCCCATCTCCTCTTCTTCCAGACACTCCTAAAGGTTTAATGAGTGGCACACACAGATGGAAGTGCAGGACCCAAACTCCAGGCACTGCAGATAGGGATTTCTAAAGCTGTAGCACAACACTGAAAAACTGAGTTTGCAGGAAACACCACCTCAGCCCTTGATCTGCCAAAGAACATGTGTGAGCATATTCTTCTCAGACTTCCACAATAACTCCAAGCTCTGCATGCTTCCTTCACTGGCAAACTGTGACACAGCAGAGAGCTGTGTTGCTACTCCTGTCATACAAAGAGGGAAAGCACAGAACTCTTTCCTGTGTCAATGCCACAAGCACGGCAGCCATACAAACAGCACAACAGTTCTAAATTTTCCATTTCCTGACATTAATATCTAAATTGTCTCAGTGCAGATTTTCCATCTAATTGCTGTTAGCATTTTCTCTTCTTTGTAAAAGCAGAAGGCAAACACAACTACTGTACACTTAAGCTAAACCTACTATGCTACCTACTGAAGCCCCATCACATCTCATTTCTGTTTCCTCTTGGGTTCCTGACAGTTTGGAGCCTTTCCTCAAGAGCATATTTCCCAATAGAGAGCACAGGAATTAAGTGAACACACAATACATACTTGTACAGGCAACTAGAGCTGCCCCTCTGTTGCTGTATGGACCATGGATATTTTGTAAGTGTACTGCCAGGTCAATATGATTCATAATCTGGTAAATCCTGACAAAAGCCAATCACTTCACAAACACTGAAACACGGCTAGCTGAAGCACAGACAGGGGGATTAAAAAACCCCAAAAAACAAAGGTAGGGGAAAAAGAGAAAAGATTCTCAACAGCCACCCCGTGACTATTTTTTTTCTCCAGTTCACGCATGCTCAGCTCCGAGTCCTGGCACAGTTTGGAGTAATGCTCACAGTGGTTATTTGCAGCTCCTTAAGAGGCAAAAGTCCTGAGTTCATGAACTCAAGAAAGCAGGTCACATGCTCTCCCTAAAGAGAGAGGAGCCTGTCCCAACACAAGTTCAACCAGGCTTTAAAATCCCTCACACTTCTTTTATTTGCAAGAATGCATCACTTTTGATTTTAATCAGACCAGCTAAAAGGAACAATTTCTAGCAGTGTGGAATTGAACACCAAAGCAAAGTCCTGATGAGATGTCCCACATGCACCCCTTCCTCTCCAGAAAGCAGGAAGATGTGCTCTGGAGACACTGCAGTACTTGCAGCCCTGCTCAGCAGCGTCGATGGCAACAACGCTTCAACCTGAACCCCAAAGCACACAACTGCAGGGCACTCCAGCAACCCAGGGACTGAGTAGTCAGTCGAAGTTTCCCCATGTGTGCTGTGCATATTCACACCCTGCTGTTCTCTGGTGCTGGGCAGAGTGCAGGGGCTTGGGGCTCTGGGGGCTGGAGAGCTGGCACAGTCAGCAGGGCTGAGGGATAAGCACTAGATCCATGTAGGGAAGGAGTTTCAAAGCAGAACATGTTCATCCACACGGAACAGCTCAGATTTGTTTTATTAATTCCCTGCACATAATTTTGAAGCAGGGAAAGGCCTGCTGCCTATGAACATACCACACCAGTTCAAGGATCTCAGAGACTAGCATTAACTCCAGAATCCTTAACCAAAAACAAACCCCTACCACCACGACAAAGTGAGGAAGAAGCTGACAGCTCAATAAATTAGAAACTCATCCCAGAACCTGGAGACTCGAGGACTGCCTTTGCCAGGAGGAGAATCTGTGGTGACAAATGGTTACTAGAACTTAAAACTGTATCTGCATGTCTGAAGGGTAAGATGCAATGATCAGTGTGCGGGCTTGGATGTCAACTTCTGAATCACAGAATTGCTTCCCTCACACATCTCGGTGCTGCAGAAAAATGCAAAACAGTTTAAAAGAAGACTAAAAGATTATATAATCTCAAAGATCCAGTGCCTCCACTCCCTCCAGTTCTGGGGGTTGGATACGGAATCAGCCACATGTGCATTTCTGTTCTTTTTGCACCTGCAGTAAAGTAGGCCTGCACACAGCTGGTGTGTCACTAACGCACCCCAAGTCAAGCAATATGTGGCAACACAGCAAGGTGCACTTATAAATCAAGGCGAACTGATGCCACATCCTCATCATGAACTGATACCTGTGCATGGTATTCTCAAATAACACACAAGGACAGGGACATCCCCAACTCCGCTTTCAGACAGGAGCATTCAGAGAAAAAGTACTTGTAAAGGTCAGCATAGAAACTATTTTCATACTCATCCAATCTATAAATCAAACCAAACACCATGAGAGATCATGAGATTGCGTATAAATAAGCAGAAAAACCTGACTTGCAATAAATCCATAGGTTAAAAAAAATAAGAAAACATAGTTGTGAGACCTATCTAAGTAATGGATTGCAGTAAGGTTCCTCCCTGTTTGCTGATGTTCATCAGACAGATTAATTCACTCTAAATTACTTACTCAGCCGTAGCCACAAGGGAATACATTGTGGGGGGGATGAAATTCCTATGGTATTTGCAGTTTTTCAAAGCAAAACATTGAAAGAGAATTAATTACAGTGAAAACTGTAACCAGGATGAAATCTGTCCATATAGTCAGACACGGCACCTGCCTCTTCATTCAATCTATACATTCGCCAGACCTGGGGGTTCAGGCCTTATTTGCACATACACAGAATTGCTTGGCAGTCAAGCAGCCACAGATACAAAAACAAAGCCTTTTTTTTTTGTTGCTGCACTGAAAATTTGCTTCTTCTCTGACTCTCAGTTCTCAGACCTCTCAGCCAATTAGCTCATCCCAGACCATTATAAATTCAGGTGGGAGAGTGGAAACCAGAGTGTTAGACCCCACCACCCAAACTCACCGGGTATAGTAGGAATCCACTCCCAGAGCCTCCCGCACACTGGAGATGTGCTGCTCCAGCGCGGAGTTTGTCAGTGTCTGCAGGGCCACACTGCTGGCTTCGTGGAACTCCCCAGCATTTTCAGTCAGGCTGTCACCCAGATAATACTCATGGAATTTCAGAATTCCTGCAAGGCACCAGAATCATTAGGGTTATTTCTGTAGAGCAAGAACGGTGCTGCCAGCAGCTGTCTAAGAAGACAGCACAGCCCCAAGCATTGGCATTTCCAGCACAACTGGGGCAGAGTGTTCTGTGCCAGGCCTTCACTGGGCTTCTCTCGCATTTCCAGCCTTGCTTTTAAAATCTGGGTTTGTACTCTGCAGATAATGACCCAAAGGTAAAAAGGCAGAACAGAGCTTTTATGAAATGCTCAGAATGCCTTTGCTACTGCAGCACTCTATGAATTATAAATCAGATCTTCCATACAAGCCCCTACTAGAGCAATTCACATTTCAAAAGATGTACACAGAAAATACCTATTAACAGCCTCTGACAACATTAACTGAACATACAAGGCTCAAATGTTGAATAAGAGTGTTGTTACTACAGCAGAATGTCCTCATATCACATAGAGATTTCTCATTTCACTCATATGCATGAAAATACATTCTATAAAAAGAAAGAAGATGGTCTAAAACACAGTAAATTATTAAAAGATAGCATTTCACAGTGGGTAAACCAGATAAAGGCCACTCACCATTTTGCTGAGAATTCAACTATCAGTGCAGATAAAACCTTCCTCCCCTCAGACTAGTCTATTCTTCCTGATTTAATTAATTCTGCAGACTGTGATCAACAGTAAAAGATTGCTCTGGATGCCTTGGCAGCATCAATTATTAAACCAGTTAGGAAGAGCAGAGGAACAAAGAATAAAGCAACTCCTCCTGGAGCAAACACAACCATAGCCAAGAGGCTCTGAGGGCTCTACCTCAGTGGGACAATAGGGACCATGGGCTGCCAGTGGAGCTGCTCTGTGTTAATGAACAAGAGGTCACCATGGCTGAGCCAGAGTCACTACTGAGAAGCTCCTGAAGCATCACAGACCCTCTCCTTCCCATCACCTGACAGAACCTTCAAAGAGGCAGTCACAAACCCATGGATTCAAAGGCTGCAACTGCTTTTCTACAAGACCCAGTTTGGGCAGGGAAGAGACTGAACATGAAGCCCAGTGGCAAACTCTACACTTGATCCATATAATTTTACTAAACTCAGCTTGATAGTGCTACTATAGAATCACTGGCATTTTACTGTGCAAACTACAGGCCTGAAGAGCCAATTAGTGACTGGATGCACAGTAGGACAGCCCCATCTTACACTCAGACATGAAACATTGCAAAATGCCCCAAAAAATGTCTCTTCCAACCTCCATCAACCCATCTAAGTCAGACATGTGTGAGTGTTTGCTTCCCTTCCAGAAGCACTTTTTGTGCAATCTAAACAGTGCTTTTTATCTCTTTAGCTTTGTCATGGTGAAGGGTTGCAATTATTAAATTATATCCAGAAAGAACTCCTCAAAATTTAGAGTCATCACTTTATTAGATAATGAACAACAGCTGTCTGCAAAAAGCAATGCTCTTCAAATTAATCCTCCTTGCTGCTATGTGATAAGTGTTTCCACATTCATGTGAGGATAAGGCAGTTCAATGGCGCATCAGCAAGTGGGGATGCTTTTCTGTTTTCTGCAATCCACTTCACTGAATAAACATCAAAAGCTTTTGGAAGGATAAAGCATAAAAATATAATTAAAGTAGGGATTCTTATGTATAGAAGATTCTCATAATGCCAACATACTTGGAATCTCATTACTGTTCTGCTCTGCCCCATGGGAAATATATACAGAAGGAGGTTGAAAAATGGAAATATTAAACATGTGAAACACTTCCATCTCCAGGTGAAAGCCCTGAACAAGCACTTTTATGTCATTATTGCTGTGGCTATGCCATAGTTTTAGTCTATTCTGCCTTAAGGTACTAGACAGAAATGATTTTTCTCCTACATTCACACTGGTTCCAAATTAATTTCTAGCTACAAACAGTACAACATCCACAAAGACGCTCACCTGTCCCAGGAGCCAGCAGCCAGCTGTACAGATAACCTGCAGCCAGTGAGTAGTAGAGAACAAGTCCTCTCTGGCCATTCACGGTCTCCAGGACCTGGTCAAGGGTCACTGGAGAATAGGGATCTGAGTCCTGCTGCCCAGTCTGACGTTCCACGAGCAAGTCAGCAAATGCCCTCGTTCGTCCTCTCTCTGCTACTGCCAACGCCTCATCATGGTGACCTAATAAGACAAAGCCATCTCTCAGACCTTACACAAGTGTGGTCTGCAATGCTGTGTGCAGGGACAGGAACAGCTGCTATCCCAACCCCAACTGAAACCTGGGGAACCAGCATCACTTATTTCCCAAAAGAGCAGGCCCTGTATTGGAACACAGTCTCACAGATAATCTTTGCTGCAGGTAATAACACAACTAGTCACAGAAAGGCAAACCAATGGAGGAAGCAAGGAAGAAGAACCAAAGGTGCCCAAAATGCAAAGCCAGACATCCAGAAACACTGTGCTGTGCTGAATAACTGAGGAATGAAGGACGAGTTGTGAGCTGCCTCCCTGCAACTCTTGGCATGAGCCTGAGTTTAGCCTCAGCATCTGAAGGCATCTCTTACCCAGACTGACAAGCACTCGCTGCAGGGCCTGATAGGAGGATGTCTGTAGGTCAAAGAGTGACAGCTTGTAATCTGTGCTCAGCTGCACCTCATGTCGGATGGTTTCAAACAGTGCAGAGGCCCGGTAGAGCTGGGAGGGAAAACAGCCACAGTGATTTCCTTACAGACACAGCACAAAGCACTGGCTGGGAAAGCAGGAGGATCCAGGGCCAGCATCCCCTATGGCAGGGGAGGTCTGGCTCAGACCCTCCTTGGGACGCACCAGACATTTCCTTCCCTGAGGACAGCAATGACCCAATGGGCTTGGATGCCACAAGCCCCTCAGCATGGGACAGGCCATGGTATACCATACCTGGTGCTGGGACTCCTCCAGGTTCCCACTCGCCCACAGGGAGAGGCCAAGGCCATGACGGATTTTTGCTTCATCTTCTCTGCGTCCTAGCTGCTCCGCCAGCCTCAGTCCTGAAAAGGAGTCAGTGAGACACTGCCAGAAGGGGAGAAGGGGCTGTGGCAGCCTAGTGGCTGTGCCCTCAGTCCTGCAGGGCTCCTCTGCAGGGTCAGCCATGGAGCTGCCCATGCTGGGATGGCGAGCAGGGCAGGGACAGCACCAGGACAACGAGCACGGCAGCACCAGTGCCAGGCAGTTGCTGCCAGTCCTCGCACTGGCACCAGCATGAGAGGTGCCTCAGCAAGACGGACATTTCTATGGACCAAGACCTCCCTCAGAGAGGGAGTGCCATCCTCTACCAGGAAGTTCAACTTTCAAACTCTAAAAACCACACAAACAAACATAATCACTCTGAGCTGCCAAACACTGCCAGAAAAGATGCCTCTTTACACATTACTGGCTCACTTCCTATCAGCTCTCCCCAGGCTTCTGGCAGACTCTGTATGGTTTATGTGCTGAGCCACAGCAGAGGGCAGGGGCCTGGCCTCAACGACCGGGAACTCACTTCACTTCCAGCAGCACGTTCTGTGTTTTCACCACTTCCACCATGCTCCAAACCTTTCAGCTCCATGGCCCCTGCTGACAATAGGAACACCTCCTCTGAGGCACCTCAGGTTTCCCATGGCTTGGGGAGCAAGCAGAGCTCTGGCTGTCACCAGGCAGCTCAGCAGCAGCTAGCATTCCCAGGCTTTGCAGGAATTTTGCAGAACACCAGGAGAAGGAGCTGTGTTTCATTTCTCCCTTCCAACAGCATACTGGTGTCCTGCCAAGGTCAGATTCAGGAAAACCAGACTAATTGAAGTAATTAATCCTTCTGTGTCCATCTTCATGCATTTCAGCTACACTGCTCGTCTGCTCCATCAGATCCTACACCTTGATCAGCTGGAACCCCTTGTAGCAGCACAACTCCCAGGACAGTGCTGATCCAGTGCTCAGCAGCGGCAGACAGCTCCAGACACCTTGGGCTGAACCTCCCTCACCTCCCTGTCAAACACCACTTGTTCTCACTCACGGTTTAGAGGACGCTCACCCACTTGGTCTCACTCCCAGGAGAACACAGAAGGAAAAGCCAGGGGGCTACCAACACAGCATACATCTGTTTGAGTTTGAGACCGCTCAAACTCAGGATCTCAGGACCTCTTAGAATCAGAGAGACCCCCTATGGTTTTCCCCAGTCAGTTCCTAGAATGCAGTGCTGTTTATAGAGAAGTTTTACATCACCTAGGCTCAGGCACAAATGACCTTTACGCAGAGGTTCTGTGGGGTGGTCTAGATTCATGCTCTGAGGCAGCCCCCAGAAAGGCAGAGATCATGGTTTGTCTATAGGACACCAGGAAGGCTCCAGTGGAGATGGCCATGCTGACCATTACAGCCCTCCAGACAGCTACTCATGCAGGTGGCTCAGCAGTAGCTATGGATGTCTGCAAGAGCTTCTGCATCAAAGGACACTATCAAGCACATCTCCTCAGTGCCATGCTCACAGTACTTCACCTCTCCACGTCTTCAGGTCTCCCACCCCTTTGACCCCACCACTCACTGTATGCTCTGTTGTGTAACTAAGCCTCTTACCTTCCTGCAGATACATCACAGCTTGAGAGTAGTTCTGTAAAGCATGATGAGTCCTCCCCAGGCTGCTGTAAGACAGAGTTTTGGCTACCAGGTCATTCATTTGTGCTGCAATACTGAGGTGCTGCTCCTGATAAACCACCGCCCTTTCATAGGTGCCCAAGGACTCATAGGTCAGGCCCAGATTGCCATAGGCCCGACCTTGGCCAGCAGGGTTGTTGGTCTCCTCAGCAATCTGCAGGTCCAGCTGGTGGTACTGTAGGGCAGTCTCATACTCGCCCATCTGCTGGTAGACCCCACCAAGGCCACAGGCAGCATCGCTCTCCAGGGTTCGGTCCTTCATCTCCCGAGCGATGTTCAGCTGCCGCTCCAGGCAGGAGATGGCTTGCTCGTAGTTTCCTAGCTGGCTGTGCAGGCTGCCCAGCTCCCCGTAAGCCTGGGCTTTGTTAAATGCCTCCCCCAGCTCATGTGCCACTACAAGCCTCTTCTCAAAGCACACCAGAGCCTGCTGCAAACTTCCCATAGCCCTACAAGGGAAGAAAACAGCAGTGTTTATTTTCCCAGTATTTCCTTGAGAGAAGAAGCTTTGTAATTTCCCCTGGAGGCCAGCTCAAACCTTTTGGGGATGAATGCTATCCCCAGCACCATTGAATCAACCTCCTCCTCCTCCTGCCACCCCATAAGCCTTTACTCTTCTCCAGAGAGAGAGCAACATGAGTTTCATTATTTGAGCTGGCAGCACAGTTCTCATCCAGAGGACTCTCTAATTTGCTCCTGTGCCACATCCCTGTGCATGTGTGCAATGGTCACCAAACATACTCCATAAGTAACACACCACATCTGTGTGTACTTGTACTTCACTGGCATTAGAACACACATGCAGCTCCTCACCTGTGCCCACTGCCCAAGCCTCGGTAGGCCTTTGCCTGATCTTGCATACGGTTCAAGCTTTGAGCCACAGACAGGTACTGTTCATAATACTTTATAGCTTCCTCAAAATCTCCCAGAGCCTCATAACAATCTCCCAGGTTCCCATATGCTCGTCCCCGATCTAACACGGATTCGTTCCCACTGAGCTGCTGCAGCATGGCCAGCTGTTGTTCAAAGTAGCCAATTGCTTCCTCCATGACATTCATGTTCATCTTGGTAATGCCCATGTTACCGTAGACTTGAGCTTCGATGCTGGGGTCCTTCAACTTCTGCCCCAGCTCCAGCTGTTCTTCATAGCACTTGAAGGCCATGGTGTACTTCCCAAGTGACATATACACTGCAGCAAGGTGACCATGTGCTCTGCATTCACCCGGCATATCCCCCAGCTCCTGGTACACCTCCAGCTCCTGCGTGTGGTAACCTAAAGCCTTGTCGCACTTTTGTATCATCCTGTATGCAGAGCCCAGGGCTGCATAGGCATTAGCTTCCAGCCTCCTGTCTTTAACATGATGGGCTAAGCTCAACTGCTGCTCATAAAATTTTATTGCACCATGTATGTCTCTTTTACAGACAAAAATATCCCCCAAGTTCCCCAGGGCTCGGAATTTGGCCTGGGAATTGTTCAGAGACTGTGCCAGGGACAAGAGGTACTTCTGACACTCCTCTGCTTTGCTGAAGTCCATCAAGGCTTTGAAGGCCAGGCCCAGGTTGCAATAGGCTTTAGCTTGGCTCAGCTTGTCATGCAGATCCTTTGCTAAGGCAAGATCCTGCTCGTAGTACTTAACAGCTTCCTCATAGTTCCCGAGGCAATAATGGGCATAGCCAAGGTTATGGCAAACTTTCCCCTCCCCTTCCATGTCCTGCAGCTCTGAGGACAAGCGCAGGTACTGCTCGTAGTATGGGGCTGCCTGCACGTACTCTCCTCTTGAGCAGTGGAAGTTGCCCAAATTGCTGAGGGCCCGTGCTTCACTCTGGATGTCCCGCAGCTCCCGGGCAATGTTGAGATGATTTTGGTAGTGCTGCAGAGCACGGTCATGGGCACCCAGTGCCTGATAGGCAACTGCCAAGTTCCCATGTGTGGATGCCTGAGAGGCACGGTCATTGACTTCCATGGAAATCTGCAGTTCCTGCCGATGATACTTAACGGCCTGGTCGTACATGCCAAGGGCGTTGTAAGCATTGCCCATGTTGCCATAGGCCCGGCCCTGGGCTGCATAATCGCTCAGCTCCTGTGCTATGGACAGGTGTGCCTTGTGCAGTCGCAGCGCAGTGTCATAGTCACCTTTCATCTGGTGAATGATTCCTGAAAAACAACAGAAACAAGCTAAACAAACACACTCCCCTGCACTAACCCTCTGCAGCACCCTGTGGACCGGTCCTTTTCCTGCCTCTCCACGCCAGGCAGCCCCATCCCTTCCCCACAGCACCAGGCCAGATGTGGGCCTGGCACAGCCCTTCCAAATAAACTGCCTCACTGCTTCTAACAGGCAAATCCGGGGCAAGGTTCTATGTTACACATGATGCACACATTCATCACAACAACTGGACAGTTTGGCCTTATAAAATTGCTTTTTTGCCTCAGCAGTGATACCTGATGACTCTGGAGCTCAGACTCAACACCATGAGGGAGACAGCATTTGCAATTGTTTTTCAATTTCAGTCGAATCATCTTGCACTTGTTATGAGACATAGGAACAGGAGTTTTGAATCTGCTGATGGTACCACCTATGCTTCAATTAACTGTGGTAATAATGCTCATGGCTACTTTGCAAACACTCGTGAACAGGTGCGAACAGAGCAGGAGCCACAGAAGGAGGCCTTGAAAATGTTTTCTGACATTAACTGTAAAAGTTTCAAGAGAAAATAGCTGCCATCTTTGGGCAACACGGTGAGCGCACGAAGACAGCTACAGAAGCACTCTTGGAGCTGCAAAGAGGCAGCACTGAGAGACTTTAAACTGGGTTCTATTTATAATGTGAAGTGTCCTCTCTCCATTGCAGTGGGAACTGCAGAGGCTGGAAAGCCATGTCTCCAGGTAGAGCCTGGGTGTTTGGAAACACCAGGTGCTTTGCAAAGATTGACAGCCCGAGACTTCTGGTTAAACTCCACATCCTCTTGTCGTGAAGGGCTGATGGCTTGTGCCTTGCCCTCAGTCCATCATCTCTTGCTCCCTGTGTCCCAGAGCACAGTGTATCTCCCTGCAGAGCCCTGCAGACCCTGGGCTCCATTACAGTCTGTGCCTGCCCTGCTCAGCACTGGATCGTACACTTTAGGGTGCTTTGCATCTGCATCAGGGAGATGCAAACAGAAAATGTCTGTTGCTTCAGCAAGGAAGCCAACGCTAACATTCTGGCCTGGAAACACACATTTAGATACATTTTTTTTGCCTGTCGGCATGGCTATTTTGATGAGGTTTTGTTTTGCATGTGGATTAGATGAAAGAGACAATTAAGACTTTTTAATTGGTACTGGATGCGTTTAAAACAACAGTAATAGTCTCAACAAGAACTGCATGTTCTTTCTCCAGTATAACTTAACTCTGACAGAGAAGACAAAAATTATGGCCAAATAACAGCTGAAACGTGAGACCCTGCACTCAGACGCTAGAACTATTCTAACACAAGGCGGGGAGTGGCTGAGTCAGCATACCGACGGAAAATTATATTTAGGCTTAAATCCAACACAGAAAAACATTCTCTGCTGCACCAAAACTCTCTCCTTTTTAAGCAAAAATTTCTGAAATTATATGATGAAAGCATCGTTAAATCCAAAGCTGCTGTAAAGATTAATAATGACATTAAGATGAATTTTCTGGTCCCAACTTGACTGAGTTTGAGCCAGTGAGAATTTAAACTGCATGCAGGTACCATGAAGGTTGAGGAATAAGAGCAAGTTGCTTCCTTTTGCAGCAACAGTCATTTCGTTCTGGGATGAGGCAAAGCAAACCCAGCAAGTAGCAGCACCAGGAGTGACAGCACTGAGAGTGAACTGCTCAGCCTGGCTCATCTCAACATTTCTGTACCAGTTTGCTAGGTTTTCTTCTTAAGCTGAGACAGACCACAGACCACACTGAACATACAGGCAATCAGGAGAAATACTACAGAACCTGAACCAGGTTCTTGCTTCCAGCAAAAAAGCTGTGGTCTGCCCAGTGGCAAAGGGCTCACAGAAACAGGACAAGAAGACATGGAAAAGCCAAGATGGCTCATCAGCACACTCATGCAGGGAACTAAAACACAACCAAGTGACAGCTTCCATTTCCCCAGACTCCATTTCCTCAGTTTCTATGATTTGCTCAGAAAGAACTAGGGCAATTCTCCAGAAAAAAGTACGTGCTTTGGACACAAGGTGGATGAAAGTGCTTCTGGTCTCTGGAGGTTTGTCAGTGCTTTTCAGGGCACATCCACCCTATTTTACAGGTGCTCACAGCCAAACACGCCATGCCATCACCCAAGAACTGCGCCACCAAAACAGCCTGCACACTCTGCTCAGCCTCCTCTGGAAACCAATCACAGTAAGTTAACCTTCACAGCAAGAGGAGCTTTTCCTTAGTCCTGACTGAGCTGGGAAGCCAGTGTGTTCCCAAGGACAGCGTTCCACCACCCCACCAAGGACCCAGCATTTTCATCTCGCCCTGTCCCTGCCTGGGCAACCCAAGGTCCTGTGCCACTATCCCTGGCACAGACTAGTGCATCTCTATGTCTCTGCATTCCCCCAAGACAGGCCCACATTGGAGCAGAGATGGAGGATGTAGTTTATGCTTTGCTGTTCATGCAAGGCCTCCTCTCCCAGCCCTGCTGCCTGTTGCATGCTGTCACACTAACAGAAACCTTATCAATGTTAACTGCTCTGTCATGCTAAGTTGCCCACAAGAACTTTCACCCCACAAATCTATTTTGCCTCATGAATCTGCCCCAATTTGTGTAAAGGGGGAGATTTGCAACACTAAATAAAAAGCTGTGACTCTTTTGTTTTCCCTAGTTCCCCTTATCTTCTTATTCAGCTCCTGAAAACTCAGCTACTAAGAGACATTAAATAATTCATCAAGCTCTTTTCAATTACCTGCTGTTGATAACATCATAGTACAATTAGCATCTACAAATGAGAGTGCCAACCGCCAGGCAGAAACAGGAGCTAATTTACTGCATGGAGCAGTCTGCAAGAGCTGGGATTCAGGGACTGCCATCAAACACTTAACTTGGGTTATCCCAGCACCAGCCCTACTCTGCCATTCCCAGCCAGCTGAGAACACATCCTGAACGGCAGCTGGAACATCAGCAGCACAACTGCCACAGCCATGGCAGAGATGGAAATGTATCCTTGGTCGCTCACACATCTGGCATTGCGAAGCAACAGCAGGAATGGGCTTCACTGGGATGTAACTCAGTCCCTCCCAGCTTGCCAGCAGCATGCCAATGCTGCTCCTTAAGAGAACATAAGACTGCTACATTCTAGTGTTTAAATATGTACATTCTGAAAGCAAACGCAGGATTTCACCCATATGTCTCCCAACTTACAAGGCAGCAATATATCGAGATATCCAGCTGACAAGCTCCCAAAGAAATGGCCGTGTAACAAACCACGTCACTTCTTGCATTAGTGCAAGAATTACATTTATTTTTGACTCCTGAAGAACTCCTCAAATGCATTCTGTCCTTTCGTTTTTCCCTTTTGCTATGACTTTATGCTTTCTAGTGTCTTTCTGAGGAATTTAATCACTTAACATGGAATACATTACAGCAGCACACAATCTGCCAAGGGCCTGTTTAATTTATTAAGACAGTCTGGTGAAACTAGGGTGACTAAGAAGACAGCACACAACAGACCTCCTGCATCCTGGAAGCAGCTCTGATAGTCTTGGCATACCGTGCCAAATTCTGCTCCATGTCAGGACCTTACCTAGATTGGAGGAGGCTCTGCCTTCAGCAGCTCGGTCCTGCAGGCTCTCAGCAATGTGCAACTGCTCTTCGTGGTACTGCTTAGCTCTCTCCAGGTCCTGCATACATCTAGCCGCATGGCCCAGGCCAGCATAAGCACGCATCTCAATGGCCTTCTCAGCCAGCTCCTGGGCCAGCTCCAACACATAGTTGTGGTAGGACATGGCCTTATCAAAGTTCCTGTGGTAGTGGTAAGCACTGCCCAGGTTGCTGTAGGCTCGAGCTTCCTCCCGCTTGTTCCCCAGCTCCTTGGCGATCTTCAGATGTTGTTCATGGCACTGCACTGCATTTTCAAAGTCCCCCATTGCAATGTACACTGCTCCCATGTTGCCCAGCTCCCGTGCCTCAGAGAGCTCGTCTTTGGACTGCTTGGCGAGGAGGACACACTGCTTGTGGCTGGCCAGCGCGTTTGGGTAGTCCCCGATGGCTGTGTACACGTGGCCCAGACTGCTCAGTGCCGAGGACGCTGCCTGCAGGGGCAAGAGAGGCAACGTAAGTACAAGCATTCATGGAAACAAGTTAGACGGCCCCAGTCCTAGAAATCAAAACCACAAGAAGCCATACTGAAGAAAGAACGTGGCCACCAGCTAAAAAACCTGCTCTCTGCAGTTCTAAACCCCTCAGGGCAGCTAAGGTGGAGGCAACAGGAATGGATGGAGTTGACCTGGGAGGATATGACTTGTGTTACCTCTTTCTCTGAAGTGTGCACTGTGTGTGTGTCCCTGGCAGAGGGGAAGGATGGCACCTCGGAGATGCAGAGTCCCCTGAGGAGATGGAGAGAGTGATTGCTGCAGAAGACTGCACTCCAGGACCAATCCGAGCTGTCCACAGAGCAGTGACTCCCACACAGGTAGCCATACCTCAAGTCACCTCTCGTGATTACTGTAACGCCTACACCAGGTCCTGATAACTCAGCAAACAATCCTGTAGATTATGGCAGCTCCTAGGAAAGTAGGTAAATAATGATATTCACCTGCAGAGAACACTGCAAACAAAAGCCTGCTCTGTCCCACTCTTCATGCCGTTAAGTTCACATCAAAGCACCAGACTCCTGTGAACTGAAGTCAAAGCAGTGCCAGAGACAGCAGCAGAATGAGAAACGGGACACTGTCACGCTGCAGGCTGAGCCACCATGAAAGATGCTGCAGTCTCTTCTCTCCAGGCTAAACAGCCATTGAAAACCTGCTGCTGGAAAACCGACACACTTGCAGCCCAGCACTCAGCTGGGAGGAGGGAGATACCTCTACAGCTTTTCCTGCAGTATCAGTAGGCCAGTGCAGTCACCAACATCCTCACGTACTTCTGCTTGGCCAAGCACACCATGCTCCAAAGAGCACCGTTCTTATTGTGCAGCATCAGTGTCCTGAGCCCCACACAGCCTTGGGACTGCAGCAAAGACAACAGCATTTCAGGAGCTGGAGCCTCTGTCCCTTGAGTACATCTTACCCAAATACAGCTCTTCAAAAATCCAAGTTCTTACCACCAAGAAACAGCTGCATTTAACAACACAAATTATCTGAAAATCGGATTCTTTTTCCCACTGCGTCTCCTAGGACACAGGCCTGCCCTCCACCCAGCAGAGCCAGAGCACCCAGTCAGGCAGCAGGGTAAGGAGCCAAGGGGAGGAGGAATATGCTCCTCCTGCCCAACACACACCTGCTGCCTCAGTAAGGCTGTTCACTCCAGTGTCCTGACCCTGATTCCTCCACATGCACTTTCTTTGCTACCCAGCTGCTGCTGTGACCCAATTCCAAACGTCCAGAAAGGAGCCATAAGGATGAGGGTGGCAGCCGGCCAAGGGCTGCAGCTCCTGGCCGGCAGCACTGGTGGCAGCTCCAGGCCCTCCTCGGTGCAGGCTGGATGAGCTGCTCTCAGTGCAGACACAGGCAGAGGTGGGGAAGGGGTCCTGCTCCTTACTGGTCGGACTGGCCGCAGCCTCGAGGTGCTTTGGCCCTGGACCAGCTCTTGAGCAGCGCAGTGACGTAACTTCTCGGTTGACACTGGTGAGGGAAAGCTTTTACAAGGTCTGAGGAGGTCTGTTTGGAGATTGCTACAAAACCAGCATAAAAATGGTTGCTCTGAATTTTAATCCATTTTTACACAAGTCTTCATGAATATTAATATACACAGAGTACTGAGTCATTTGCAACCTCAGTAAGGAAAAAAACCTGAAAAAAACAGATACATGCAGCCATCGTGCTCAAGCCCAGGCCAAAACACTGAGTGGGGCCCACTACAGGCCTCAAGGTGTGCATCAGAGCTCCCTTCATCCTGCTGGTCAGCAATGAGCTGCTGCTGAAGAATAAACCAGCAGCACCACTGGCAAAGTCAAACCTGGCACAACACGGTCAGAACTGATCCAGCCTCAAATAGTTCTGAAAGACCTGCCACTAGCAGCATCAATTGTGATATTAAGGAGAAGAGAATGGAAATGTCTTTCTGGAAAACAAGGAGTCAGTGTAATCTGGTGTCTCCCAGGGCTGCTAAAATTTAAAAAAACAAGTGCACATCCATGCATACAGAATGCTGAGGAGATGAGGTTTGGCAAAGAGCCATCAGGCAGAGACTTGGATGATATTAATGGGCTATGGCTGGGGAAAAGAGGCATAAATGGAAAGCACCAGATCTCAGACTGTCTGTGCACAAGAAAAACTTGACAGAAGCTGAGATTGCTCAAACCACGCATGGGAAAAAAATCTTTAGGATGTCTCCTAGAGTGGGAAGCAGATGACCGGAATTCAAATTTGTTAGGCTGGAAAAGTTTATTTCCAGGGCTCCTAATGCCTTTGCCCAAGAGCATGCCCAGGCTCACAATAAAGACCTACAATGAAGGGTACAAGCTTGGCAACCACTCTGAGGACATGTAAGACACCTGGCTCACATGCTTCAGTGCCCGGGACTGGATTGTCCAAACCAGGATGCAGGAGGAGGCCAAGTAAAGCAGAAAGGAAAAATAAGTAGGAAACAAAAAGAAATAAAAAAGGAAGGGTGAATAACCCAACTTGATTAGAAAGCTGGGGCTGTTTCCAGAGGCTGGGCTGTGGCTCACACAGACAGCTAGACAAAGCAGGAAGGCCACCTCTACCCTCTGATGTGTCCTTCACTCCAACACTCTTCACACTTTATTCTACAGCAGCTTCCACTGTTACCTGATCTGAGAGCAACACTTCTCAATCCTCCTGGAGTCTGCATGAGAAGAGCCTGTGCCACTTGTGGCTTTCCCAGGCTGGGGCGGGTTGGTGTGTGCAGCAGCAATCTTCCAGCAAGATAAACATCAGTGCTCTATGTGCTCTGGGGGTAGTCTGGGGAGCCTGCCCTTACAGCACTCTTTAAGAACAATCTGGTGATAACATCTGCTGGGGAACTCTAACGACTCACTTTGGGGGGTTATGAATAGGATTCCAGAAGATAAATTCATCACTGTGTATTTAATAAAATCCCCCACAGAACAGGATCCACTGGGAACCCCCAAGTGGTTCACACACTGGGCCAAGACAGATAGGGTATTCCCACGTCACTGGCAGAAGATGCCCATTGTGCCAGGGAGAGCACAAGACTAACACATGAAACAAGATTCCTGCTCTGCTAGCACAGATGTCTGGTAGCAGGGTGATAGGAGACTACAGCTCCATACTAAGGGGGTTTGTATTAGCAAACAAAGAAAATCAATGCTTTACACACCTGACAAAAACAAATTTTACAGTGGGGATTGCTTACACCTCCAATTAAACAATTTATCACTATAATAGAAAGCAGATTCTTCTGCCACTGAGCTGAGGCACAGAAGGGAGCTCTGAAACAGGCTCCTAAGTGCTCTCTTTTTCTTCAGAGCAATAGCCAGCTCAGGTTCCTCAGCTGAATAAGGCTGATGTTAAGCAGATGTGCATCACAGAATGACAACTAATATGGACCTGGCAACTTGGAGAGATGCATTCCTTAGTTATTTCGCTCTTGCCAGAGAATGGTCATTTCCCAATCATGTTACATTGAAACAAGTCTTCACCTGACTGCACAGCCTGCTTAAATAACAACATTCTATAATAATTCTAAAACGGGCAAGGTGAAAATGCTTTGCTTGCTATCTCACTGTATGGCAGCCATAATTCCCAAACACAAGCACTGATTAGGACTGATCAGAGATCGAACATGCCTTTGCTTGCTGTTTCTCTCCACTTCCCTTCTCTGTCTGGGCATGGCATAACTGCAGCTTGATCCCAAAGATGCAGTAGAACCGTATTCAGCAGATCAGCTATGCATATTCACCACAGATGTACTGGGGACAGGTGGCAGTGACTCAAAGCCAGTGTACCCCTTGACCTGCACCTTCTCACCCCACGCCCTCACCTCCAATCCACATTCCCTCACTGCCACCTGCACATCCTTCCTCTTGAACACAAGCAAAGGTGTGTTGGTTCATTTACTATGTTCTGACGGTGGTGAGGGAAGCAGATTGTTCCAGAACAGACACACAGAGCTCTGAAAGCACATACAGTAAAATCTTGCTGTGCCCTACACTGGTATAACTGTTTCAGGGGGGGAAGGACACAGGCTAGCTGACACCAGGGACATATCCCAGCTCTTTCTGTACAGGAGCTGTTTACAGGTAAGGACCAAGTAACTGCTGTGCACACAGGCAGGACAGCTCCATGACTGTGGGTGAGTATTTTCAGGACCTAATAAATGATCCACTTGGCTGTAAATTGCACTTAACCTTCACTTCTACTAAGCCTCATTTCCTCAGAATCCACCAGTCTTTCACAGTCCGGCTTGGAGAACTACAGATTTATGCACTAAGACAAGTGTCACACCCAAATACAGCAGGTGCCCCATCAAAATTCAAACTTGTCCCTCTCTCCTCCCTCAAAGGCAAGGCTGATATGGCACTGTCACATCCAGCTTTTTCCTTTGTGTGCCATGGTTTTGAAAAGAGGAAAGGAAGAAGCAGGCAATATCCTCCTCTTGTACACAATCCATACGCAGAAAGAAGAAATGGATTTGCTTTTAGGTAACTAGTTCCTGGGGGAAAAATATACTGAAATCAATATCCCTGTCAAATCCAATTTATTTGTAGGAGGTCTCAGTCTTTTACACAGAAGCTATCAAAAAGCAAACCCCAAAAAAGCCAAAGCCATGGAACAGAAGTACAAGTATCTCAAAGCCTGGAAGGAACTTGTAACTACTGCTAACTGAAAGGGAATAACCAGAAATTAATGACAAAATAGAAAGACTCAAAATATACAGCAGGAAGAGACAGCCCCAGTTCCCCCTTGATTAATGGATAAAATCCACAGCTCTGCAGGTGTCACAGACCTGTTGCTCAAGATAGAGGCTGCCATGGGCTGTGCTAACAATCACTCTCCCAGCCCTCTCTGTCCGTACTTGCTCAGGAAATCTGTAGTGTCTCCAAGGACTTCTCATTCTCCCTTTTCCATGGCAAAAGCATCACGTAAAGTACATGAATCCAGGTAAACTTAAACAGCACTATTACTCAACTGTCAAGCCACTTGCAGTCACTGTTCTCCCTGAAACCAAAGGCTTCAAAGGGACCACTGACTTTCAGCTGCTGTTCATTTGGAGATTAAAATAATGCTGCTCCAGTGGAAAATCCTTTAACGCCATCTCCTCCATTATTGTCCAGTTCTGCCTAAAACACTGATAAAACCAAACCTGAGCTAATCCTTTAACAGAACTGCAAATGGTTTTGACCAAGTTAGCAGGGTTTTGATGGAAAGAAGAAGCAGTAACTACACCACACCATTTCTTAAGAGTAAATCTGTCACTCATACTGACCAGGCTGTTCACATTTACTGTGGGAGTTGGAGAAACACCCCTCACCGTGTGGTGCTGGGGACCTGGAGGAGCAGGCTGCCTTTCTGGGTGGGCTCTGAAGCACTCCACTCATTCCACAAAAAAGTCACACAAAACATACCAGCCCAGGAACAGTTTAAAGGAGATCTCAGCATCAATGGGGTTCATACATCTTTGCCCCAAGTAGCCCAAATTTGGTCGCCTTCTGGACATAGTCTAAAAGACTTCTGTATGCAATCACTTAAGGGAGAATGGCTGACTTGACATTTTAGTGGTGATGTAAGAAAACAAGCCCTCATTTAAAACCACAAACTTCTCTGTGATGGTGACACTGAAGAGTGACTCATGCCCTGGTCAAAGTTAATCCTGAAGACTAAGCCAGCAAGTCACAAAATTGCATCTTACAGGTCCCAGACCAGCTCTCTCTGCAGACAAAGAGAACTCCAACTCCTACAGCAGCATGTTGACCTGTGCCAATCCTTGCTACTCTTTTTCATAACCTGGACACCCCCTCACTGCAGACTCAATACAGGTGGGAAAGCCTTCGCTGAGGTAGGCCTCCTGGAGACCCAGAGAGTGCTGCTCCTGGAGCTGCAGGTCTTGCACGAGTTTTCTGTTTCATTTCTTTTACTGCAGCCAGGTCCAGGCCTCAGCAGCATGCTGAGGTTTGCAGTCACTATGAGAGGAAAGTAAAACCAGAAAACTGCGTTTTTTCAGCTAAAATCCATGTGCTGTGGAGGTCAAATGGGGACATTTAAAGGAGATCCTCAGGAAGTATTACATTTCCCTCCTGAGTCACAAGTCCAAACAAAACAAAGCATATGGCCTTTTAGTGCATTCCCAAATTTCCTGCACTGATCAGATTTCCCTTAGTTCTGCTTAATCCTATCACATTTGAACCACACTAACCTGTATGAATCCAATCAAACAGACTCTAGAAAAACCTGCTAAAGACAGAAAGAGAAAGGCAAAGAACTTACACTCTCTGATACAAATCCAAATGCTGATGGTCATGCACTAAGGCTGATCACATCACTGAACTCATCCTCTTAGCCATGCAGGTGATTCAGTCTGAGCTGTAAGGCCGCACTAGTGCCCTGGAGGACCCACAATTCCAAATAAACTCATATGATAAGTGTTCTCCCAGCAGCTGGCACACAGCCTTTATCCAGGGTGCAAGGGAGAGTCTGCCCCAGAACCCTAATGAAGCAAGTCTGCTGTGTGCACTGCGAGGCTGCAATCAGCGAGGCAGAGCATGGCATCACACTTTTAATGAGGTTTTTGATGAACACCCACATCCAAGGTCAGATTTTCAAATCTCAGTGGTTAATCAGAGGCCCCTCAAAGACTGCTTGAAGCATGAGTGTTCATGGACACAATATGAACTGAGAAGCGCATGCCTGTAACTTTGGATGCCCAACAACGGCGCCGAACATCTGGGCCAGACACAAACTGAAGTTCAGTGAACTGAACAATGCTGCAAGTGTCCAGGAAGATACTCTGCAGACTGAGTCAAATCTCCTCACAAGTTCTCATTAAGCTGAAATCACAACACCTGCAGAACCTGAGACTCCAAGGGCAATGGGGTAAAAATAAAGCTTCTGTCCACTAGTGCAGAATAGCAAGGCCCTCCTCAACGTGTTACTTCTGGAACTTCAGTCAGATGTGATAAAGCCACAAGAAATAAGGTAAGTTCTCCTTACTCCTTCCTGCTCATATTGCTATAGGCAGCAAATAACCCATTTCTGGCAAACAACTACGTAATAAAGTATTTTGAAGCAGTGGCTTCATTACAGAAGAGGAAAAGGGCCAGAAAAAAAGCAGAAAGCAAGTGACTTCTCTGCTGGTTTTCTGCAGAGCTCTGACACTGCAGCAAGCACTACTTTCCTCCTTTTGCCTCCACAGCCTGTCTCTGACATCTTAGTCAATGTTTTCATGCATGACAGACTGCTTTAGCCTGAAGACTCTTTCCAGTTCTCATTTGTGAGGTATTTATATCCTGTCCTCATTTTCCAGATTGTTTGCAAACATAACAAAGTAACCGCGGTCATAAGATTTTCTGATTTTTCCTTTCTGAAAAATGTGGCAGCCCCAGGGCCAGACCACCTCTTCATACAGCCAAGAGTCACACATATCCCACGGGCAGGGACACTTGCAGTGGGCTCTCTCAAGCTGCAGCTCATGAATGGATGGGATTCCCACACTCCACCTGAGACTGATGATAAGGAGCACAACTGAGGACACAAGTGACCAGCTAAGGATCACTTCAGGATTTACAGTGAGAGAGACCAATTTTACCCTACAAGAAATTCTATTTTAAAACACCTGAAAGCCACGTGGATGCAATGGAAAAGGCCAACTGCTATGTGTGTGAACCCACACAAAGCTAAATTCTGCAGAGAACAGGACAGTGACCAACCAGTCCATGCCACAGGGCATACAAGATAGGCCACAGGCTTTTTACTGGGCTTCAGTGAGCTGGTGTCTCCTGAAGTCTTCCAGGATGGCCTGAGCCATGCAAACCCAAGAGAAGGCACAGCATGGTGTAATGCCATGTCACTGAAGCCAGGCAGCTCAAGTATGGCTGCAGGGACTAAATCAGTGATAATGAACATCCTTTCCCTCACCTTCTACACCAGCCTGAACAGGTATGGGACAGGGAGGCTCACCACCCCCTCTGGAAGCAAAGGACCAGGGTTGCTGGCTGCTGTACTGCCCTCAGAGCCCTGCTTTAGAGGGCTACGCTCTTTTCCAGGTGTTCTCCTGGCCTTCTCCACTACAGGCCCTACAGGTTCTATTTTAGGAAGAATGAAGATGGAATCACTCCTGAAGGACAGCTATGCCACTTCCATCTCAGACTGTGTTCCAGTCTTTTTCTTATCTAACTCAGCAGAACAGAAAAAACCCAAAACACGTTCTGTTGCCCCAAACCATAATTCACACAAGTTCAGGGAAAGGGCTGAATATCATTACAGATCTGCTATCAACTCAGTCGTGGCTTGACAGACAAAGCAAGGCAGGAGGGACACCTGGAAAGCATTTCCCCTTCACTTCAGGAAGGGGCAGAAAGCCTTGGCTTTACAGAACTTACAGATTTTATTAGAATTATCTATCTTTCCTTCTTTGCAACTCCTGCAAACAACAAGGTGAAATTTGATCTTGGACTTGCAGTTTACCAAATGTAGGAGATTTATGCCAAGTTTCATTGCTTTGAAGGGGACTGGGAAAAACTATCAGAACTGCAAACCTAAATAACCACCAGTGGCTGAGCTGCTTACAGTATGTTCAGACAGTTGCAGAATCTGCAAATTCCCAACTGAGTCCAGCCAGGGATTATGTCTGTCCCTGTAACCATATCCTGAATGCTCCTCCTTCAGAGATGCACAGTGACTGGTGATCCCTGCTAGCTCCATGGCAATGCCCTCTGCAGCAGGAAGCAGAGGACCAGCCGGCTTCTGGAGTCTCCTGGGCTGTGAACCCATGGTTTCTCTTTACAACAGGAATTCCTGCATTCTGATGTTTCTCTTGCCACATAAGAACTTCCATAGATATGCCCGAGCAAGCTGACACAGAAAATCCACTGAAGTCTGCTTAATAAACGCCTTTCCTCTATGCCACTTAACCACCCAGTTCTAATTATTATCTTCATCATGCCTTCTCCTGCGAATTGTCAACATTTCTGAACAAAATCTGCTGAAGATGCAAACATGAATTCTGCCTCACATCTGCAATCATTTTAAAAAGCACCCTAAGACAGTAAAACCTGGCTCATCAGTTACTGAGCATACCTGCCTGTTGCAGAGAATTCCAAGAGCCACGTATGCTCACACTGGTGTCCAGGAGCTGCAACCAGCAGCCCCAGACACAAAGGGTGAGTAACAGGAGGGCTCTGAGCCCCAGCAGGTCTGCACCTATTCCTCCCACAAACAGCTGCTTCTGGGGGTGGGGGGGGAAACCCTTTAAAACCAGGCCAGGGACGATTGCTGCAGGCTGTTGGGCACCGCGAGTCAACCCAGGAGCAAGATGGCACTGACACAGTGTGTCCTCTGCTCTCTGCCCTTCCCTCAGCCACAATCCTGAGAACAGGGGCAGCAGGAAACACCCTTGAGGCACTCTGCCACATCTTCATCCCAGCCCTAGGGAGGGGTTCAGGGGCACAGACAAAACTCTTCCTCACCCAGCAGCTTCTGTTCACTCCCTCCTGGTGAAGAGGGATGCTGCATCCTAAGGAAAGGCCCAGGTTCAGCTCCAACTGTGCCCACCAGCCAACATGCAGGAGCTGCCAGTGTCCAGTGGCTTTCTGGCAGCAGCATCCTTCCCAAAAGCTCTGCGCTGGCAGCACGCTTTCACAAAAGTATTCATTTCATGATGGTTAGTTTATGATCTTGGTGTATGGCCCTGCTATTTCTGAACAGCAGGGCTGTAATCGAAGGCGTCTGAGGGCCCAGGAGAGAAGGGAGCTATTACCCTGGGGAGTCCCTGTGGTGTCCATGGCCTCTGCATGGCAGGATTCAAGCACAGCCAATGTGAGGGTCTGGACACTGGACCTAAGAAGGGGCTTCATAGCTTTCCTTTTCCTGTCCAGTTCTGCTCGTCAGTCCTCAGAGCTCCAACACTTAAGCAGTATTTCTCTAAATTAAATGCTTTGGAAGGAATAGAGGCCCTTCCAAAAGGTCAGCAGAAAGGGCCACTCCAACCCATCCCAAAAGATAATGCGCCACTGGCTCCACCTTGGCACTCTGGCCTTATAGAACTCCTAACAAGAGACAGTTCTGCACACCTGAGCAGCAGCTAGTGACGAAAAAGAGTGACATAGGGCACTAGCATTACAGGCATCAAAAGCTTTTACATTTTGATTCCTTTCTTTCCTCTGATCCTGGCATAGCTTGTCAGTTGAATAACCCTTGTCTCAATCACAGCTTGTGATGTGGCATCAACACACACTACATGAATTACCTGACGGCCTCCAGAAGATCAGCTTAGCTGGTGCCAAAAACAAAGCAATTAATTAAAAAATTGAGTACAGACATTAACATGGCACCTCCATTATGTGCAGGCCTCAGACCACCCTGAGGAGAAACAGGCTGCAAGTTTCTGCTGCTCATCGGAGCCAGCTCCTGTGGCAGGCAAAGGACAATGAGCTAAAACAATGTGATGCAGTCTTCCTTGCTAATACCAGCTGTCACCCCTCCTCTGACACATCCTGCTACTTTAGGGAACCTCTCTTTGTATAACTACCAGTCCTTTCAAGGGCACTAAGTAGCAACTGCAAAAAAGAGCAGCAGCCCAAACTACAAAAATACAATTTCATCAGCACATGAACTGCCAGACAGCGTGTTTCAATCACGGAGAGCACGGAACGCAACACAAGACCATGACGCTGCTGCTGGTGTAGGACTGGGCTGTGACTCTTTATCCATGCATCACCAAGCAGCAGGGAAGTAAAGACAACATTTCACTCCACTGCAGCCACACTGGCCTAGAGTGGACCCTCTTGTCCCTGTTCAGAGGTATCAACCCCTGTGCAAGCAGAAGTTCCTCACTGCAGGACAGGAGTGGGTGAACTCCAACAGCCTGCAACTGGCTTTGAATGAGCAAGGAAAAGACCTAGGGGCCCCACCAGCCCAGGAGAGTTTTATTTCCACCTCTGCACGAACTGAGTGGGTCTTAGTCGGAGTTAGTGCAAACAAGACATACAAAAAGGTCAGTTCTCAGAGAATTAACTCATCTGAATTTCTTGACCAGGCACTGGTCAAAAAAATCCAACACATCCCTTACCAGAGATGGCTGTTTCATGTGCCCTTCACAGCATTTCCTAAGAACCAGCCTTCTGCCTCATCCGCACAGACCAAACCCACACGTGTGTTTAACACTCCAAGGTCTCTTGGAGACACTACAGGTAGGCCAAATCCCAGCTACAGCCACTCCGTGCTCTCTCTCAGCACAAGTATCACAGAACAGCCCAAATTTCTCCCCACACTGGCTGAAAGAGTGGATGGCATGCCCAGACACATGGCCTGTGCTCAGCATGATACAGTGCTTGTAACAGGAGCTGCTCAGATTCTTTATGCCAGGGAAGAAAAACGTTTAAAATATTGAGTGCCTGTGAACAGCCCAGATGATTCCCTGCTCAACTGACAGGTCCCCTCCTCCAGGCCTGTGCGGGGCAGGACAGACCACAACGCTCCAGACAGACCCTCCGCAACCTTCTCCTCGGTTTATGAGCAGCACAACACAGCAGAAGCCCCTCGTACAAACATTTGCAGCCTCAGAACCTGACAGTCCCTCCGAAGACAGCAGTAACCCATACAAAGGAGCACTTTTTACCTTCTCTGCCAATTTTCTGTACAGTCGGAGGTAAAACAATTACCCCATTAAAGCTGCACACCAAATTCCCTTCTGGTGGAATTCACATGAGCCATATTGCAACTTTATAACATTTGCATTATAAAAATGTCTGCAAAGGAGGCCAAGAAAAACAGCTTTTTGTTCAGAGGAAGCTCTGTGGTCAAGATGATGTCATCAGAAAGCGCCAAATTAATTTCCTGTGGTTACATCCTACAGGAAATCCAAGAAGCTCAGCTTTCTTGCTAAACCAAGTAGTCATTTGTTGTCAATAACTGTTAATTATGTACCCAGATGTGTCATGAACTAAGAACTATCATGATTAGCCCTCATTCCCTGAACTCCCCTCAGATGGACTGGTGGGATCTTTTAAGATCAGTGGCCTGAAGTCAAAGAAATGCTCCAGCCTGGGGCTCTAGGGCTGCTGTGCTTGCACCAGCTCAGCAACTATCCTGCTGCTCCTCCATCCCCACAGCAGGGGATCTGCTGCTGCAGAAACCCCACGGAAGAGCAGCAGCCACACAAGTTACCCTGTTCGCAGCAACAGGGACCCTGATCACAAAAACTGTAAAAACAATGATGAGGAACAGCTTTTCTGCTCTGCATGAACATTAACAAGGAAATCAGGAGTGATTCAGGAGGTTTTCCAGCTGGTAAAATAATCAAGAAAATGTTTAACAGCTCTCTCCCCCATGCCACAGTCCTTCCACAACCTACTGAAAGATGCATTTCTCCAAGGCTTACTTGATATTTAACTTACCAAATAATAGTTCAGTAAAGCACTCAACAAATTCAAGAGGATTTTTTCCATGACTTACCAGTGGGAAACTGATCTTCCTCAGTTTTTAGATCTCCCCCAAAACTACTTGTGCTTACATGAATTCTCACCTGCCCTGCTGCCTCTAGCCCCTCCCTGCACCTGCCTTGTGACCACCAGACCCCTGTCTTCCCACTCACAGTAGAGGGAACCCCTGAAGGAGAGGATAGGTTTTGTACCTGTAACATGCACTAAAATATGGTTCTGTCCTTACAGTGACCTTCTGGTAGAAATCCCTTGGGACAGCCTGCTCAGTCCATGCAGCCCACTTCCCTGCTGTGGCAGGGTGCCCAGCATAATGCCTCAGGAGCTGAATGGCAAAGGGTCAAGGCAAAGCAGATCCAGTCCAGGCAATGCCTACACTCTACACTACAATTTGCGTTCGGGTTTGCACAGGTTCTTTTCATTGCTATTTACACAAAGCTATTTTATGCAAACACTGGGGACAGGGTTCTTGCTTGTTTTCTGTCTGGAACAAGTAGAACTGAGGATGCAGCCTAACAGAGTCTGGATGGGCAGTACCTGTACCATGCACTGAGGACAGCAAGGGCTCCGCTGCAGCAATGTGGGACCTGACACCAAACCAGCAGCAGCTTCTGCCCCAGGTGCCAGAGCCCCAGAGCCTCTACGCTGTGGGAACACGGACAGAAAGGGAGAGGGAGGCAAAAGGATTGGCTCAGAGCTCCATGAAGTTTAGGGATGGGGGAAGCAAAAAGACAAACTAAACATAATGCCCCTTGCACTCACACTCTGTATCTACTGGCACAAAGACTTTCCTTAACAAATGGCAAGTGAACACCTGGAGAGAGAAATCACGTAGATTCCAAATTCTTCGAGTAAAACAGGGAAGACAGACAAGGCTTTTCGAGATGTTCGTATCTGTCTGGAAAACCACGCAGTGCTGACTCCCAGCTCAGACTATTTAATAAGCTTCCTACCTCTCTGTCTTTGAGCTTCATGGCAAGCACCAGCTGATGTCTGTGGTTAGTAAGGGCCTCCCGGTAATTTCCTTTCGAGAAGAATGCAGAGCCCAGATTACCATAAGCTCGGCATTCTCCTGTCTGGTCACCTGTATCACATGCAAACAAAACACAGGTTAGCTAATACAGGCACTGCTGGAAACATCCAGTAAGAACACTGGAACTTATACAAGTGATGATCTGTGTGTGACAAACAGCATCAGAACAGTTCTGTACACAGCCAAACTCTCCTCTTTTCTGGCCTTCAGAAACTTCTACAATTGTCACCAATCTTATTTTTAGAACTATTTTACTTTCTTTTTTAGCCTAAACTTGGCAATTTCCCATGCCTCCCCATTTATTTTTTGCTAGGCATTATGAAGGTCAGTCAATGGCCCAGAAACAAGCACAGAGCATGCCAGCTTTCTCCAGAAAGCAGGCAGCAAGACAGCTCAGCTCAGATGTACAAACAGCATCTATGACCATTTTCAGGAGAGCAGTCCCTACGCCCTCAGTGAGTGCTCCTGGCTTGAGCCTTTGGGCACTGACTTTCACCTGTACGTGATCTGGCCTTTGTCTCACACCTGTCTGCTCTCCTGCAACACCCTGAGAAGCTGAATACTCTCACTGTTGTGCAGGATACACCGTACTCAAGATGGATTTTTGAATTTGTTTATTTTTTGAACACTCTTTGTTCATCATTTCATTCTTGTTTTGTTCCTTCCCTGGCTACTGCCCCAGAATCTCAGACTGAGTACCTTTGTCCACTGAATTCTTGGAAAAACAGATGGCTTCATTTAAGACTTCATGTAAAGTTACGAGCACAAGTCTACGCAGGGAGTAAGAGCAGCTCCCACATACATGGTACCAGGTAATTCGAAGACCCTGTAAAACCCTAGCACATTCACTGATTAACTGCCCCATCACACAGGCAGGCGAACAGGGCTGCACAAACCTGCACTCCACACATTTCAGAAGTTTCAGACTGGACTTAGCAGGTTGTGAAACCCCACAGAAACCTGAGTATTCCAGACACATGCTGATCATTAATTCAGCTGTTGATTTGTTCCACCTGTCCCAACCCAGCACTCAAGGAGTGAAAGGAGAATCCTTACCTAAACTCTTGGCTACATCCAAGTCCTGCTGCATGTATCCAGTGCTTTTCTCTGTGTTCCCAAGGGACCAGTATGCACTGCTCAGCGCAGAGAACACTGATCCCCGCAGCTTCAGGCTGCAAGTGCCAATCTTCAGGGCAGCCTCTAGCACCACCACAGAGGCCCCATGGTGGCCTGCAGTCAGGAGCTCCTGGCCGATCACAGACACCACAACAAAGGGGCTCTTGTCCAGCTTCATCTTCTGTAGCTGTTGGTAGGTGGGCTCCAGGGACTCTGAAGAACAAAACCAAAGTTACTGAACAAACTAAGTTATTTGTATCAGGAATCACCTTCACAATTCATCTTGATTTTCTTGTAACCAAATGATACATGAATTAAGGGCCATACTGCCCAAATGCAACTAAAAATTAATACAGGAGCTCAGGGCTCAAAGGCACCAAGACTTGGCACATCAAGACAGAACACCTGGCAAAGCTGCTGTTTGCCTTGCAGAAAGCACGTCAGGAAGGCAGCATGAGCATGTAGAGCAGCCTCATACGAAACTCGGAAGCCTGGCATAACAGCAGATGGAATAGAGAAAACACCTGAGGAATTCTATGGGAAACTGAAAATAGGCCACGAGCAGTGTCTCAGAGCGTTGCTTCTTCAGCACAAACTTTCAGCTGAACATCTGTGCCTGTCCAGATACCCAAGAACACAATGTATGCCAAGAGAGGTGACCAAAGCTGCAGAAAGAAGCTGCTCCTTCTTCTGCAGGAGATGGCGCTCCTTCAGAATGACAGCACTGGACCTGCCTGACTGCTTCCACTGGTCTAACTGCAGCAGTGAGCACAGCGGATGTGCAGCTGTGGGGCAGCAGGTCAGAGATCATTCAGCCAAATTTAGGGATGCCCACACAGAACACCACATCACCTGCATTCTAAGGACCAGTCTCAGTGCCTTTGGGTAGCAAATGAAATTACCTTCACAAGGTAACTGCTATATAGGACAGAAATTTCCAGATTTAATTCATTTTGGAGGATGGAGAAAAACACTATAAAAAAGGAAACACCAACAGGGATATTTTATCATTTCAGTGCTTCTTTGCTCCTAAGCCCTGCAGCCTCCAGCACCATCTGCTGAGGATGAGAATTGCCATGTTCCTCCTGGATAACAGCATTAGGACATTGCAACACACAGCCTGCAAGACAGTGATGACGAGAGGACCTCCTTCCTCTAGGGAGAAAAATCCTGGAAACGGAAACATTATGAAAGAGAGACAAAACACTGCATAGCTCATATGGCTTCAAGGTCCCTGTGATTTCAAACCCTCCTCAAACAGAAGGGAATTAGCACAGGAGTCTTTTTTCCTTCTGGAACGCTGTCTTTTGAGAGACATTAGTAAGACAGAAGAGCTGCTGATGTGCTCTTCTGGGCTAATGCTACAGCCAGGGCCACAGCAGCACACACCTCTGTCTGCACTGGTACTTCAGAAAGGACAAACAAGCAAGGACTCCATGGAACTGCTGTACAAACCCAGTTCGTCCCCGCTGGCTTATCACCATCTTGCTATCTCACTCAATCAGAAAGACAGTTTTTGTTCCTCCTGCAACTTTAGGCTCTGCTGTCAGCATTCCCCTGACTCAGCAGAGAAGCCAAATCTTGAAATCCTTCCCTTCAGGCCTTCAAGTTCTCCCATCCTCAGATGCTGTCAGTCACCCACGGACTGAAACTCCTGCCTCTGGGTACCTCAGCAGCAGGTTACCACCCCTGAGAAACCCCACTGTGCTTACCTCGCATGGGAGACTTCATGGCGGCCTCGACCATGCCAACCAGAAGCTGAAGGCTCTTGGGATCCTGTGCCAGTCCTGACGCAAACGCAGCCAGTGCATCTGCATGGCGTCCCAGGTACTGCAGGGCCACGCCCTGTCGGAAGTATGCCTGCAGGGATAGAGGGAACAGGAATGCCCATCACCAACCCGTCACAAATATTCACAAATAACACAGCTGCCCTGACATCAAGCTGGTGGATGCTGGGCTACACCATCACGCTCTGGCTTCTGGCTACAATCAAACCCACCCAATACCGCAGTCTGGTTTGTGACTGCCACCAGCATGTACCCCCTCACTCTGATCACATTCTCAACCTTTGCAAGGCCTCTGAACTGTTCTGGAGACATGGGCTGGTAATTACTAGTAAGGCAAAGCTTTCCCCCTGGACTTGGCCAAATATTTAGTCTTAAATACTTATAACCAGATGCTCTTTCTCGAGACTGCCCAGCACTGCCACACTTGCTTGGTGCACTTTAAATACAACACACACATGCATATGCACACACATCTATATATAGATCCACATACACTTCTTAGACAGAGGCAAGACACTCATAATTCTGAACCGGTTTACAAGAGCATTTCTCTTTGTTTCTTTCTCTCCCAGGAAACTGTTTAGGTGCATATGCAATACCTTGAAAGTAACCTGTATCTCCTGTCACCGTGTATTTCCATTTCTACATCAGCAGCTGCAAAGCACTCCCAAACAGAGCTCCCACACCTCCCTACACCTCAATACCCGGAACCTACTCACAAACCACTAACTTCAGACACATGCTCTGCTCGCACACAGATCAGAGGCAAAGCCCTGGCCCAAAGGGTATCCAGAACTGCCTGGGAACTACTGGGAAGGAGACTGGAGAAAACACAATCCAGTATTTGCTCAGAGTACTCAGGTATTTGTAGTGCACGCATCTGGACACTGTGTTGCAGAAAGGTCTTGAATCTTCAAGCTCCTTGGATGCCCATTATTCAGATTTTATCTTCATGCCCAGCTAATACCTTTCTGATACAAATCTTGCGGCAATTTGGATTCATTCAACCCTATTTCAACAGCACAAATAAAGAAGATAAAACATTTTCATTTCCTTAAAAGTGCTTTAGAAACCAGTATTGCTCCTTGAGATTGGCTCCCAGTATTGATCTCGTGGCTAAGGCCCCACCACTCTCCCTCCATCTGTAATAGCGCAGAGAGCTGCACTCAAGATACATCAGGTATACATCTCTGGGAGTCTTTTTACTTAAACAGGACAAATCTCCAATTAATTTCCAAAATGGCATTTCATTAAAGTGTTCAGGCACTTTTGGAACCCAATCCAGAAGGCAGAGACTAAGGAAAATCAGAATTATGTGAGAAATTTAGAGACATTAATATTTAATCTCTTTTCCATTAGTAAGTCTTGATTGTAGAACCCCTTTTCATGAATTTGATGAAAACAAAATTCTTTTTATTAACCTTTAGTATAAATGTGTTCTTATTGAACAAAACAAGCCACTGTACTGGAAACCCAATTCAATATTAATTAGATTATGAGCATGAAGCTTTAAATCGAAGGGAATACAAAGAACTAACAACGTGCAGTGGTCGCTAAGCATGAGTCCTCTCAGCAGAGAGTGATCTGTCACCTAAATCACGCTGTACACTTTTAAGTCCTTTTTTTTAAATTATCATTTAATTACTTTCTTTACTGCCTGATGACAGCGGGAGTTTGACACAGCACGCCTCTGACGGGGACCTTTTCAGCCCACAAGGCTGGTCCAGGACAGCCATGCTTGCCCGATTCAGCTCTCCGGGAGGAGGGCACGGCCACACCGCTGCCAGCACCGAGCTCCATGTGTTGTGTGGGCGTCCTCAGCACCGTGTGCTTCCCTGGCACATCCCGAACACTGAGGAAGGAGAGTCCCCACCTTCTGAGCCCCGCATGTGGAGGAGACACACAGGCTCCAGGTGACAGGAGGAGACAAGACAGAGCAGGACCCACAAACACGCAGTTCAGTTCCGCACATTCTGAATGTCCTTTATGGAACGGGTTTTTATCTGCTCCCCACATGTATTCCTGGAAGTCCCCCCCTGGAAACCGCTTAATTTGAATACAAACACAATATTCAGAGCCACAAAGAAAAACCTATTAATCATAACTGAAAGGAAGATTTTGGCCTATTTTTCTCCTGCAAAAAACCCATCATTCCTTCCCTTCTCCTCCAGTTTCCAGTGTACACAAAAGGCTCTCCACACACTGCGTTCCCTATGGACCTTTAAGAAAATAAATAAAAAGCATTCACATCATCACCTATTTCCTCCCCAAGAGGCATTCACAAGTTAGTTTAGCTTTGGAATGAAGATGCTAAATCAAGGGGAAAAATCTGCAAAGAGGAAATGGTGAGAATCACCCTTTAGAAGAGGAGAGGAAAAGGGAAGGCAAGGAGCCAGCAACTGCAGCTGAAGGAGTGAACCAAGGAGCAGTTCCTGGTCCCAACACAGACAGAGCCTTCCCATGCTGAGGGAGCTTTAAATTTTAAATCACACTATGTGAAGATAGTACAGTGCCCACTCTACAGTAACAGTTACATTAATTTTCCAGTGATCGTAAGTAAGCAAAAATGATCAATTTCTTTTAAGATTAAAGCAAGGAGAGGATAATGTTAAGACAGAAACAGCAGGAACAGCAGGTGTTTTCTAACCCTGGATCTCTGCATCCTCAGTATAATACAAACAGCTGGAACCATCTCTTCCATTTTTTCAGTCTCTGCATCACACTTTCCAGGAACAAAGCACTGTACAAGAAGAAAGCCTCACTCTCAGTTGAAATTTGGCACTAGATGCATCTCCCCCCATGGGAATGTTTTCTCCTATCCTTGTCTTAGCAGGACAAACACAGCTCTGCTGTTCCCATCTTCAGAGTCACATCACACCAGGGGTTCCCAGCAGCTGCACCCGTCCCTGCAGCCTGAGCTCTGCACAGCCCACCCACGAGACCAGGGATACAGCTCTGCCACCAGAAGCCTCTCGGGAAGGGAAGCGGATTAAAGAGTACAAGGCACATCTACCAAGCAGCTGATCTCATCAAATCCTCAATACTACGTTGGAGAGGCTGTTAGTGAGCATTCTTGCACACCTATGGAAATCAGACCCCATGCGGGGCCACACAGCCTGGGGGGCTCAGCCTGCAGCACAACCAGCCACGCCTCTGCCAGGCTTTCACACAGCCAAGGGAAGGAGGGAGGACAGGGGATAATTAGTGCTTTTTATCTAGAAAACCTTTGACAGCACAGTCGATGTTCTGGAAGCAAAAATAAGTTATTCTAATTAATTAACTGGCAAAATGTATTTGGCACTTGAGACTTTCAAGCCATGCAGAACACTGCCCCTGTGACAGAGGCTGCTCACACTGCTGGCCGCAGGACAGATTCCAGTGGGGTGAAGCAACATTGCTCCCAGCACAGGACCCCTCCAAAAGGTAACAACTCTTCCCATCTTGTTCAGGTTTTGCCACCTGTTTTTGCAGCCTTGCCTTTTTTACCCCGTTTTTCAGAGCACTCCATGTTTTCACGGCTGGAATATAGTTTTTTAGTGCTTTTCTCTACCCTCAATTTCATTTTACAAAGCTTGTACCAACAAGAGAGCACAGAGATGGCCCTCCCCCTTACTAGTGGCCAGGCCACAGCAGGGTCAGCATCTGCATCTCCAGGCACAGCCCCTCTCTGCAATTCCAAGCACAAGCCCTATTTGTTCTGCTCAATTTACTGACCCATGTCATTTTTGTATACACTAATATTTTCCATCTGTGTTATTATAGCCCATTTAATGAAAAAGGAGAACTTCTATCTGTCCTACTAGGAGTTGCCACTGGACTGACAGCTGCAGTGTCCAGGCAACACAAATACAAACATGCTGATTAGTTTTTTGATCCTCATCATCTGCGATCCCACCTAGATAACTGCCTAGACCCTGAATATTAAATTTTGACATGCAATCTGAAACAGGATTAGAATGCAAATGCTACCATTGAATAGCCTATATCAAGAGTGGCCCTGAAACTCTTCTAATATCAATATGCAAGAACTGTTTTAGGCAACAGTAACTGGCTCATAATTAATACAAAACATGCAATGAAGATAAAAATACAGTACAAAGAAAGAACATGTAAGGATACAAATAGGACCTCTAAGTTCTGAAAGATTTTGCTAAATAAAATCAAGCTGAGTAAAGGAAAACAAGGCAACTCAATGCTTTTCTCACTGGAACATTTTTTGGACCCAGGATCTAGGCAAATATTCCTGCTGTACTGACATCTGTGGCAGCCTCTGGTATTCATGCTCATACATTGGATTCATACTATTTTTCCCAGCAGAATCCATGGCAATAAAGCATTTTGATCCTTAGTGCAACTCATATACAATGCTTGCAAGAGTGGGAGGGAAGCAACAGCCACGGGAGTTCAGTCCTGTCTTACCACAGGCACTTGTCCGCCTGAAGCGTGAGCTCATGTTTCTGGAATATGATTTAGTACCAGAGCACCAGCATTTTGCTAATAGTAGCCCATACTACAGTCTTTACCTGGCAGGATAGTATATTTTATAAATATTTGACACCAGCTAGGGCTGGGGGATTAACTGGCACATGGAGGCCCTACTGAGATTGCACAGTCACCCGGCTGCCTCAGGACACACCGACAGCCCAGCAGAAATCTGGGAGCTCTACCTCTCTCTGAAGCAGAGACACCCTTTTAAGAGTCATATGTGCAGCAGACAACGTGCATGGCTGATCCTCTTAGCATGCTCCAGCCGAGGTTCCGCCCACAAGGAACATGGCAACACAGACTATGCTGGCTTTGGGATGGCCCTCTGCCACTGAAGGGCTCCTGCATCTCGCCCTGCACAACCCATCTTTTTTCAGCACAGGCTGACCTGTGCTGTCCTCCTGCTAGGGCTCACCTGGTCCCCCTGCCACCAAACCCCACACCACAGACTCATGGGCATGGCATAATGCCAGCCAACATTAACTGAAACAGCATCAGAAGAATCTGGAGCAGAAAATTACCATCAAACAAATATGAAAAACTTGAAAAAACCTACTTGGTCTTAGACAAAAGCTTCCATTGTATACAGGGGAGGAAATTCAAACCACCTTCATACTGCTGTCAGCTTTGGATCCTGGACATTCGGCCATCAGGGCAGGAAAGGCAAACACATAGAAAAACCTTTTCCGTAATGTTCCCTTGGTTTGCCAGATCAGGAGATGATGCCAGAAACAGCAGGAATAATCTATGATGCATTTAATGGTGCTGTTCTGAGTCTGCAGAACACCTCTTGGGCAGCCAGACCGTGGCCAGACCCTTGTGGCCGCCCATGCCAGCTGGGCCCGTGGCCAACCAGTGCCATGTAAGGGACCAACAGAAGCAAGGGAATGTGGGAACAGCTGCCATAGTTTCTCGAGGCCAAGCACCAGGATGAATATGTCCTCTCCCCTTGTAACTGCTTTAGAGTCAAATTTGAGAGAAAAATACGGACAAATCTCTGCTGTGGGATTTCAGGAATGTGAGGAGAGGGAAGAATGTGATTTAATTCAGAACACATGCAGCACATGCATAAATACTGCTGCTGGTCACACGAGCTGACCCCCTCCTTTCTCAAAGTTAAGGCTGCACTCCAGGTAACACTTTTCCTTCATAGTCCTATATCTGGGCTGGCACCTGAACCCCACTGTCAGCCTGCCCTGGAGAATCAGCACAACAGATTTATTGTCTCTGCACCCTTTTTTCTTCTACCTGCTTCCAAGTTGTCTCTTACAGGTGGAGAAAGATGGAAATTACTACTTGAAAATGGAAATTTCCTCTAAGCTCCATTAAGCCTCTAGAGGAAAACAGGAGGGATGTTTATTTGTGTAAAATATCTTCCCTTATTTTACCCAAAAAGCATTTAATCATTAATTGTCCTTCCACTACCTGCCAGGGGGATTCTGTGCACAGATCACTTGCCCACCTGAAATAAATGGAATTGAATCAGTAAGGAGAGAGTCAAACCACTGGTTACTTAGTTGAAGCTAACAGTTCAGCTTTTCACAGAGCTTATCCTTGTTGTTCCATTCTCATTCACTTCACGCTCACTCTGGAAACAGCAGCTACGTCCTGGATCCCTTCTTCAGAGGACATCCTTCTCCTTCCCTAACAGTACGTGCCAGCAGACAATCTTCCTGCCTTTATCAGCTACAAGTCTTAAGCCTTATTTAATAGCAAGAACCAGCCAGGAGTAGAGGGAAGTGATGTAGAGGGAGTTTGTCAGTGGGAAGCAGAACAAGCCTCTCGTGTCCAAGCCGCAACAGTGCAGCATCTGCTACAGTTCCTATGCAAATCAATGGGGACAGTTTGGCACAATTTCTGGCCAAACAACTTCTTTCGGAAATTGTAGAAGAAAAGATACTTCATCTTGCTCAGAAGCAACACCAATCTTCATAAGATATTATTAGTGATTTAATAGAAACAGAATTATTCAAAACAAAGGATTAGCTGACAGCTAGCTGTAGGTGGCTTCTCAGGAAAGCTTGGGGCAGAGGCAAGACTGGTTTGACCACCATATTACCTGGTGCATTGTTTAGTTTCAGCACAGTACCATCATTTAAACTCTAAATTTAGTTCTTTTTTCCAAATCCAGGTACTCTTCCCCTGCCCCAAAGACTGGAAGTACAGCCAGCACAGACCCTCTGCAGACACGGCTCCTGCCTCTTGGCTCACTGTCTTCCAGCGCCCAGCCAGCACTGCCTGCCAAGGACAGAGCTGATGATGGGGGAAAGGGGAAAAATCAAATTTACAAAAGTACTAAACATATACATCTCTTCGGCCAAGGTGAACATGGGAAAAATTCTTCAGCAGGGGCGTCCCATTTAGAAGTTTTGCCAGACCATTACTCTTGTAATGCAAAGGGGAGAAACATCAACACCATATTTCCTTACAATGACTTGCTTCCTTTATCACAGATCTCTGAAGCACCAAGTAATTTAATAGTTGCTATGGAAACTGCTAGTTTTATTGAAGAGCCATGAAAGGGTCAAGAAGTACTATCAAACTGGTCAATTGTAAATTATTTCCCTGCTAAACATCTGCTTTATTTTAGTTGCTCTACCACTTCTTTGTTTTGTTGTTAGAACAGTATTTGGATGGACTCCAGAACAGGTGTCATTCTTTAGTGGGGCTGCAACAGCCAAGTCCAAAAATAGCACTTTTCATGCTCTAATGCACTGTAAAATGCTTCATACAGAGAAGCCATACTGAGGGCAGAACACCTAAGGCCTGGGGACTCTTCCTCCTCGCACACATCAGCACTGATCTGAAACAGTAGCAACCAACACAGAGCTGGCTTTCACTGTGATGCCTGCGGGTTTCACATTGTTGTTTGCACTGGCCACGAGACTAACACCAGATTGATCCACTTATGCCTTCGCAGAAGGGACAAAACAGCAGTAGCAGAGCACTCAGCTCCTCTCACAGAGCACCCAGCCCTTCTCAGCCCTGCAACACCAAAACAGGGCAATTTCCCTTGCCAGCAAGGGTCTGTGCTTCAGGAACACAGAAAACATTGCATTGTCTGCACCAAACTAACAGAAAACAATGTAATCTACCTTCCTTTGTTCATGACACAGAAAATGGCACCTGAGATTCCACATGCTAGCTAGCAGCTTCCATTACTACAGGTCATGAGAACAGCAGGGGTAGTGGCTGCATTTCCAACTTTGTTATTGGAACCCACTGGATCTGTTTCACTCCCACAGAAGAGCCAAATTCCTTATTAACTCCATTTATTGCATGTGTGTCTACTGTAAACCCAAAAGCATCAGCAAAAACCAGAGTGTGGGAGCAAGGTTTCCTCTGTGGAGAATATAAGCAGCTCCCCCATGCTGAGGCACTCTCTGCATCTCTTCCACAGAGAGAAAGCTGCCCTAGACAGCATCACCTGGAAAACTTTATTCCAACAGCTTCTACCTTTAAGTTGCAACTGCACTTAATTCAAATACCTGGAATGGGCAGGAGAGAACATTTTATTACAGAACATATCTGAGTTTAAGAGGCTGCATGCTTTCTAATGACAACCATGCCCAAGTTCTTTGACCAGGGCAAGCCATTAAAGAGCAGGCTCTGTTCCCTCCCCATGCGTTCCCTCTGTTCTTCATTAGGCTGAAACTATGCAAGTGATGACAAAGAAAGCAAAAGCTGTGTCTGTGTAGTCAAGTTCTGGTCTTTCTCACATAACCTGTGAATTCCATTACTCGTGTAAAGTCCTGGCTTGGAAGAAAATATTCTAGGTTCTGAAGTATTTGGCATGTGTTGGTATGGAGACTCCAGCCCTGATTCAGACTTTCCATCCCCAGGTACCCCAGGAGAAATGAAGACATTTCTCTGTACATCCAGAGGAAAATTTCTCCTCCATCAGGCGATGAGTTCATAGCATCAATTTCAGTTCTCTTTTCTAAAATTATCTACTACAGACTAAAACCACCACACACTGGAACAAAGCAGATACCTGAGCATTGCTGTGTTGTGACACACTTGGCAGAAGGGCCTCTCATGATGCTGGGGCTTTGCCTGCCTGCAGGGCTCCAGCCTGACCTCCTGAGAAAGTTATTAAGGAAGAATAGATAGAAAGCTGTATAGGAAGTGCAAATCGTGCAAATACAGCTACAGAGACACCAAAACCAAAGAGGAATGTTTACGCGTCACAGTTCCTTCCAGCTAAGAGGAACTCACTGCATCGGGACTCTGATATAGGCAAGTGCCAGGTGGCAGAAAAGCTTCCCCATGTACAAATGTAAGGGGGAACGCTCACCCAAGAGAGGCCTCGCAGCTCTAGAGGCACAGTTCGGGAACACTGCAGGACGAAGCTGAGCCCTGCCCTGCCCCAGGACCACAGCCCAGCCAGAGGACAGTACACCCCAGTTTACTGGAGCTGCTTAGCAGCAGAATCATCTGGAGCATTAGTTCTCTCCTGACAAACAGACATGGCAACTGCCTCTACAAAACCAAGCACATGAGGGTTTCAGTACTGAGGATCTGTTTGTCATTCTGGAACACGACAGCCCATGATAACAGCTGCTGTGCCTCCAGCGCTGCTCCAGCCGAGAGCCCCTCAGCACTGGCAGAACCCTGAGGACAAGGCACTTGCCACCAGCACAGAACTCCTCAGCTGTGTTCCTGAGGACAAACTCTTCCTTAACTGCTTCCTGGAACTTCCTCTTCCACTGGCCCCTCTTTGGGCATTTCCAAGAGAATGTTCTGACAACCAGGTCACTCTGTTCCACTGCGGCATTCATGCAGGATAAACAGCCACAGTGAAAATTAAAATGTGTCTATAGGGAAGGAGGAAGTTCAGAATAATTACAGTTTGCTAAGAAATCTCCAGCAATACAGATGGTAACAGTCTCTATCTCTGAACTACACAAATTTGAACAACCTTGGGCGAGAGGTTTAATACAGTAAGCAGGAAAATCTCCTCCACAAAGTACCAAGAGCAAGCAGGAGAACAAAGAGCAGAAAGCACTGCCTGCTGCTTAACACCAGCCTGCTGCCCTGTCAGGGTGCTGGGAAGGGAACAAGCAGGTTTAGTGAATAATTGAAGACACAGTGAGGAAATCTTAGATTGTCAGAGACATAATACAGTTTTGTAGTTTTCATCACAAAGCCTCTGAATTTCCAAGTAAGAAACACTGAATAATTTATCCCTGTGTCAGTACTGGGTCATCAGTTGTTCACTCAAAGCTAAAGATGGTCCAGCACACTTCAAGACACTCGAATGGAACTGAACAGACTAACGAGCAGCATTCCAGAGGGAAAAGGTGATGAGAACTCAGCCCACTCACCCTTTCCAACACTAAGCTCAGATAAAAGTATGTAGACCCCTCAGGTTACGCAACTGCTTTAGTGCCACTCAGCATCACCTCTCCCTGGTGCGGCTCCTCAGCACAAGAGAGCAGGGAGCTCCGGTGCTGGGCTGGCTTCAGACTGGCACCTGCCACACTGTCACCCAGACCCAGGCTTGTCCAGCTCAGATCTGGAGGCTCAGCCTAGTTTATGGAACCCTGCGACAGCAGGGGACAAAGAAAAGAAGCCAAAGGACACAGCTCCATTCTTCTACTCTGAAGCACCCTCTCTCATACAGCTAACACCAATACATCCCAGGAAACAGACTTCAAGGTTTTGTTAAATGGGAAGGCAAGCGTATTTGGGGAACAACAAACATGACTGGCAATACGAACTGAGAATGTGTTTCTTTTAATCTGGAGCACTGTCTGCTGTCGCATCCCTGAGCCTACCCTGCCCTTGCACACTGACATGAACCATGTCTGGCAGCACAAACCCTTCGCAGCTCAGGGGGCAGGCACAGCCCCACAGACCTGCTGCAGCCCACGCTGGGCCCCAGGGCACAACTGCGACAGCGCTTGGATCAGAATTCCACAGCAGTTTCCCCATTTTCTCACAGCTGCCTGGAGCACAGTGTTTTGCAGCACTGGCTCATGCATATTCTTCTCAGCATCCACAATGCCCAGCAGCAGAACTGCTCCTATCCATGCCATCTTGAAGCCCATAGCCACAGCTCTGTGGCACTATGTATCACTTGCTCACCAGACTAGGTGATGAACACTGCACAGTCTTTGTCCAGCCATTATTCCTAACTTGTCATGTAGTTATGTGCAATCAGATTTTAACAGCTGATTTTAATGGTTTTGTGTTATTTTTTTTTTCCACATTTTTCACTGGGTAGGCACATGTGCAGCAATTCATACTCAGCCTATTTAATCAAGAACTGTATAGCAGCAAGGACAAATCACTACATTTCCAAGAGAAATTCCACAACTGTCACACATAACCACCCATGATGGGATCAAAGACCACAGCTCCATCTGTCTGGGAAATCTGCTTTCCTAGAAATCTACTTTAGATAATATGTACACACAGGCACCTCACACACAACAAAGTTTGAAGAATTTAAGTCCATTCTCACCCACCAAAGGCTTACCCACATATTAACACCCTGAAGCAGCGCTCAACAATACTGACCGACCTGGTGGCATGAGTAATTGTCTCCTAGTTCACCCCTTAAATGACAGAGGAATCCTTCCCAGCTGAGCTATTCCCATGAGCTTCCTGCTGGGAAGAGCAGCATTCAAAGGCCGAGCTGCGTGCCTGTAGCTTTCCCTGAGGAAAAGGCAAGCAGCCATCAAGGAATTCCCCTTTCTGCCTATACTGACTAGAGTCTTGTATCAGATTACTTGAGAGGAAAAGAAAAAGTAACATAACTATACTTGCATGTCTTCTTTTGGCTTTCATGATATTAGATGTTTTCTATGGTTTCTTTTAGAAATCTCTGTCATTTAAATTAAAAGTCTAGAGTAAATTGCAGTAAATTTCATGAGGTATTAGTTATGTCAGTTCAAGATATAACAAACTTTCCCCTCTGAGACCTCCTGGTCTGCTCTGCTAACCGATCATCACTGATTCTACGTATTCCAGGAGAAGCTCCTTTTCTTTCTCCAAACGTGATGCCTTCAGAATGCTCCCTCAGACCCTGCACACTGCTCAGCTCTGCCATCCAGAGCAGAAGGGCCACGCCAGACCCCCAGGCCGTACTGCAGAGCATTCCACTCCTATGCACGACTCGCTCATGCAATTGGGTGAGTCAAACACCGAGCTCTGCTCCCATCACTGCTATGAGCTCTGGCTCCCAGGCATGAGCTGTGTGCAGGATCTGGCCAACAGCATTCAACCATTACTTTAGTCATGATCATCGAGACAGGTGTGACAATGCTTTGGAAAACATCAAGTGCCCAAACACCTACAGCTGGAGTGGAGTTAGAAGTCACTCTTTGTGCAGAGAAGCCAGAACACTTGACTGTGGGGAATGTCTACCCTGAACAGTCCTGACCACAGCCTGGACCCCTCCGCTCAAAGGCTCTTGAATGCCATCACTGATATAGTGGGACTGTGTCCTGGTGATTGTCAGTAACTCGATAGAGAGTTAAAAATGCCTGGGTGCTAAAAAGGGAGGAGAAGTGTTTTATAAAGAAATGGAAAGTGAGAACTAAAAATCTGGAAAGAATTGGTCATTTAAATGACATGTCAGACAAAGGCAAAAGACAAGGAATGAAGAAATCAAATTCACTTACACATGTGTGCACTCATACATATGCAACGGAATAAAGACAGCTAGCCCCAGATCCATCATGCTGATATCATATGAACGTCAGAAAGCACAGCTCTGAGTTAGTGTGCATCCAGCAGGATAGAAACAGAGACATAAGGAAAGGTACAACTGCCACAGCTGCACCAATATTACCATGTCCCTGCACTGTCCTGCAGCAGCTTTTTCTGCAGATCAGTTAAGCAGTCTTTCATTTAATTCTTGCATAATATGGTGAAAAAAACCCATCATCCTTTATGTCTTTGTTAACACTTCAGTAAATAATTCCAAGCTTTTCTCTCATTACATGGCAATCCGTCAAGACATCTGCTCTTTCTCATCACACATCATCAAATGCACTTTCAATCAGGGTGGCACAGGTCAGAAAGGACATCACTGTACAAGATCACAAGCACTAGACTGGGTCAGACAAGAAGTCCCTGCAGACCTGCAGGTGATTCTGGTCACAGCTAGTCTGAATCCCATGGGAGGAGCAGGGCAGGCATGCAGTAACCGTCCTCAAAACCCTTCTCCACACTCCTACCTATCTGTGACTCCGTACAGCCTAGAAATGAGAACATGCACTGCTTTATTCCTTTCATGTTTTTGAAGGTGTCATATTTTATGTTTCCTCTGTGGCACAGCAGCCCACACTTGCATGCTACCATGCCTGCTGGAGGTGAAGGACATACCAAGTGCTGTCCAGGAACCCAAGGGAGACTGGAAATAAGAATTTCTCCGAGGCAAGAGGTGCCTCCCATGAAGGTGTAACAGGTCCCATCAGGCGCCCGGATCTCTCATGTGGGGACTCAGAGCCCAGGCAGTGTAAGCACAGGACATGCCCTGTGATGTGCTCACTTGACAGCAGTGCTGGGCCTTGCAGACAAATCGCTCAAGGGGATCCTGGCCAAGTCACTTCTCTCTGTGCTGCAGCTGCACAGACCTGCAGAGCAGAACACCTCCTTTCTTTGCTTTGAATGCAAGACCCATGTGTGAGGAAATGCTCCAAGTGCTGTTAGGCAGGACACAGAAGCCTCACCACAGCCCATGGCTTTCAGTGGGAGACTCCTGCAAAGCTCCATTCTTCATTTAACCAGACTATAAATAGGTGAAAGTTAAAAACTCTTCTCTTGAGAAATGAAAGAACTAGGAAGTGCCTTCTTCTGGGAACAAACTGCTTCCACGGCAGCATGACAGAGGTTATTTTGAACTTACTACTTCAACTGGATTCAGCTGTAAGTAATTAAATTTAGTCACAGAAGTCTGATCTATAAATGGAACCTACAAAAGCAATTACCAGTGCTTCCACTGAATCAGGAAGCAACAGCAGCTCTGTCTGATGTAAACTGAAAGGAACATTATTTATACTGCACAAGAAGTCAGAGCTACACAGTCCCCTTGCAGAGATTTGCTCTGAAAATTACAGTTTTCAGTGAACAGAGTAACAAGTTACAAATTCCAGCCATGCTCTCTGTTCCTTTAGCAGCCTCACAGGTAAAAAAGACAATCATATCACACAATTTGAAGGTACTATTTTAGCTCCTGTTCTGTCCTCAGAAACCAGACAAAGGAAGAGTTAATTAAACATGCAAGAGATGGGGTGACTAAGAACCATGATTTTTTAAAAATAGATTTTAATACCTTATTTTGGTCTGTTTGGAAGCTAGACTATGCAGAATCTGAGAGACCTGTGAACACAGTGGGTCTCTCTCAGCCCAGTCCCTGAGCACACATATTTTCACTCCACAAACCACTGCTGTACAACTGGATTGAGCAGGCAAAGCTTGTGGAATTGTACATTCCTGGATAAACTGCTGGAGAAGTGCAGCCTGACAAAGTTTGCCAAGGACACCAAACTGAGTGCAGAAGTGGACACCAGGGAAGGGAGAGCCACCCTGCACATAACCATAAATAAATAAACTCTGGCATTTCCTATTACGCTGTTTGACCCAGCAGCCTTCAGGTTTTACACACTCAGTTTGTTTTCAATTCCCTTCTATCAATCCCTCCAGCCTCTTACTCTTTAGAGTCAGACACCAGGCATGTAACACTGTAGCATACCCAGCATGTACTGTGGAATCAGAGCTGACCAAATAACAAAACAGGATGTTCCTTTGACATTATATAAACAAATTTTTGCTTGCTTTCTCTTCCCTCAGAGGAAACTCCAGGCTTCAGTGTGCATTATGTACATGACACGGATGAACAAAAAAACAGAGGAGAGAAATGGCAGCAATTTCCGCCTGTCCAGAAGATGTCAGGACGCGATCCTTGTGTGGGCGCTCACCGGGGAGCAGAGTGCTCACACTGCTGTCAGCAAGCACTTGTGCTTTCTGGTCTGTAAGCTGGAGAAAACCTGAACCACCGCCACTCTATAGCACCCAGCCAGACTAACAGAGGCCGTGTTTCTGATGGGCTTCTCTTCAGCAGTGACAGAAGCAGGACACAGCCCGGCGCACCAGTGCCACCAGTGCACACAGTGCCAGGTGCCTCCTGTCCCACACAGTGCAGGGACAGCCAGCCCACACCCCGCCGTCAGAAAACAAGTCAAACATACATCAGTAGATCAGGAAATGCTCTAGCAGCCTTTTCAGGAAAACTACTTTGAGCCTGTAACCTGCCTAGAACAAACGTTCTTGAGGACCATCTTGGTATTTATAATCTGACATTGTGCTACAAGTCTCTCCATAATAAAAAAATCCAAAGAAAAATAAAGAAAACCAACCAAACATTTTAAAACAAACATAAAACCTGAAAAATCTCCCATCTGGGAAATCATGTCCTCATGAGAAGACTGCCTGCCTGTCAGCCGACCATCAGCTGCTGTCCTACACTGATATCAGCAAATACCACCTCAGACACCGGGCACTTCTCACTCTAGATCCTTCCTTTGAGAAAAGCAGCATATCACACAATGCTGTTGACATGTAATTCTGTGACTGCATTTCATTTAAGACTGAGATTCGCTACAGCAATCCAGGGGAAAAGCAGCCAACAGCCACTACATCCCCAGCAAGAACACCCGCTTCGCACCCAGCAGCCACGGCAGCCCCAGCCACGGGCAATTCTCATGCCACATGCAGCACCTTACCCCTGCCACCTCTTCATCTCTCATCTATCCTAGGTGGGGATGCAGCAGTTAGAGACCTGGGAGAGGCTAAATGTTTGTTCCTTCAGTAATACAGTCCCTTTTAAAAAAATTAAAAAGTAATTCTGCAGGGTCTGAAGTTTTCAATTTCAATCATCTCCCCTTTGCCCTTTCATGCAACTGTTCCTAAAGGAAATTCTGCTTCAAGGCATCTCTCTGTCAGGCACCTGAGTCAATGAGCCTCTGCTCTGAAACACACAATACCAAGGGAATATGTTATCCCACTGCTTTTAAAGACACACGTCCCTATCCTACACATATACACCGATCTTCCTTTTTGCACAAGCTCCTTACATGGCCAGCTACATGTTCCTTCACATCAGACACGTGGATGACCTCCCTCATCGTTCTCGAGCTCCTCCTGGCTTGTGCCAGACCGCACAGCTAAGCACAGGCTTTGACAGCAGGGACAGAACTGGTCCAGCCTAGCAGGCCCAGGCCACAGGGTATCACCTCAAACAGCTCATTTAGAATTCCCAGCTAGACTGGAAAAAATAAGAGTGCTATGACAGTTTATACTAGAAAAGATGTGCTAGACAATGTAAAAGATTTGCTTTAAATTAACAACAAGGTAGAAAATGCAGCTAGTGATGACAATAACCTTGCTCCCAGGCTTTAGTACTAGAAACAGGCGAGAAAGAAAACTTTCAAACCCACCCAGAAGACCCCATACAGCCACCCTTTCAGTTAGAATAGATTTTTAGCTTGAAGACAAAGATTCAGCTGGAATTTAAGTCTGGAATTTTCCAAAAACGTTTTGCATTTATTAAGATATTACTAATATCAATAGAGAAGATAACCAGTCAGCTCATACAACAGCACAGACTCATTTAAAGGTTGTTAAAAATGTGATTTGGTGGGAGGGGTATGAATGTAACTGTCAGGAGACACAGAACAGACACCTGCAAGAAGGTGTAAGAGCAGCATCCTGGAAATATCATCTAAAATATCACTAATTCCTGCAATTGTTAGGTCTGGAACTAAGGTCCAAGATTCCACTTTAACATCTACGCTTCAGCTCAAACCAAAGCAACACAGCTGCTGACCCTGTGAGTACTCATGTTCTGAAATCTCATGTACCTGCAGAATGGCATACATGGCACAGAGAGGTGACCTCTGTCAGCCTGATCTTGTTAATCCCGATGGAAAAGCCAGGAAAGGCCTTTTTCTGACAACGCCCCACTCACTGCTCTGTTCAGCAAGTCCCACCAAAGCTGAATGGACCTTGCAGATGCAGTCACAGAGGCAAAGATACATACAACCAGAGAGCTATTTCTGGACCAATCTTGGTTTTAAACTCCTACCTCTATCTGGAATGTTTTATCTGTGTTCATCAGTAAATTAAAAAGCAGTAGCTTAAGTCACTGGATTTATAGGAAGAGGCAACTAAACATCCTAACTTATTGTTAGGAAATTTTCCTGTTTAACAGCTGTTTGTCCCTTGCTAATGTAATCCCATTGCCCCCATCATCCCACCCTGAATAATCTCTCCCTGACCCTTCCCTGTTTATACACATTCCATAATCACAGACTTTCATGTTCCCCACTCAGTCAGTTCTCCAAATGATACAAATTCAGCCCCTTTGATCTTTCCTCATACATCAGTCCCTCCAGGCCCCTAATCACTTTTTTTTCACTCTTCTCTGAACTCCCTTCAGTAATGATGTGATTCTAATCCTCTGAAAGGAGAGGCTTTTGGCTTCAGTTCTTCACACAGATGCAAGCAAGCTAATTCCGAGAGACTCCACGAGCCTCGTGCATAGCACTGTCACCAGTCACCATGCATTAGACCATGACACTGAAACAAAGATGGAATTGTCTTGTGAACACTAGAGAGCCAGAAGCTGGAAGGAAACACAATGACAATTAAAATAATGAACTGATCAGTGTTTTATAGAGTCAGCAGGACTTTAGGAGAAGGGAACAGTTGTCTGTCAGATGCTCTGAAGAAGCCAGGGTGACCATTCCAAGGTCTAACAGAACTGCAGGTCCCGTGGCAGCTTCATGATAAATAAATACCCCAGGATAATGGTGCACAAAGCAAGCCCTGGGGTTCTGCCCACAGCCTGAGAGCTGTTTCACAGTCACCACAGGCCACCCTGCAGCAGCTGCAAGTGATACAAACCCTGCTGGTACTGATCCAAAGCCTGACAGCCCACCAAAGGAGACACTATTCACACCTCTACTAGAGGCCCCAACCAGAGTAAGGGGCTCCAGAGGCTGTGCAGGACATATCAGTGCCGGTGTTCAGGTCCAGTTTTGAAAAATTTCCAAACTCAACTACAATAAATTGACTCTAATTTGACCCTTTAAATTCTACGCACAGATGTGTTGCCTGAGTATTGTATTCTTTGCTACAGTTCTGGCAAAGGAAGGTACCTTCATCAGAATCCATGGGATTCACCTGTTGCAGAAAACATCACATTTTATGCGCAGGGATTTATGCACAGGGCTAAGGGAGTCCCTAATCCTACTGAAATTACGGGTACCCCAAACTGATTAGCTGGATCCCGTGGGCATATTGCCACCTCTCCTCTGGGGAAGATGCAGATCTCCTGTCTTCTCACGTCACGTAAAAGTCAGGAGAAGCCTTATGCAAAAAACAGATGGTAGAAACAGCTCAAAACGCTGCATTGTGATGATTAAAAGGTATCGGAGTAAGAGAGAGACAGGTTCTGTTGGGAAGGGCACAAAGCACTGTGCTGTGAGTACGGAGGAGATGGAATTCATTCAAACAAGAAAAACACTGATGGAAGCAGGATGATGGGAACTGCAGGCACAGCAGGAGCCGCCATCTCAGCACCACTGTAGCAGCCACTGGTGATGCATCTCCATGGCAGCTGGGGCTGCAGCAGAACCCCTGCGGGAACAGGGATGGGCGGGGGGCCGAGCAGCACATGCTCCAGATGTAGCCAAGCTGGCTCCCTCCCTCTCATGTTCCTAAATGACAGACTTGAGATAAATAGAACTTAAAATGCTCCTAGAACTTGGTCCCTAACAAAGTCAATTCCTGAGCATCAACCTCTCAGACCTTCCCCTTCAGATGGAGGCACACTGGAGAAGAACAAGGTGCAGGGCTGCAGTGTAAAAAGCCCAGGATAAGAATCCCTGGAACCGGTCTGGATGGTTTAGGGACAACTGATTTCAATGCAGCTTTAAGTGACCTTTTGCACAAGTCCAGAGCCTCAGTGCTGTCTGTATCCAAACTGCCTTATGAGTCCAGGCTAAACACCTTGATGGATTCAACGCTGGCCAAATGAAAGCATTTTCCAATGCAATTATGTATCAGGCAAGGAAACTTCTGGGTCCTACTGGAACCCGAATTGGTCAAATGGATTCACCCGGGCATGGCAAATGAAACAGCAGCAAATACAGAGAACGGGTTCACTTCCTTGTAACACCTCCACTGACTGCCACAACCCAGACAGACACGGGGTACAGCTTCACATGAAGATAATGATCCTTTTGACACTTGGTACAAACAGCACCAGACATGTCCTGGCTCCAAACGGATGAACCAGTCCATCTGTGTACACAGTGCAGATTACCTTGGGGTGGGGTCCAGGGTTTTTCGGATTTACTATAGAAGCCACAGACTCCTCACAAAAGTGGATAGGTCAACCACCAGGAGGACCATAAGGACTCCAGCAGACTTGCTAATAATGTCTCTGGAGGCAGCTGCAAGATCTGGGGTCACTTTTGCTGTGGTGCAACACAGGTGAGTACAGGTTAACATAGCTAACATGAGCATTTATAATGGGGTAAATCCTAGTTTCAACCTCTTATGGAACAAAACATTAATCAGTCAATCCTAGGATGATTAACAGGATATGATTAAGGTTAAAACTAGAAAATCTATTAACCTGTTTAAGAAATAAATCTTGCACCTGGCAGGTCATCAGTCTTACAAATCAGGTGTGTAGATGCTTTAAGCAAACAGGAGACTGACTGAGGCAGCCAAAGGCCCTGTATGAAGGCTAATGGATCTGTTATTGCCCTATCACATCAGAACCCTTCTCCCTAAACTCAGCAGGGTAAGCCACATACCATCATCTCAGCTTCCACTGCCAGACACGATGCACCATGGCCCCTGTAAGAGGGTAGGATCTGGGAGGAAAGTCAGAGCTAGTAAGAGGTTGCAACATACAAAAAGAAGCAGGAAAAAAAGAAATCAGCATCTAGAAAGATTCAATTTCATGTCTGTATCCTAACAGCTATGAATTCAGCTCATAACAGAAGTTTTAGCCAGAAAACTATATTCATCCATTCTGCCATCCTATCTGTGTATATGCTTGTCATTCAACTGTCACACTTATCCATTCACTGTGTATTGTGAGAGTAATTGTAAAGAATTTTAATTATGCCTCAGAAGACATATCTCAAGAAGACAGAGACACATGGTCCACCTGCATCTTTCAGTTTAATTTCCCTTAGGAAAATTTTCTTCTAATGCATTATTTCACAAGACAGCCTACTACACTGAGCAACTCGCCAGACTGCACTAACTGTTAAAAGTTTGGGGTTTACCATGTCCCGCTTTTTAAAGAGCTGGTTAAGATTGTTTAGAGCCAGTCAGAATTGCGAGAGCTCAAAGACAATATATTCAGAAGGATGCTGAACCACAGAAATAAAAAAAGAAATGCTGAACATTACAGGGGTCCAGTACTTCCAAAACAATTTAGAAATATCAGGAACACTGTCACCTTGACAAAGAACATAGCTTAACATGTAACCCATACATGAAATTCCATAATAATTCATACACTGGCACTGACGAGAATGCTCAGCTATGAGATTATAATGTAAAAATCTGGTTAGATAACTGGAATCAAATAGTAACATAGTGCTTTGCAGTTTTCAGAACTAGAGGTTGTTGTGCCTGATGGATTTTGTAGTGCATGGAAAAAAACATCAAGAGAGTTCAAAAGGCTCAGCTTTAAGTATTTATTTTGAGACTTATCATGGATCACTCTTCTCAACAGCAGAACTAAAGTATGAAGAAATGAATGGAAAGCAAACCAAATTGCTGCCAATCCTGACCAGTTAGCCCTGGCAACTTACTCTGCAGCACTTCTCAGTAGGACTGCCCAGCATTTTACAGACAGCACCAGAAGACAACAGCAGTTGCCAATACTTTTGTGGTTTAACTCTGGGAAAACGAAGACAAAAAAGACACTGATTCGACCTGTAGCCCAGAGTCTCGACCTTAAGCATGACTTTAACAGGGCACTTCCCATTCCAACGGCATCAAGCCCTTGTCTGAGATCAAACAGAACTCAGGTATTTTTGGTGTCAAGCCTCTTGTTCTGTAAGAGTGGGAACCAAAATGTATTCCTACTCTCCCAAGACTTCTTCTGTGCCTTGAAGAAAACTAGGGAAAAGCTGAAGTAATTTCTGGGGAAATGTGTACCAGGAAGAGCACTGAACTGCTCTTCAGCAGAACTGCGAAGAATTTGCCCTGTCTTCCTTCTTTACTTATGTATCACAGACTACAGAGAAGAGAGGTTCTTCTCTTACAGAAACTGCTTGTTACTCACCAAACTAAGGAAGCCCGTGGGTGTCCTCAGCAGCATTTCTCCCCCCACAGCTGGCTTCCCTGCTGCCATCAACTTCCCATGGAGAGCCCCCTTCCACTTGCTGGGGACCAGGTGTCAGTCTGGTTCCCATTCATTCCCTGGGTGCTGATCCCAGCAGCATCTGTCAACCTCTGTAACTGTCCCAAACGGCTGACACCAAAGCCCCAGAGAGTCTCTCCTCCTGAGCCAGCTCAAGGCTGGCCAGAGCCACCAGCCCAGGCACCACGACACTTGGTTCAGCTCAGCTCCTGCACCTACTTCTAGAAATAGACTCTTGGTGCAAAGCCACCAAGAAAAGTCACATTCTTATAGAACTTGTTCAAATACTTCCTTATGGCTAAAATGATACATTTTTCTATTTGAAATGAAACTTGTAGTCGTGAGCCCTTGTTCCGCCTTGTCTCAAGGAAACAGTTGGGTGGCCAGTGAATTCATAACACAAACTGTTCAGCACCTGAGCACAGGGCAGGACTTCCACACCTGGAGCCCAATGTGAAATCAGGAATGTCAAACATCAAAATGAAAGCTGTGAGCACAAGTACATGGCACTGCTGTCAGCCCAAACAAAGCTACTCTATATAACCCTGTCAGCTCTGCCCAAGGTCAAGAATCATACACAATGCCACAGTCTGACACTGCAACCAGAACAGCCCATCAGGTGAGGTCCCTGCCAGTTGGGAACCACTCCACCACAAACTATCCTCCTCAGCACACAGCTCATCCATCAACCACAACACGAATAAATAAATAAATAAAAAAAACATTTTAAAAAACCCAAACAAAACCAAAACCAAACAAACAAAAAAAACCCAGAAAACAAAAACCCCAGACACTTGGTGGGGTTGTTTACTTGTGCCAGCTATGAGTGAATCTACCATGATACCTTGAGGCTCTATAGATCATTCAGCATGTGAATGGCTTTACTGGCAGCCACACTACTTGGTGCTTGTGTGGTTAAGTACAGTCCAACACAAGCAGTGAATTCCTGTCCTACTGTGCACACCCGAGCACAAAGCGTAAGCTTCAAAGGTTGCCCCTCTGGGAGAGAACTAAAGTCCACGAAAAACTGTGGCTTTGGGGAACTTTGTATCTCCCTTACTGAACGCCTGTGCAAAATACTAAATATTTCCCTACATTTCTTTACATACCAAAACACAGATCTAGTCATTCTAATCACTTCACACATCCATGTCCTAAACAACAGATCTCCAGATTTGGGCAAAGGACAAATAGGACAAAGGCTGCAAAGGACAGTACCTGTGCCCATGGAGCTTCCTCTTACTAATTATCAGAGCGCCCATTCACTATGCAACCAAGGAAGAAGTGTGTCAGACCATGACAAAGCTGTCTTCAGCAGCTTATGAACTTATTTCTCTGAGTCCTGATGGAATTAACTGCTAGGAAAGTGCTGAGGCAAGCAGAATTAGGAAGCTATAACAAATCAAGGCTATAATCCTACATCATTTACATTTAAAACAGCTGAACTGGTTATAACTCACAGTGCTGCAGCATGTTTACAATTTGATTTCATAAGAGCTACATGTCTTATTCCCCATGGAGAACAATTGAAAAAATCTAGCTTCAAAGCCAAAAAGAGAAGAGTCAAAAAAAGGTGCACCTCTCAGAGCTCCCTGACCCAGGTGGCAAGACTGGCCATCCTGCACCACCAGCACACCCTCGAAGTCACTGCAAACATTCAGAACCACTGAAGAATCACGATTACCCCAGAAATTCTCGTTTAGCTTAAAGAAAGAGTAAGAACCAGAATGGAGATTGCTGCATTCAAGAAACACTTTCCCATAAAAACAAGGGTGCTAAAGCTCCAACATTCTTGCTGCAATATCCAGTTGGCTGCAGAGAGAACAAAGCAACTGTTGCTAAAGTGTTAAAACAGGTTTCAAATCTTCCCTGTTTCCTCGGCAGTGAACAAACAGGACTCGGGGATCCACACAGTAACTATCCTTGAAACTAATGTACAGGATACTTTGCCCACCCCTTCCGCCTTAACTATCCAAGTTATAATTGTCAGAATATTGTCTTCCCCAAGGTCATGTATCATCCTGTAGCAGAATACCAAGTGAGTTCTTCTGAATCACTGAACTGTACAAAATATCTATTATTCTAAAACTCTCACAAGACATTGGCTTTTTAAAAAGCAATGCGGGGGGGCAGATGAGGAAAAATAAACATTTCCATGGGACTTGTAAGGGAGGGGTCTATTAAAAAACTACAATAAACCACAACCACATACACACACAAAACTGCTTCTCAAAAGACTGTGAAGACAATGTTTGACAAGGTCCTAAGCTTAACCTACAGTGCCAGAAAAATAACATATACTGTGCAGCACTAATGCCTTCATCAGTCCTGGCATGAAACGGTTGGGCAGGCCTAAATCCAACAGCCAGTGAGGATGATGAGAATTTTTCTGCTAACTTAGCTGAGTTACAGGCTTGACTGCTGGGCAGACTTTGCTACTGCTCAAAAGATAATGCCAGTTAGCAAGAAAGGCAGCAGCACAGAGAACCCACCAAATGCTTTTAACTTCTGTCAGCTACACAAAGGACAGAATTAATGTGTAAGAAAAACATATAAAAGTGACACCTGTACTCAAACTAGTCATCACCATGCAACCAGCTGCATTACAACTGGGACACCCTTTGACCAAGTGCTGACAGATTTTGCTAATTCCCACAGCTGGCCTTCCCACCGTTGCCCAGGACAAGAACACGCAGGCAGCCAGGAGAGCTGGTCCTCCACCCCAGCACTGCACAGGCACTCAGTGTGGGAACACTGTGGACTTCAAAGAATCATGGACCCACTCAGAGTCACCGGAGCTGAACCACAGCTGGAGCTTATGCCCATATGGCAAATTCCTGTCTTCAATCTAACTTTGATTTTATTGGCAGATACTGACCATATATGCCTAATCTCTGAAGCCTGCTGATTGACAGTGTTGATGTACTTTTTAATGGATGAAAAGGGAAATGACAGCTTTTGGCTCACTTTCAAACACATTTCACTGCAAAATGCTCTACAGCTCAACCTGCTTTTCATACAACTTAAGAAATCTATTCTTTATAGTGCTACTAGTAACTGGTGGCACGATGAAGAAAAGTGGAGTTGGATAGGAATACTTACTGCGGTAGCGACTTCCTGAAAGGAAGATGTTTTCTTCCTTTCTTTAATGTCAGCTGCATTGTTCTGAAATCACAGCTGCATTGATCTGATCTTAGAAAATCTCAGATAGAAATTAAACATTACTTCAAAATAATTTCTCAACTCTTTCCACATCAAATAAAGCTTACTCTCAGACTTTTCAAGAGCAGAAGTTGTGCTAACAAGAAGCTAGTGGTCCCAGCATCAAAGGTAATCTGCAGGGTATTTTGTTGTCCAAAATAATCTGCATGGACTGCAGTCCGAAATAATACCTCTGAGACTGAGGGACTGCATTTACACATGAAGGAAATTGTGGAATCACAGACTACTTTAGGTTGGAAGGGAACTTAAAGCTCATCTCATTCCACCCCCCTGACGTGGGCAAGGACACCTTCCACTAGCCCAGGTTCCTCCAAGCCCATCCAATCTGGCCTGGGTCACTTCCAGGGATGGGGCAGCCACAGCTTCTCTGGGCAACCTGTGCCAGGGCCTCACCACCCTCACCAGGAAGAATTTCTAGTAAGTCTGGGTAGAGAATAAGCTGTGGTATCCATTCCACATTGTGAGAGACTGGCAAAGGGGTTACTCTGCCCAGATATATCTGGGGCATGGATCTGCATTTAAGCAAGAGATAATATTCAGAACACAGAAATTCAGGAAAGGGCTCTCCAACCATAACAGAATAACATTTCTATGGAAAATAGGATGTTGCCAAGTAATAAGAGTCTCTGTACAGGCCTAATGAGCATGAATAACACAGCTGGATATTTTATGTATCAGCCTTCTAAGTCCCTCCTTCCTGTCACTTAAGAGTAAAAATACTAGAATGTTTTATGGGGGTTAATTCACGGGTGCTTAGGTGTGATTCCACTTTAAGAGAAGGCAGAATTACTAGTCCCTTGCAGCCATCTGTACGGGAAGCACATGCACAGCCTGTCTTAATGGTGTTTGCTGAAGGAAGTCACAACATAGCAGGTTTGTCAGCGAAACATGGATACTTGGTAGAGTATCAATGGAATTGCCTTTCATTTCATTCCAGACTTGGGTTTCAAGGTAGGTGAGGTGATATGAGGCTACAAGATAATCATAACAGAAAAGAATAATGGCAAAATACAAAGAAAAATACAAACAAATCTCAAAGTAAACCACCATGGTTTACTAAGAAATCAGACAGTTTTATCCCTCTGATGGCTGTTCAGTTCAGAATATATTTTGGCATGCTTCTTTAGAAACACACGGCATCTCAATCAGAGGAGGCAGCAGGTCCCAGACCTGCATGATCCCTTCGGGCCCTGCACCACAGTGCTGGCTGAGAAGCACCTTGACCACCAAGCCCTGCGTGGTGTGCCACCCCCAGCTGCTCGTCCTCCTCCAGACATCACTGAGCCCAGGCTGCAGAGCTGCCTGCTCCAGGGCCCTCCAAACCCAGGCTGCAGAGCCTGTCTTCTCCAGGCACCATGCGTGCCCAGGGCTGTGGCACACACCTCCACTGAGCAGGCCCCCAGCTGCCCCACATTTGGCCTCTGAGGAACTCTGCACCTGAACCTGCCCACAGCAGCACAGCAACACCTCTCCCTCCCAGCCTGGCTCTGCTCTGGCTCAGCGTCCGAGTGTCTGTGCCTTAACCCCTTCTGCCTTCTGGGAACACATAAACGGCCCCTTTGGGCTCAGCCAGCCCCTGGCCTCCCCAGCCCCAGCAGGGATACCGCATGGCTCCTGAGGCATCAGCTCCCGCTCAGCTCGACCCCACGGGGGGCAATACCCAACTGCCCTGCTGCTCCGTGGCAGGCCAAACAGCTGCCTGCACCCAGGAAAGATGCACCACCTTGTCCACTAACCACAAAAAGTGCTTTTACAAACTGTTTTCCATTAAAAGGACAGAAATTATTTGCAACTAAACCCACAAAACTAAATTCTGATTCCAGAATTTCAGACTAGGCTATCCCATAAACATTCCCACCTCAGCTGTGTAATTTTGTTCCAATTTATTAATCACGCAAGAAACTAAACAAGCCTATATCTGGGTTATTAAAATAGCTGAAGGCACTGAATTTTTCGTGCTCCCCGAAAAGGCATGTAACTAACCATAGTTTGCAGTAAGTTGTCACACTTACGTTCATCTCACAGTTCTCATTAACTCCATTAAATATAGTAAACTACTAAATAATAAAAATAAGAATAAAAGAAACAATAAGTAACTCTGACAGGAAGAGCTGCATTTCCATATAATGGAGAAAAAAAAAATCATTTTTTTGAGAACACTCCTTACTACTCACTGTCAAAAAACCCCACAGCAGTAACACTAAGGCTCAGAACATGGTGGGATGCCAAGCAACCGAGCCCCCTGAAATCAAATACACTTTTCAAGGGCCATTTCCAAGACGCCCAGCCACTGGATCCACAGAGCAGCGGGAGCACCAGTGCCCGCCCTGGGACGAGCAGGGCAGGACCAGGGAGCAGCTCAGACCAGGCAGCCAAGCCTCTGAGGTACATACCTGAGCTACGCTGATGGCACAACCCGCAGAGCTTCACTAAATATCCCAGGAGGAATGTCACTGCCACTTTTAACTGTGGCTAACCGAAGAGCAGGGGTCTCAGAGACTATTCCAATTAAACTGATGACACAACCAGGTATTTTATTATTTATAAAGCCCTTGTTTTCTCAGCACAGGAGAAAGCAATCAGAGAACATTTCCCTATTCATTACTCCACAGCTTTTAAAAGCAGCATCTCCACAAAAAAATCCCATCACGCAAGGCTTCCACCATTACCCTGCACTAGGCGTTTCTCTGGCCTAGTTCCGGACCATTGTGTTCACCACACATAAGGAATCTCTCCCCATTCCTCCACAGGCAAGCTCTCCTTCCCAAACACTCTATGGCTGAACCAGTCCATTCAACCCATATCAAGGGAACTGTACAATTTCACTTTGCCTATATTTTGTCAGATTTAGTTGTTCCTGTCAAACTAATATTCCAAGTTACAAATAAGTATACTCAGCAATACAAGCTGCTGCTGTTCTTACAAACTGATCCAGGAATCCCTATTGCAAGGGTCCATTTACCAGAGTGGGGATAAAATTCCACTTAAATAAAGTAACACAGAGAAGAATGCTACAAAGATGCTAAAAAGCACTAATGTAATTTGGCAGCTAAGGACTTCATTTTTCCACATAACACTGAGAAGTGACATTGAAACTTGTCAGAAAGACTCCAAATCATGAAATTATTTTCCAGTATTCAATCCAAATACAGAAATCTGAAAAATATATACAAAGAGAGCAGGATGGTAAACGCTGCAGAGCAGTGCCTACAAAGCCAACCTGACCCCAGGGTGACTCTGCACACGAGGATGGACATCAGCCTTCACGTAAACAGTAGCTCTGTAACAGTGCCAAGAAAGGATGTCAGCCCTGGCTAGAGGCAGTTGCACATACCTGAGCACCTGATCGCATCCCAATGACCTTGGATTTCACACACAGGCAGAGCAGCTTCACATTCTCTCCAAGCAGGGGAGAAACATGTTGCACTGTTCTAGAAAAGACTCTAGTCCTAACCTTTTCTTGTCCCATTTGGTTATTTTCATCACGATCTTCTTCAGTTTTCCCTACAAGGAAAAGGCTTCCTACACACCCTGCACACAAACAACACTTGGAGGTTTTGCCTGCACTCAGCATCCACAATTACCAGAACATACAGGTATAATGTGCACATCGTTCACCTTTGCTATAAGGACTAAGTTCTCACCTTAGCTAAGCATCTCATGTTCTTCTTTCACCTTCACTCACATTTAACTTCAGGCTCAATCTTAACCTTTTTTTTCAGCTCTTGAAATAACAGACACAGTTTAAGGGAAGCTTTGTGCATGTCATGGATTTTTCTTCTAAACCAAACTAGTAGCAATTCAAATGGATGAGCAGGACTGAAGGGATGTATATCACAAGGTTATAAGGCCCATACACAGTAATGAAGGAAGATTGCATTAATCTCCTAAAAGGATTCAAATATTGCAATGAGAGCAATTCCATTTCTTAACAGGAACAAAAGAAGACAATTTCCCTTGCAGAAATTTCCATAATTACAAGTAATTATCTACTACACTGAAATTCTCCAGTACAGCACTTACTGCAGAGAGTATTCCTATCAAATGCTCTGTTCAGGAACTAGAGGAGGAATTGTTTCTTGGTGACTAGTACGCTGCCATTCTGCTGATTAAATCACAGTTCTGCTCTGTCAGAATGTGCATCTATCTTTCATAACACTAGAAAGAACCACCAATCCCTACCTGACAACTCTATCACTAGGTTATTATGAAGGCCTAAAAGAGACAGATTTTTAGAAGTGCATGCAGAGAAGAGGAGGAGTAGATCACATCCACGGATTACCTCAAAGGAACACTAGTTATAACACCGCACTGGACATACAGTTCTTTTCTGCTGAGTGAATCAACAGCTCCAAGACAGCATTTGGATGTACATTCTTTTCAGGCAATAAGGACAAGTATGGCAACAGCTGCTGCAGTATTTGCAAAAACTGTATAAATTCAAACAAAATACCAGAATTTACAAAAAACTCATCTTTACATTTGTTGCTCTTGCCCATAAGGAGAATGTCTGTCAGTCATTCTTCTTGTGCATACGGAAAATGTCTGTCAAGAACATGTAATGTCAATTATTCACCATTTTTCACAAGCAAACATATACAATCCCACATCTCTTGTAACCAACCATGGGAACAGAGTCCACTGCACTGCTGCTGCTCCTGCATATCTCTGTCGCCATATAATATCCCTATTTAGCCTTCCAGCAGTACAGCAAAATGGACTGTGCTCCAAGCTCATGACAAGAGGGAGCACAGGGTTAAGTGACCTGCTATACCTGAGCCACCAGTGATGGGCCAAGCTCACTCACAGCACAGTATCTTCCAGGCATTACAGAACATGGGTTTTCAAAGCAAGCTAATCAGAGCTCATGCTTGACTCAACAGTCAAACAGTATTATCAGAGGGTGTTTAGTGGGTTGAAACCCTAAATGCTCACAGAGAGGTGGAAGTCTGTCATCCATACAACAGGAGATCCTGAAGCACAAGTACTAGAGATGACAAAAGGTAACTAATCTGATAGCAGAAGACAAAATGATAATGTTCTGGGGAACTGTCCCCTCAAAAGTTGCTGGACACAGTACAGAAAAAGAGCCTGCAACACCAAGCAGGTGTCACATATCTTACTACACCTGTGAGACTGAAAGTCTGTGAAGGGAAGATGTAGAAGCTCTATCAGATATGAAAAACATTGGATAATGTACTGTAGCTACAAATTTCACATTTCAGAAATTTGTAGGAAACAGGGCAAGACCAATTAGGACTCAGTAGATTTTTCTACTGGGTCTGGAAATACTCAAATCAGCCCCGCCAGCCCTGTTCCCACTCAGGCAGCTTTCCCCTCGAAGAGGTGCACTCATGCTCTCCCCTCCTGGGCAAACAGATCACTGATCCCTTTCATGGCTCATCCTCACATCACATCACAAAAGAACAATTATACGAATTGACAACATGACAACATAACAACAAAATCAGTTGCTGAATATTAAGTTTTTGGTTTGCTATTCTGTGCTCTTTAAAGTCTCATTTACTACTGCACAAAACATTTCACAAACAGAATACTGTTCCAGCAGTACTGCCCTCTCTCACCATTCTCCACTGAAGCATCCAGGGGCCACAGCAGATTTTAATCCCTGCTAAACAAAGGGTATACTCACACAACACAGGCTACTAAGTGGTATAAATGAAAAAAAAAATAAGTTTAAGCAGCAATAACTTTGCTAGTAATGTGTTGAAGTTAGACACAACCTTGTTTCAACATTTGGTAACCTTGATGGCAAAACGTTTTCTCCTTGTAACTAATCAGACTTTCCTATATTCAGAGTTGTATCCCATGCTCTCATCTGCCCTTGTGCTCCTCCAAGGAGAGTCTCTGAGTGTCCTCTACATCCTTCTTGCAAGGTGCCTCCTGCTCCTACAGCAGCAAGATCTCCCCTCAGCCTTTTTCTTCTCAAGGCTTTCTCCTTCAAAACTAACAAACAAAACCAAAACCACAACAAAAAAAAACACTACAAGGGCACAAGCCTCTTGCACACACAGCTACAATGGTTCGGAGAGAACATTTACCCTGGGAATTCCAAATGGCAAAGTCCTGTGACTGCAGCTAGGCAAGCCACAGAGCACACACTTCCTGAAGCCCAGCAGCTCTGGAAGAAGCTTCTTCATGATCACCGTCATGGGAAGGCAGGATAGTGGTCCATCATGGAGGAATGACAGGCTGCCAGCTCAGATCGCCAGGAATTCAAGCTTAACGTCATTTCAGAGCCAAGGACTGTATTGCCTTAAATGGAAAAGATCTACAATATTTAACAGGTCAGGAATACTACCCATTTCTGTTTATTTAAGCATATAAGAGGGTAGATTTAGTTTAAAAGTCTCAAGCAAGACGATAGGAAAGCTTCTCTGATAACTGCCAGTTATAAAAGTGGGGAAAGAGCAAGGGTGGGAAAGGAGGGGAAAAACAGAAGGATAAAAATAGTAAAAAAAAATCCTTTTGTTTATTTTCCCCTAGTGTGAGCAGAATCCTGCAAAACAGGTTTGATTTTCCAGCTTAGAAAAACTCAGAGCACTTGCCACGTCAGTAAATCCTCATGCCACTGATCCCACCACTGCCCATCACCTGCCAACCTGCCCAAAGAGGGACCCTAGGGTCAGCCAAGCTTACGCTCCTTTGCAGAAATTATCACCATCTTGCAAGCATTTCCCAGTCCTTTTCCATAGTACAACTTATTTCACCCTGCAACGCAGAGTGGAAAAAGTGAATTCTACACCAGCAAGCCCACCCAGGGACCAACCCATTCCATTGCCTATGAAAAAGAACTCTACAGCCTGTGATATTTTACCCTGGATACAATATAGATTGCAGTCACCACAGACTCCCAACAGTGTTTCCTTGTAATACCACACAAACACCATTACTGACAAGAACAAGGTCACAAAAAGATATTCCATTACTTTTAGTGAATAACAGAGGTTGCCCCAGGAACCCAAACACTTCCATTCAACCCCACGTCAGCTCTGAATGGCACCGGGAGAAAACAGCTCCTCTCCCACGCAGAAGTGGATGTGTGTGCCCAGATTCAGTAGCAGCAAGGATAGATGGAGCCAGGAATGGTGGCACAGCTACAGATTTAAAAGAAATCTTAAAAAAAAAAAAAAAGAGAAAGAAGTCTGAGCTTATAGATCCTAGTGCTACACTTCTTAAAACATGACAGTGACCAAGACGAAAATCACTGTTCCAGTCTTGAGCATGTACTAACATGTACATCCTAACAAAGTACTTGGGCATATCAGAGTTCAAGAAGTGTTGAGACAATATTCTCAGGCACATACTGTGACTCTTGGGGATGGTCCCGTGCAGGGCCAGGAGTTGGACTCCGTTATCCTTGTGGGTCCCTTCCAACTTGACATATTCTGCGATTCTGTGATAAATGTATAGATGCAGATTCCAAAAAACCAATACAGATTTCCAAGAGAACAACTCACAGCAGAGAGATAACAAGATTTGCATGAATTTACTATGACTGTATTTTCTTTTGTACTAAAAGAAAACTGAAGAAGCTATTTGTAAACACATGAATGAATCTTTTTACGGAAATGCTCATGGTAAATATCCCTAATCTGTGGGAGTCAGGAACAAAGGTATATTGCAGCTCAGCATTGTGTTGCTATTCATGATTTATTGAATCCTTCATAATGTCTGCCCCCAACAGAGTCAGTCAGTTCAGGTTTCATCTAGCATTTAGTCATCAGAACTGAGTAGCAAATGACTCCTATATGCAATTTTTTTAACTATCTAAACCAGTTGCTGTTATCAGGCTCAAGCAGGCAGAATTTCCCACACTGCTCCTGCATAACAAACAAGGTACATCCCATAAATGTGAAGCAACATTTTATACAACCTGATGGCTTGAACGGTTCAGAAAGGAGTGCTCTCACCTGAACTCCTGTACCCCATTACAAACTCACAAGTACAACAGCTGTTTTATTATTCTTCACAGATTCATTATTCTGCATTAGCAAACAGGACCACACCATCATCCAAGCCATCTTCTCCCTCAGCCCAAAGGCTGCAGCAAATCCTAGTCAATGATGTGTCAAAACAGCCCGAGGTGAGTCTGGGGCAATGCAAACCAGCAAAAATAACCATTTCAGTGATGAGGAAGCCACCTGAACCAGCACCCCACGGGCAGCACATGTGGCCCTGCCAGCAAACCATACCCTGGAGCCAAAGAAAGCTTCAAAAAGAGGTTGTGGTAAGGGAAAGATGTAGTTCTAGGGAACCACAGGCCTGTCAACCTGCCCTCTGTGGCAGAGAAGGTCATGGACCAGATCGTCTTAAGTGCCATCACATGGCACATGCAGGACAACAAGGGGATCAGACCCTGTCAGTACAGGTTTAGGAAAGGTAGGTTCTGCCTGACCAAACACAAAGTGACCTGCCTAGCAGAGGAGAGAAAGAAAGGCTGTAGCTGTGTTTACCAGGACTCCAGAGGAAGAAAATTAGTAAACAACAGTCATTTTCTAAACCTAAAAATACACAAGGTTTACTACAGAACAAAAATATTTCAGTCACAACAAATTTGTTTTTTCACTCGTTGAAGGCAAGAGACTGTCTTAAACATTCTGGGCAATATAGCTGTATCTGATTATCACCACACAAAGGAGCTTACTCCAGGGTTACGCACAGGACCAATAAACTGCAGGAGATCCTACACAGCACAGTTTCACAGCTGTAAAAGCAAAAATCTCTCAATGAGCAAAACACCTTAAACATTTAATAATAAAAACATTGGTAAAGCAAGAGAACATAAATAAATCAAAGGAGACTCCTGATTCAGTGAAGTAGCACATGTGTTCAGCTCTTGTATTTGGTTATTATAACAGGAACAAGACAGGCAAATGATTTCTCAGAAGTCACTCAAGAGAGGACCAGCAGTACCAGGGGCTACAGGACCACTTACTTCTGCACTGTCTCGTTCTTTGTGCCACTCAGACGTGGGGCAGCAGAGCCTCCTGCTCTGTGCAGCACATGACAGCAGCACCACAACGGCACTGGGCTAGCAGAAACCCCAGCCTCACTCACGCGATGCTGCTGGCAGCACGGACAAAATAACCTCTGCCGAGATGCACTGCGACTACAGCTGAAAACACAGCCTGGTCCAACACGAACATAGATTCCATCACATCACAGCAGAAGTAGGAATTATCTTTTGCTCAGACTAGTAAGATGCCTGACAGTTCATCCAGTTCAGCTCTGTACCCTCTATACACTCAAATTTGCTTGCCCAAAATCAATGCAATTTGGACACAGACAATAATGCAGATTAAAAAAAAATAACCGTCTGACATGATGATTTAAGCATAAGTGGTGAGCCAATACTGCAGAGTGAATCCTGACACTCTGAACAGAATCTTCCAGAGACAAGGAGTCCAGCCAACAAGCCAAGAATAATATTTCAGTGGTTCAGTCAATACAGCTGTAACCATGGCCTGAAGGGATTTCCACAGCCATAACCACAGGAGTGACTGCATAATCACTTGAAAATAGTAAAAACAGACATTTAAAAATCTATAGCTTGTAGACATCTTAAAACCAGTTTGACAGGAGGTACAGAGGAGCCTGAAAAATGCACTGACATTCCCACCGAGCTTGACTGTCATCTGTTTATCCTGCTTCAGAGACAAGGACTTGAAATAAGAACACCTCTCACTACATGCAATGGCCTACTGGAAAAAAACTGAAAGAACAGCTTCAGACCAGCTGAAAAGAGATGAGGTACCAGTGACACAAAGCCTGATGGCTCTGATCACCAGGAGCAGCAATGGCACAGCATACGCTCCAGCCAGGACGATCTCACACCGTTTATTCGTGTCTCACACAGCCAGAGACACTCTCATGCCTTTCACATATGATTTCTATTTCTTTCCTGATGTAAAACACAGTATCGCACATCATGCTACAGAAGGAGCCCTGCTGGTTCAAGCAGGCTTTTCCAAAAGAAAAAAAACCAAACCAAAAAAAAGGAAAAAAAGAAAATAATAAGTTTAATAGTCCACAGCTGCCAGGAGCAAGGGGTCACTGCCGCGGAGGGGCGGCACAGCACACACGCTTTGCTGGCTTCTCCCTTCTAAGAATATCCATAAAACGCACTGCCAAGCGCCTCGGAAGAGGGTCCTGCGCAGCGCCGAACGCGGCGACCCCGCACGGACACCGCGCCCGACCGGGGCCCGCCGCCTGCGGGAGCGGCGACAGCCGGGCCGGCCCCAGCACCGCCCGAGAACCCCGGGGATACGGCCCCAGCACCGCCCGAGAACGCCGGGGGCACGGCCCCAGCACGGCCCGAGAACCCCGGGGGCACGGCCCCAGCACAGCCCGAGAAC
>JAWWMO010000038.1:8827211-8855349 GCA_035047845.1 Dendrocincla fuliginosa | reverse complement strand
CGGGCCCGCAGGGGGCGCCGCGCCACGCCGGGCGGGACTCCTCCGGTACGAGGGGACGCGGCTGGCAGGAAACGGTTAAACCGGCCCCTTCAGCCACAAACTTCCACCTCCTCCGTCCTCGGGAGACAGGCCCCAGAGCCATTTCAAAAGGAGCCAGTTCGTTCTCTCAAGTAATCAGCAAAGCCAAGAAAATTCAAGGGCTAGTGCTTTGTAAAGCTCTGAGCCAGTGGCAAAGTTGTGGGATAATACCATGGAAAAGATAATCGTGGTCCGTGGAAGTTAAATGCTCTCAGTTCACTGAAGTGAGATGGCTGAAGGCAGCACTTCGTTCCCTTCCCCAGCACCCCGGCCCAAGGCACAGCCTGTGCCTCAAGAGCCACGTGCCAGCACTGCCCGTGGCAGACCGTGCCCCATCCCCAGAGCCTGGCTAGGTACTGACACCTCTTCTCCACAACCAACAGCCTTATTCGGATTTCTAAGGGCCAGACTTCAGGACACTGACAGGAGCAACCAGGGAACAGAGTTTGCACTTAAAAATATACAAATAGACATATTTTATTACTTCCACTATTTAAGAGTGAATAATGGTCAGCATTTTGGCTGACAGGCACAAAATCATCCACTAAAGTGACAGACTACACCAATACCTTTTAATTTTTACTTTCCCTGATTTACTGGTATTTCTAAAATTTGGACTGTAGATCTGGTAGTCCAGTATATGGTCCTCTTCTCCAGACAGTGACTAGCAGAAGCCAGCTCTCTATTATCAGACGTATCTGATAGCTCTCAGACTCATAACTCGATGAAGCAAAAAAAACCTTTTAAAGCGTTTTTTTCAAATTAATCCTTGGTAAGAACAAGAACTATTTTATGTGCTATCACTTTTCTTGCATAATCCTTCATTTTGAATAACTTTTAACTTAATACCTTTGTTACACCTTGAAATTCCCTCTGCTGAACCCAAGCGCATCATCCAGAAGTGACTGCACACACTGCAAGTAGGAAAAGATCCTGTTAGAGGTGGCTTGGTGAGCAGTTTGCAACTCAGGCTATCCAAACAGTATTAGAATTCAGTTCCCTGTGTCATTCTATTTAGGTAGCAGCTAAATAGGACAGCATTCAGCAGGTGCATGAAGACCTAGAGTAACAACTTGCACTTACAGTTCCCTGTGCACTCACCAGGCTGGCTGTGTGGAAAGTTCTGGCACTTTAACACCCACATGGCCAAAGCACTGCAGACCAAGCTCCCAATAGCTGAGTCCCTGGGCAAATTCATGAAGGGTAATAAAATCAAGTCCTTTAATTCCTGAATTTATTAAAGCAGCTCTCAATTCATTACAGTGATTGTGTGCCCGTCACTTTGCCTGCCTCCAGCCTGCATGCTGAACGTAGATACAGCACCTCACAATGGTTGATAGATTAGACTCTGCACGACTGACTGATCTACAGCAGCTGCCGAGCAAGTGTGAGCTGTGAAAGAACGAAAAGAGCTCAGAAGATTCTCCTTGTCTGGGAGGAGAGAACTCCCTTCAAGTGCAGGAATCAGTGTGCTGGAGTCTGAAAAGAGTCTCACTGCTCTAGATTACCAAAAATCAGCAAATGCTAACTCATCAACAGATATTACTTTATGGCAAATTCTCGTGCAACTCACAAGCAAAATTTCCTTCCGACTTCCAGACTAAAGGTGCTTAAGGCCCATGATCTACCATTCCTTTCATGGATAGGAAGAGAGAAGCACAAAGTTCAAATAAAGGTGCTGGGTCAGTTGGTATTAGTAGATGCACCTGAAGGAGTACACAGAAAAGGGCAGGAATACAGTGGGCTGGGAAATCAATTCAAGGTCTAACAAAGTCTTTGCACAGTCTGGTCATCTGGTCGTCTGGTTCATCAACCATTTGTTCCTGTTGCATTTTGCTACTACACTGGAGCATATCACCCTGTTCTCTTGATAATAAAGATTGATTGTTCTATGCTGTACAGCAGTAGCCTGGATTATTTTCATTATTGGGTTACCTGGTGCTCACATCTCAGCAGCTGACTCTATTCAAAAGACTGAAAATCACTTCAGAAAATACTTTGTTTAGTCAAGCAGAAAAACCTCTTCAACAGGGTATAAATCTAGGCTGAAAAACCAAGGAGAGGGCTTTCAAAAATAAGCATATACTTCTCTGGCAAATACCATTTCTGACAGTAAAAGCAGCTGAGAAAAACTGGTCGCTTAAGACTAATGGAAGAGCTGCAGCACAATTTAGTTCAAAGAGCTGCAGAACTGAAGTGAACCAGAGATGAGGGAAAAGCCTTGCAGCATTTATTACTGTCAACTGCATTCAAGGCGTTTGACAGAGCAAGGGAAGGAGGTCACCCCACAGGCCAAATTATAGAGGATTATGGGTGTTGTTACTAATTACAAATTATTCAGCAGTATCATGAAATGATCAGATGAGTTAATACCAGATTAGGGCTACCTTGTTCTGATACAAAGTCCCCTCTCAAGCATCAGGACCTCAGCTGGCACTGACAGCATGGATTTTTGCACAGGTCTCTCTTCTGTGCTGGTCACAGTGAACAGACACTGCACTGCACGTTCTGCTCCTTGTGGCTCATCAATCCGGTTTCCAGGCACTCAACTTCAAGTATTTCCTTTAGAAAACAAATCTAGCTTGGAGTGGTATTTGCCTAATACTGGGGGGAAAGTGAGGGGAGATGAGATGACCTTCAAAGGTCCTTTCCTACCCAAACCATTCTGTGATTCTATGGTTCTGTAACACATATCATGGACAAGGAGCAAGTACTCCCACCAAAGATTTGCCTGCACTGCAAAGATGGGTAGGCCAGGAATGTGTATAGGAAATCAACCCACCAAAATCCACTCCTCTTTGGAGGGCATGCAAATGCATGTCCATATTTGCTATATGATATGGGGGTTTTGCTGTAAAATTAGGCAATTCTCTTTTAATTAATGGACCAAGCCTTGTGATAAAACTCCACCTATTTTGCACCCCTTAGGAAATAAATCATTATCTATACCATCCTTGGGTGTTCCAAATGAGAGCCCTACTTCATGCCTTGGAGAAGAGAAAGGAAAACTGTCCGGGGGGAGAGAGAGAGAGAACTGCAGTGCCCACAGCGCCCTGTTCCATCATCCTTTCCTTCACTGCGCAGTGAGAGTCTCTGTTGGCACCTCAATTGTGACTCTATTTATGCACGCACATTTCTACAGATAACATAGCAAAGGTGCGAGGAAACAAGTACTATCAAAGTGAGAAACAGGGAAGACCTCAATGAACACACAAATACTATCCACATGAGGAACCAGAAAGAATTCTGTCCCCAAGGGTGAGTACAATACTAACAGAATAACTGTTCAAACAGAGACAAAGCACAGGTAATAAGTGAGTAAACTGACATGGACATGATGGCACTCTGATTCTTCATGGACAAGCACTCAAGTCAATATTCTAAAATAGTCAGAAATCAATACAGGGAAGCAAATCCTTCCTTATTTGCAAGAGAAAGGCTACAGCACCCAGTGCTCACCCAGTGAGACAGAGATGGGAAACTTCCAGATCAAGAAGCATAGGGATGAAAGTTTGTCACAAACAGAAATTTGCTGGGTAATGACTGTATTCATCAAGAGAAGCATTATCTAAACATAATATTGTGCCTGTGAAATATCTATGTGATAGTTCCATGGCAAAACATATTTCTGTTGTTCACTGGATAGGAAACATATCCTAAATTTTAACTATCTTACCACAGAAGGTGTTTGCTTTCAAACTGTTGCGACTCCACTATTGGCTTAAGAAGCTTCATTTCTTCCCTTACATGATCCTGAGCAGAAAATCATGTTTTGCACCTGCTTCTGATTATGACTTTCCCCTCCCTTTTTCCATAGGAAGCACAATTACTGCTGCTATGGAGACAAGTGTAATTCAGGCAAGATGTGGGTCAAAGCAACACTTCGGAGGCAAAGATTCATGGAAAAATACCCTTTTTGCTATCCATCCTCTCGTGGAGAAGGGTCTTGTCCCAGTTTTCCCTGATTTCCATCACCATCTGCTGCCTCAGGTAAGAATGAGTCAAATAATTCACCTGTAACTAACACATGAGACTTCACACCAGGAGAGCTGCTCTTCCTCCCTCATCCCCTCCCCACTCCCAGTGACTCCAGCCATTTGCAGGACCTGCCAGCACTCACACCATCAGCATCTCTGTGGGCATAGTAGGCTCAAAGAAGCTCTTACTAGCCAAAAATGCAATCCTTCCATTAATTTAGTGGAGAAGACTATATAGATTTAAACGGTTTTTTAGATGAGGTTCCTGAATCAAAACACTGCTGTTTTTATTCCCCAAGATCCAGATGAGTCCCCTTTGCCTGTTCCTTGCAGTACACCTTAAACATACTTGTATGAATTCTTTCCAAGAAACCCAGTTCCAAGTTAAATTTTCTTATACACAGACAGTAGTGAGACTGAAAACAAACTTGCTTTTCCTAGTATGATGCTGCTTGGGACTATAGGCCTGAGATGATTGTTTGCTTGAAGAGGCAATGACTCAAAAGCAAGATTCATGTTGAAATGAAGCACTTCTGTGCCTGAATATGAAATAACACCAAGCAGGAAAGTAGAAGGCTGTGGTACAGACTTCAGCACTGTGGAAACAGTTCCTTCAGTACACTAGAGGAATTGAAAGAGCTCCCAAACTCTACTAGCAGTCCAAATGTGAAACCTTTCAATTATGGTTTAAAATCATATCCTCACACAGATACTCTCCCAAAGACGTGGACTCCAGACACACCTGACAATGACATAGAGAAACTGAAAGATAGAGTCAAACTTCCAGTATATAATACCAAATATTGAATCTTGGCATGTTACCAAGCAAGACACAAGTAATTATCCAAAAAGAACAACACTACAAAACAGAAAAATATTATGTTCACTTATCAGCATATACTTAAAAAAAGTTTGTGAAGTATGAACAGCTAGGAAGGACAGTAAAGGAATAATTCAAAGGCATTAGTCACAGAAATAGAGATGGGAGAGAAAGACAAGCTGTGCTAATTAATTTCATGTAAGAAATGCAGCTGGCTGCATAAGGAGATTAGTTGCCCCATCTGCCAAGAGCTCCAAGAAGCAAAGTCAAGTGGTAATAAGTGGTGGTGTTCTTCCTCAAGAGAGTTTGTCCATCAGAAATCCACAGTATTTATCAAAAAAGTAAAAAACATGAACTGCTTTAATAAATACCTGTCCTGGAGCTCACAGGTTAGTGGGGAGGGAGTCACAGCGTTTGGTGACATACTCTGCACATTAAATTTGTCCCATTTTCAGGACATAGAACATATTTTCTAAATTTAAAGGAAGCATAGAAGCATATGCGGAGTTTCATTGAAAATTCTTTTTTGTTTTCTCTGAAAGGGCTACACAATAAAACTATTGTATTGTAAAAGATCTGTTTTGTCTATTCGAAATTTCTCTTTCACACTGTGGAAATATAGGTGTGTTACACCAGCTATATCCTACTCCTGAGCCCTGAGATACTCAACAAAAGATCCTGTAACAGTCAAAACCAGCATTTAGAACTCTCTAGGGAGTCTTCTCTTACTGACTTAGAATGATAGGCAGTTCTACTGCTGAACTTTCTTGTAAAATGTGGACCAGGAATTTTGTTTGTGTCTGTTCACATTTTCAGTCAGGACTGTATGAATAAGAGATGCGACACAATTCATCCATATGCAGCACCATTTCTGCACAAAACACAAAGTGTGCTGCAGCTCACCATTGCCCTTTCCACTGCTGCACCACTAAGAGAACAGAGGAAAAGGATAATCTGAACACACAGACAAGATCTCAAATCCAAAATCAGATACATTTTCTTCAGAAAGATGTTTAAAGAGCAATACTTTCTGTAGACTACAGTTAATCTGAAGAATGCCTTGTCACTGCCATGTCAGAGATAACCATTTCAAAAGTAAGAAACCACCATAAGGTGCTGTAAAACTCGACAGCATCACTGAATTCATTGAAGAAGAGGTAACTTGGCCTCTCTGAGGTGTCACATCTAAGACTCTTGGAATAGTTCAAGTTGGAAGGAACAATCATCTAGTGCAGCTTGCTGTGAAGAAGCATCTCCAGATGGACATTTAACTCACACTGTCCTCATCACTGGCCCCACTGTCAGCCCAGGTCTGTCCCCAACCTGCCCACAGGGAGCAGACATACCTAATCCCACAGGCTGTAACACACTCCTGACTCGCATCGAGCCCCTTCTCTCAGAAAAGGAGCATCTCTACCAGACAAGTAGACATAGGTGTAACCGAGTACACTCCAACATTCTGATGAAGGGTTTCTCATGCAGTTTTAGTTAGCTTCACTACTTCGGACAGTAAAATTAGGAGACCTCGTCAAAATAAAAACTTGAAACCCTTCCAGTGATCAAGGCAACCTCAGTCAGCTTTGCCCTAAAGCAGAGAAGCCAGCACACTGCAACATCACACAACACTGTCAGAACCTGACTTCAGTGGCATTTTTCAGCAAAGTTTTGAGAGCATTTAAGAATAACTAGGATAGCTGTTGGCTCCAGCCTAAAAATATAGAAGTACACAGCTGCTTCATTTACCTTCACGTGCTCCAACATCCAGCACTGAAAGAGCGTAAGACTTAGAGAGGTACAAAAATTTTTCTACATAGAGAAACAGCGGGAGCCAGCCATGCAGGAATTTCAATACATGCCTGCTGACAGGAAAGGTGAGAGGTGAGCTATTTGCAAGAAAGAAAAATAAGAAAATATTCAATTTGCACCTACATAAAAGTGTTTACTGATGCTAAAAGACTGATTTGAAATACTTTTCATACAGTTATGTAAATGGAAGTTTACTCCATAACCTATTTTTGTGCTAGTGTCTTTTCTTACTGAAGATTTTTTACAAGAGGTGACCCCACAGCCAACCCAAAAGCATAAACACAGTCTTGAAGAGTCACCTGTACTCATTTCACCTTTCTGTTTCTCCAGCACAGATTTCGCTATTTAAAAAGTGAGATTATCAGTGGATACCTCAAAAACAGGAACTCTTCACACAGACACAGGGCAAACAGGAAAGAGTAACATTATCTGTTTCCCCAGAACATCCCTGCTGATGTGCCTGGAGTCCTCAGAACAATGGCTCTGGCATCCTCCACACAGCCCAATGCCCAGGCTCCACAAGCCATTGTGCCGCGCAGAAAACCACTGTTACACATGATGCCTTCTTTATATCCTGCGTGTACAAGCGATGACAGACAGAAGAGAGACAAACCAGTTTGATATAGTCCTCTGCCTGGGAACACACTTTGTTCTACATGACATCGTAGTAGGCTGTCAGAAACACGGCGACTGTCAGGTTCCCACATCACTACCTGATCGCCATTCTGTAAATATCAGAGCTTAGGTAAAGTGATGACAATAAACTCATACTTACACTTCAGAGAAGCTTACTGTTATCCTTCTCCTTCTAATGAACTTGTGTAAAGGCTCAGGCCTAACAACCATGACTTTAATGTCCTAAAACAGTTTTACGATGGTTTATTCCAAATAATTCCAGGCACAACTTCAATTTAAAAAAAAAAAAAAAACAAAAAAAAAAAAAAAAAGGAGTTCCTATGGCTGGACCAAACTGAACCATTATAGGAACCCAGACCAGATATTAGGCAACTTGTTCCCTAAATCTGATAGCCTGGCTGATTAAATCAGTCATTTAGCTTGCTCGGTCTTGATTCTTCTGACAGAACCAACAAAATCCATTCAGTCAGTCTGGGAACATACCTCTTGGAGATTCTCCTTCTATAGCATGAAGATAGCAAATTGTGTATCTTGTTTATGAGGAAGAAAACTCCTTTCTGATGCCACTTGTTCGAAATTTATGCCTTGGAGTCTGAAGTCTGAGAGCATTTATCACACTTGCAAGTGACACTTGCAGGGCTGTGCTCTTCCTTATTAAAATGGCAGAGAACACAATTTGCAGCCTCAGTTCACAAGCTGGAGTAGTACCATCTCACACTGCAGTCTTGCTGCCTGCACTAGTCCTCACCAGCATGGCAGAAATGCCTGGGCATCCCAAACAGAAGGAACCAGATCCCTTTTGTGGTATGGTCTCTGAGCTCAGTAGAAAGATTTCTGCTCAACAAGTGTAAAATGATAATCTCCCAGCAACTTACAGATCTTACATTCTCTGAGGCAGTGATTAGAGTAACCTTAAACAGACCTCTCAGAACTGCACAGTTCTGAAGATTCCAGAGTAGCAATTTACCTGCATTACTATTACAGAAGACTTGTTCATAGTCTTGTGTACAGACCAGCTAGATTATAATACTATTACTGAGCAATGATCCTTTTAGCTAGAAAAATCATCAGCAAACATAAAAAATGTATCAAATATAAAAAATTCTCTCATGCTTGAAACACTGTTCCATTTGGATGAGAAATTCCTGACTTTCTGTAGGAATTCTCCTGTTGCTGCCTTCTAGCAGCTCCCCTCCTCCCTTTAATTAGAGCCTGTGAAAAGAAGGGAGAAGCAAAGCTATATTTAACTCTCTGCACACTGATGACCAGGTAACACATTCTGTACTGAATAGAAATATTCTTAGTTGACCTCAAAATCTAGGGCGGGGGGGATCTGGAAAAAACCCCATGTTTTCACCCTGCAATACAAAAAACCTTAAACTCACCTTTGGTTTTATTGCATGTGAAGCACTGTTGAGTAAGAGATTCAAATACCTCGTAGAGGCTGGTTAATCTGCAGAGATAGCTGTGCATCAGTACAGAGAGCAATGGCTGGCACCAGTGCCTCTGCTGGAATCACGGAACCATTCTTAATAGGAAGTGCAAGTGGAAATTGGAGTGAATGGATTCCTTTGATTCTCCTCTGCTGCAAAAATACAAAGAAGCTCTAGATATGTTTTCTGGATGAAATAGGAGTTTCTCAGAGCTCATCTCTGAACAACAGAAAAAAAAAAAATGGGAAAGAAGTTCTACACAGACAGCTCCCGAGAGCAGAACTTGGCCTCCAGGACTGAGAAATCCCATGGAGCATATTTGTACTCAGCACATACTGTGGCTAAGACCAGGCTCAGTACAGGACATTTCTCAGCATCTTTATAGATGGTTTTTCCATTTTTCGAAGTGCGTTCCAGCACACACATCTGGCAGTTCTACGGCGTGAACAGCAGTTCTGGCTCTCTGTGCATGTGTTCTGCAGCCAATGACATCATGCACTCTGCAGCTTGCCAAAGCGCAGTCTCTACTGTACAGACCACCAAAACAGAGCCCCAGCATTCCCATGGGGAACAGGACTAACTGCCAGCCTAAAAAGTTTTCCGCTTGCAAAACCTTGTTCAATGCTTCATCTGTTGTGCTGCATTTTCTCCCACTCACACCCATTCTACTTCCCATTACTTGAAAACAGTTTTCAAATCATTCCTAAATTGCTTACATTTTATCCTGCCTGCAAACATTTGCTCTTTGCACAAGGCTGTAACTACTCAGTTACTCTCAGCAAAACAACCTTTTTTCATTTTATTCACAATGAGTTTTTAACTCTTTAACAACCTGGAAGCTGGAAAATCTGTATCTCCCAAAGAAACCTACACTTGTTTTTCTTTTCCATGGGTAATAGTAAGTGGCACAGTACAGACTGATTGTTCTCTGGAGATAAGACCAATGTCTCATCTTGTGTAATACTCATTACTTACCACTGCCTCAGCAGCATGGAAGTTTTCTGGCACACTTAAGAAAATAGGTTTTATGTTGTAGGAGATATCAGAAGAAAAATAATTCTATTATCTGAAAAATGTTCACATTCAAAGTCTTTCAAAACCTTTTAAAGAAAGGTGTACATATGTCAAGATCAAAGGCCCATGACTTACACACTCATCTATGATGTGGAAAGCCCTAGAGGCAAGAACTGCTTCACGGTTAGACTCTGGAATTTACTAAAACTATATCTCTGTTTCATCTCCTTTTATCAATCCCAAAATATCAATTTCCCAGAAGGAAATACATGTATAGATACTGTAACTGGTTAACAAAGTCACCATGAGAGACAAAGTTTTAAGATTTCCCTGCAGTAATTTCTCTAACAAAGGTGAAAAACAGTTTCCAGGTCAGATTTCACTCAAATAGGCCTTAATTGTCACCTGCAAAGCAGCAAAAGGTGGATAAAAATTGCAACAGATTGAGGTTTTAAAATAAAAATTTCAGTTTTCCTCTAATGCAATGTAGTTCCATGTGCAAGAGAGCCAAGACACTTATCAGCCAAGGGTCACTCAAAGGTTACCCAGAGAAACAGGACAAAGCCAGAAGCTCTGTCTATCACAAATCAACAGGCACGTCGGCCTGAGGCAGCAGCAGCCCATAAATCCATTTATCGCATGACAGTACTTGCATTTCTAGATACAGTGATTCCACTGAAATCTCTGCTTGCCACCAGAGCATTTCCAGTATCAGTGTAATGTTCCAGAACAGAAAAATGAGGGCATTTTCATGATTTCAAGTCACCCCGCTCCTAAATGAAAAAGCATTTTTCCTATTGCCCTGCCCTGCCTAAAGGTTCCTGAGCCCAACTGCTGCTGTGTTTGGCATCAGGCAGCTGCTCTCAGTAATCGTGGTTACAAACAGTTGCTCCTGAGCACTTTTCTAAAGGTCAGGATACAGACACAGTTAATGCCCATGAGTTCCTCTGCACCCAGTATTATTATAAAATAATGATTATTTTAGCATTTTTTCCAGTGATGACCACTGTTTAAACTAAATAATTTGCTTTATATTAATAATATTAATAACTATATATACATATAACTGTATAGTGCTTCCCACATTGAAATGTAGATGTTTTGTTTACACTGCCTCTTCCATTGGAAAAATCTCAGATTAATTGTCACATATGATCCTCCAGTGATTATGTATTTTCCATTTTACTTTTGATGGGGAAACAAACATGTTATATGAAGAGAATCACAACTGCAGATAAATTACATGACCTCAGAAATACCACATTTAAAAGACACTGAAACAAGGAAGAGTCAACCTGGCAACCTCGACCAACTGCTACAGGGTGGTTTGTTTCAATAACACCTCAGGGAGTTCTGAATATTTCTGGTCCATTCTCACCAGTACCAGCAATATAAGGAAATTACTCCTGACAGAGTCTTTATAGAAAGTCTAAAGGAAAGTTATACCGTGATCATAGAGATGGAGCACTAATGAGTTTAATTAGAATGCAGTGCATCAACCCTAGATTGAGACATAGCCTAACATGATTAATTACCCTGTTGGAATGGTTACAGCAAAAATAGGGGGGACTAACAAGGTTATCCTTTAATAGCTGTGTCCAGCCACCTTCTCCACTTGCCTGAAGAAGTGTTCTCCTTCCCTGTATGCTTGGCTACCACTGTGACAGCTGTGGGTAGTGCTCAATAGAAGATAATCTTAATTCATCATCTTCTCTATTAGCAATTACCCTTCTTCATTTCAAAATCCAGGTCAGTTTTACTTAGCATATTTATCTTTCAAAAAAGTGTCAATGTTCCAAGTACTATGGGTCATTCAGCATCAACTACTATTTACTTACATAAAAACTGGAATCTTCACAGGATTCTTATTTCCCAACCAAATTTATAATCATGTCCAATCAAACTAATTCAAAAATTATCTCAACTAATCCTTTGAAATGCATCAACCAGTTCCCCAGCAATATCAAAAATCTAGAGTTGAAAATTTATTTCCTTGATTTTTACTTTTCAGAACATCTTGAAGAGATATTTGACTCCAAAGATATCTGAAACCTATTTGGAAAGCAGACTGCAAGTTAACCCACAGCTGCCCAGAGTTTATTGGCAGTATCTTGAAAGCTGTCACTTTCTGTAGCTCTAAGAAGCCCCCAGTGAGGGTTTAGCCAGGGAACGTCAGGCACCTGAACACACCGCCCATGTGCTCCTCAAGCACTGCAGCCAGGAAAACTGTGAGCTGAAGGCACAGGGCTCAGCCCACATCCCAGTCAGGCACTGAAATTACAATTTTTCAGTTATAAAATCTCCTCTGTGTCTTAGGCAGACTAGCTTCTTCCAAAAACTGTACATCTCCTACAGATACACATTTGCTTTTGTAACTGTATGTTTGGACTTGAAGGCCTTTAAAGGTCCTGTCCAACCGAAGCCATTCTATGATTCTGTGATTTTATGTTGCAATAAGTAAAGAATACGGACTTAAAGTTCCCAGAGGATTGAGTCTTGCATTGGTATGAACAACAGAAATTTCAAAATACTCCTCCAGTGGTTTCCAGTATTGAACATGTCTATAACATGTGGCAGAGGCCTCCTTGGTGACTCCTGACCTTGCTGTGCACATGGCGCAGGTATTGCTCACCTGTTATTTCTGATACCAGCCTCTCCATGCCATTTACCATGACTTTTCCCTGTGAGAGTGGCAAGGCCCTGGCTGCTCCACCCCTGGAAGCGTCCAAGGGCAGGTTGGACAGGGCTTGGAGCAACCTGGGCTAGTGGAAGGCAGCCCTGCCAATGGCAGAAGGGTGCATGAGTAGAGCTTTAAGTTCCCTTCAAACCCAAACCAGTATGTGATCCTATGAAAAGTACTACTAAACACTACTTATGCCTCTCAGCAGCTGCCAGAAAGCTGCAAGCCATACCAGCCCCATTTCAGCTCTTCCATTTGTAACACTTCTAATGAGCAGATGGTTAATTTTTGTGAGCAGGGAATGAAAAACAAAACTCTTGGTGGTGCAAGTGACTGGGGGTACTTTATGTTATTAAAACCAGTTGTTTTGGACATCTGCTCAATTCTTGACTGCAAATTTAGCTTTCTCTATATTACTATAGAAATATTCATATCTTCTATTTGTTTTCTGGTAAAATAAAAACCTGCTAGATATTGTTCAAGGGGCTTTTAGATATTTAGCAGTTGGGAAATATTTCAAGAGTAAAAAAATTTTCTCATGCCCCGTTCCTGTGTACTACTAGTAATAAAATCCTTGTACCTCCAGACCACAAATAGTATGTGTTTCTCCATCCTTAATATTGCCACCTCATTAAAAAACAGTAGATGAAGTGCCCACGCAACTGTGAGAGTACCTCACCTTCAGAGCTGATTTCTCCTACACAGTCTCAGGGTAAACCTGAAGGCTACATAATATTGGAACTGTGAATATTTGAACAATGCTGCTGTTCACTTCTGTAGTTCTAACAAGGACTCTGGTTCCCAACTATCCTCTGGTCTCGATTCACCTGAAGAGGCCAGGCCTTCCTTCAGACACCGAGGGACTGAGAGAACTTCAAAGTAAGGGAAATAAGTAGGTAACAAACTTTCTGTATGTGGTACTGTTAAGATTTTGGGGGGTTGTAGCAATATATACAGACACACTCAGAGGCAACTAAAGTAAAACATAAATCCCACCTTCTTTACTGAGATAGAAAGCAAGCAATTCAGTTAAACGTACATAAAAGCCCTTCAGAGACCTCCACATCTGAAAGACCAGTGAGCTCACCACACTTATCTTCCTGGCAAAACTGGCTCCTTCTCATATTAACAATGGAGACTTGTAGATCTGCTACATTCAAGTTGCTCCTTTCTGTTCTACAGTGTGATTTTATAAAACATGAATTCATGGAAGTTATGGTAATTTCTAATTAGTGAAACAGAGATGGTTATTTTCATACGAATTTTAGATTTCTCTATTTTTATTAAGCACCAATCAAAACCAAAACAATGTGCAACATATTTATAAATGCATAAAAATATTTGCAGTTCCAGATACAATTTATCACTGTATGTAACACTATTGAACACTCTAAGCTGCCAGCAATAAAAATTACTTCTCTGTGATTTTTTTTGTGTGAGGTAAGTAGAAGAAAAAAGAACAAAAGTATTAGTAATTGGGAGGAGAAATTGTGTGAAAGCATAAGAGACAATGGATGCATCTGAGCCAGGGCTGAATTGCCGGTTTAGATCATTAACTAAGAGCTCATTGCTCACTGCTGCTCTCTCTGCAGACTCCAGGATCAGTATCCTCCCCCTGTGCAGCAGCCCAAGTGTGAGATCAAGCAGAACAAATGTAGGAGGGCATGAAATCATACAGGCAACTGATTTCTTTTTTGTTCACTGGAACATTAATTTAGGCTCTTTAAAAAGCTATGTTTACTATACACACTTCTCTTATTCACATTCCTTTTCTGCTACATTCCCTATTCCATTACAGCTTCCCAAGGCCTCAGTAACTGTACCTTGCAATACCAAATACTTTCCTCTGAGCTAAGTGCACATATTTTCTGCTTTAAGCCTAGGAGGGATCACTGATGTAGCTGTCCTTTCCCAAACAGTCACAGAAGACATTATTTCTAGGCACACATTTAGAGTGCAACCAAATCCAAAAAGCTGACATTTTTTATTTAGTACCCATGGGCTATAATCATGAAAAATGTACTCCCTGAAATACAGTTGCATACATTTCCTATCCACCCTACACATGATAAAAAGTAATTTCCTTGCACAACCTGGTAACAATGGCAACTCAGCAAGATGTACCACTGTAAAAAAAACATGAGCACATCACACATCTGAATTCTCCAGAGTGAGACTACTAGTCCGTGATCCCAGCAAAGATTTAAATGAGTAAGTGGCCTTGAAGCTTGACATGTATCTCTAAAGGCATGGGAGAGGATTCAGGGCAACTGCCACTAAAGTGAACTGCTGTTAGTGACTACAAACCCCTGGTAACACTGTGGCTCACTGCTGGTGAGCTGTCAGGGCCGAAACAAGGATGCCCAAGCAATGAAAACCAGAATCTAATCAACACATTTAGAGATATTCCTGTGTGATAACTGAGGGAGGCTAAAGGTTACACTTAAAACAAAGTCTAATATTAGATTGTTTTCCAGCTCCTACTCATCTGGTAAAAGAAAAGCAAAGGAGAACCATTATTTTGTACTTTGGACCAATGAAGAATGAATTATGAACCAAGAAAAAATAACAAGAAAATAAAAATACAAGACTGTGTTCAGAATTCCTGCCCTGAGTTACTACAAAAGTGCAATGGAGCAAGGCAGGACCCAGCCATGCTGTGCCCAACCCACGGGGGAGCTGTCCAGCAAATACAACCTCATCGTTACCATAGTAACAGAAATAAAACCACATTTTACTGCTTTTTCACACATTTAGAAAAACCATGAAACTGAATTCTACTACGTTACGGTTCTACAGGACAAACAGGCTTAGAAATTCAGTTCTTGAGAAGTCCATCAGTGATAATGAAGATACAACAGCTCCGATGTAACCTCTAGGACAGAAAGCTCCTGAACCTCTTGGCAGCTGTCAGACATGTTTGGCAGGAAAACATTCCTCGCAGATCCTGCTTCCTCAAACATCTCATACACACCAGAGCTTCAACTCCACAGTGAGGCCCTTCACACTGATCCTGCATGGTACTTCTCATGGAAGAGCTGACACTTGCTACTAGCTGAAGGAAACAGACTTTCAAAGAGGCAGAAGGCTATGTATGATTTTATGGTTCTGTGATACGTGTCCTAGTGCCTGTGAGAATGTGAGTTCATAAAACTGTCTTGCTTAAGTATTTTGTACAATAACTCATATTCCCCTTTCTGCTATGCCTTGCACTGCTTTTTGTGTTTTGTTTGTGAAGGATAAGTCTGTGAGCAGATAGCTGCAGTGAGTAAAATATAGACTAGACAACCCACAGCAAAAATTAAACCTCCTTTAAACCCTGAAAAAGGATGGAAAATTATACCTGAAGTACATATTTAATGAAGTGTTTCAAGAAGGTTTCTTTCCACTTCCCATATGAGATGAGCTTCTATTAACAAAGGTTTCAACAAAGTAATTCTCCCTTTGTTAGCATCCAGAATATCTAGGACTTGATACACATCTTTGAAGAAGTCCATTAAAAATTAATCATAAAACTATAAATTTAACATTTGTCCAAATAAAAAAGAGGTTTTCCAGTAGGGGAAGTAAGCACTCTATTCGTTCTAACACAAGAAAAAAACAAAGGAATTGTTTTCATTTACAGGCCTATCAAGCACAAGAAACAAGACTTTGACCAATGCCCCTGGCAAGACTAATAAAAACCATCAGATACATGGCCTGAGGACAATAGTCTCAAATAATGGATACTAAGGAAATGGGTGCCTTTATTATACTTTTTTTAAATATATCAATATTCATATGACCTATTATTTCTGTGAGCTGGCTCCTCAACAGCTTTAGAATGAAAAAAGCTATACAGGAATTTGCATACCACTGCCAGCTTCTGGAAAAGTCATCAGAAATTACAAAAATAACTGTACTGAAGAGCATAAAAATCTTGTATTTATGATAGACTTCTAATAACTTCTAAAGAAATTCAGTTATTTGACTTCCAGACATAAACTTGACATTCCAGACTGAAGGGAAGAAGGAAAGAGTTCAAAACTAACTTAAATTCAGAAAATAAAATTGAAACTAGAGTGTCTATTCACTTTGTGACAGGAATTACAGTACTGTTCAACTTTTCTTTTAAACTTCTGGGGCAAATGGTCTATTAGAGGATAATAGCCAAACTATCAGTAATTTATTTATGTTGTTCCATATAACAGAAGGGGCTTTATAATTTTTCCTTTGGAGCAAAGGAGAAATCATGTACAAAGATGCTTGTGGCAAAAAGGAAATGCCACCTCTTTGTCCAACAGTTCAGACCTCAGCACCTTCAGAAATAAAACTAGCAATGACTCAGTGAACAATAGGTTTATAGAAATAAAAAGAATTGTTACAAATCTTTTCCCTGTTTCCATTTGATTGAACTGTCATCATGCCCTTGTCTCAGAAAATGCCTGTGCTTAATGTGGCAATTATCCCTGTGCTGCATTTCCTACTTGTACATCGTCACAGACACTTCACATCTGACTTGGCTACAGGCAGCTGAGATGGCAGGAGCACCGTGACCGAACAAACCCCTGCTGGCACTGAGAGGCCAGGAAGGCACAACGCCAAGCTGTCAGGTAGTTCTCAGCAAAGCCCCTGCTACTTGGTTGGGTTTTCTTGCCCTTGGCACAGTGCAGCACACTGTGTAAATGGGATCCTTGAGCGCTTTCCTACTGACTTGCTAGTCAAGGCAATTTCCTGCTTTCTCCATTTTCAGTGGCTTTTTTCCTGCCTGCTTGTTCTCGCAAACTCTCCGATTCAGTTAATTTCCTCAGAGACTGGTTGAGGTTACAGGTCTGTGATAAGGATCCAGTGATGTCCAGACACACTGCCATGATGTATCAGCCTGTACACCCAAACAAGAAACGCAGGTTTCCAAGAGCATTCTTGTCTTTTACAGAAAAAACAGGTCCAGCATCCTTGAATCCCCTCAAATTCCCTGCCACTCTTTTTTGCCATGCAGACACCTATGGGCAGCTCTCAGAGGAGAGAGCTTGCTGCAGTCCTTATCATCTACATCATCTCCCTTGCGCTACTCAAATTCTAGTCCTTGGGCAACCAAAACTACAGGGTAAATTCAGAGAGCTGGGATGAATCCAGGATAACAAAGCCTAATAAAAACAGCACTATTTGCTGTAGAGCAAAACCAAAAACATCTGAGACATGGTTGTTGGTGATTTGATTAATCAAAGCAGCACGTAACATAAATATAGCAAAAGGAAAAATAAATGGGAATAAAGGGCTTATAGGCGCTAGGTTAACAAAATTAGAGTAACCAATTAAAATGCAAAGAAACCCAAATGTGTATAGATAACGTGAATGTACCATTCCAGAAAGCACAACTCAGAATAGTGGCTCTCCCTGTGTTGCCAAGCATCAGTGACACCCAGTGAAGCCTCAGGAGCCAGATCTGTGAGTGCTGCCACGCCAGCCATCCCAGCCTGATGTCAAATAAACAGAAAAGGCAGCATGAACAGGACAGACTGTGGAAAGAAATTGGTGAAATACCATTTAGAAGTATCTAAAAGATGTGAATATCTGAGTACAGCTGCAATGAGATCCCAGTCCCTGCTGAAGCCCCAAGCACAGAGCGCCCTCTCATGTGCTTCTCTCATTACTCCACATATCACTCCAATCCTGCACATTTCCACAACTTCACACTAAGTCACCGCTATGATAATATTAGCAAAGAAATTAATCTCCAAGACGAGGAAACCCAATCCTTATATGCTGAGTTAAAACAAGGAATATATCTCTCATTTTTAAGAATAATAAAATTGAAAAAACAAACCAATGAAGAGCTGAAATCTGATTAGAAAAATCATCTGGCAACTAACCCCTCAGGGTTTGGGGAGGTGAAAAAAAGAGGTAACAATATATGCCAAGGTTTTAGTCTAAAACTATGTGTTACAAAATCCATATTGTGTAAATAAATGAAGACAGTCCAAATTTCTTAAAATGCTATCCAGTTGCAAGGTGCTCGAATCTCAATGAGTAGGTAACAAGATACATTTTCTTAACTACCACCCTCACAGATCCAGCCTTGTTCCTGAAAATCAGAATTATTTCTGCATTTGTGCTTTGGATATTCAGATACATGAGGAATAAAAGCCACTATAGCATTCCTGCCTAGTAGCATAACCAGTTCCAGTGGCAAGAAAACTGTGCAGTAAAAACCTAGCACCTTCCAGAAGAGAAATTTACATTACAGCATTTAGACTAAGTAGAAAAGTTGCAGTTCAATTCCATAAAGGAAAATTTTAAGTTGCTTTTTTCCATATAATAAAGGGTTCCAGAAAACAAAGACATGAATAATGAAACCCTACAGTAAATGCTTGGGAAATCTGTGTTGATATGTTGCTTGCTGAGACTCAAGTATCTCTGTAAGGTTTTCAAATTCTAAGGCAGAAAGTCAATTTCATAGAAAGGAGCAATTTTTCTTGTATATCTATCTAAGAAAGAAAACCCTTACATGTGAAAATATATTTTTTTAGGGTGACAATACTATAGTATCATCCATGCACTGTGCCCCTGTCCACCATTCCCATATCATACTGCTACTACTCTGCAATTTTAGGAATACAGGGAAAGGAGGACCTATACAGCTTACCTGCACAGCAGCCACAACCATCACTTCTGGTGCACAGAGGGTAAGAAAATACTACTGTGAATTTAAGTATTGGGAAAAACATTAACTCCATAAAGCCATCAAAACACTACATGATGTTCATTATTTAAATATGTAATTGGAAAAACACCTGAGACAGAGAAAAGGATGATCCTGTGACTAGGACCCGGGTTAAACAAAATTTCACAGATTCCCTGCCTGACCTCTGAAAGTTTGCAGAAAGAGTGTGCAGCTATGCTTGGTCCAGCACCAAGAGCCACACGGCCGCGCCAGCGTGTTGTCGTGCTTGAGAAAAGTTTTTGGTGAGGGTGGTCAAACACTGGAACATGCTGTTCAGAGAGTTTGTAGAGTCTCCATCTTTAGAGATATTCAAAACTTAACTAGATAATGTCCTGGACAACCTGCTCTAGCTGACCCTGCATTCAGCAGTGGGGTAGCATGACATCATCTCCAGGGGCCCCAGCCAACTTCAACTATGCTCTGATTCTGTGACACAAAAAGACAGAAACAAATGCAGAGATCTCACAATAACATAACGCAGCAAGTTCTAGCAAAGTCAAAAAAGTCTGTTAAACAGTTTTATGTCTGAAAAACTAGAATGCAACTTTCTGAAAATTAAAGACAGATTGTAAGCTGGAGGACAGGACTGGAAAGTTCTTTGCTCATCAAATTAAAAACAAGAGGCCTATTCATGAAAAAAGTTACGTGGTCAAGTCACATTCTTTGCTTAAAAGTTTTACATGCAACTGAGGGTGGGCACTCTGCTTGCAATTCATTGATAAACTCTGAGGTCACTATGGATTGTTACAGCACATGAGGGTACATTTAGGAAGCTGGACAGCATTCAGGAGAAGTGCAGGAGGACCAAGTGTCCCTTTTACTTGTAAAAGGCCTGGTCACATGATTGACAGCTGGAGTCACTTAAAAAATACAAATTATTCTGCTCAATTCCCCTACAGTAAGATGACAACATCTAAGCCCCTCTTGCACTGCAAACACCCAAAGGCCTCATGGCTCACAATCCCCCTTCTTTCTGTTCTTTCAGATTTCTTCTCCACCTCCACATACAAAGCCATGTTTTTTAATCGAGACAACTAATTTTAAATTAAGAGAGACAAAGAACATAAGAGAGACTTGCACCTGATGAAAAGTTGTGCAAATTCTTCCTAGTTACTTTCAGATTACACATGCATGGGGCATACCTTTTGCATCAACTACATTCTCCAGACGGTTCACCTCTTCTCTAAAAGGTGTTGCAGCAATAAAACAGCTTGATATGAAAATGTGGCCCTATTTTAAGAACTAACATTTTTCCCTGCTCAGTGGCTTGAACAGTTGCAATAATCACAGACCATTACTGAATCCTGACCTTCAAATCTGTTTACTCACTTGGCCCCCTCTCATTCAGTAACCCAGTGTGCTTTTCAGGGAACACTGCTCTTCAAACACCAGTCCCCGTCCTTCTACTCACACTGGACATAGAGATCAATTAAAAAGAAGGTACCCCTCAGAATGCTGAAAACATCCATCTTTATGATTCCTGCTTCCATATAACTTTAGTTGTGAATGTCCTATTAGTCCAAAGTATTCAAGCCTGACAAAGTAATTTCATCTCCTGTTAATGAAAACCTTTTCTGTCAGGAGATTAGGACAAAAATCAATGCCAAAACCCAACCAACGGTTCAGTAGCAGTAGGCCACTCATACCTTTGTTATAGTTGTCACAGCACTGAGACCAGCACTTCACCTGGTAGTGAAATCTACATTTTAGCACGTAATTATGCACAAATTTAAACCATTTAAGCTACAGTATATTTTCCCTGTAATGTGAAGATTTAAAAATATCTCAAAATCAGCAAGAACTGAGGAGAGACTGTCCAGGTGTCAGAGTGACAGAACATATATCCCTCCATTTTCACATACCATGCCTAAGGCTGCATAGCTGTGAAGAGAAATAGAGTAAAATTTTTCTAGAGTATGATCAACAGCAAAACAAAGAAAACTGTTCAGTGGGAACTCAAAGAACAAAACAAGTCTGATCTGATTTGCCTCTAGAGTATTCCCAAAACACAACATAATTCTTGAAATATTCTGTTACCTTTGCATTTCTCAGTGATATGTACACAAAATATTTTTCAAATAGCAGGACTCACAAGCCAGCCCTCTCAGACAATCCCTACAACCAAGTTTATGTGCTGTTGTAATAAACACTTTCCAGCCTCACACAGCAAGTTACTCTGGTCTGCAAGAGATCTGATGTTTCTGCCTTTTTTTTTCTCATCCTTCAAGCCTGGAGTTGCATAGGCAAGCAGATACATTTGTATAAACATACTTGCTTATTACTCCACACTAATTAATGATTTAAAGACAGATTTTGGGGTGGGAATGTTAAGAGGATGACTTTCAGTCACAGATTTCATTGAACTGAAGTTGATAAGTAAGTTCTAAGTGCAATACCTCTGAGGGCAGCTCACTGGGAACATGGCACTCTGGTGTGCCAAGGGCAGAAAGAGGGGAAACAAAGCTCTATTACTTCCAAGGAACATTGCACAGATTTTTCAGGACTCAAAAGTACTTTAAAAAAAAAAAAAGATAATTTTTTATCCTGAGAGAACTGGGCTGGAGGGAGGAAGATGGGGCATGAGAACTTAAATTAAGACCCTAACCGGAAATGTAAGAAAATTAGTATAAGATGTATTAAAATTCAAAGTTATACACAACTGTGTTCGAAAGCACGAAAGTAAGAACAACCACCTTCTCGCTTTCTACATTGGTTCATTTCTCAGCTTTGTTTCACAATATTTATTTTATGGTTTTGATTGTCATTCTCTGAAGAAAAACATCAGCTTAATGTATTGGCCTGATTAAAGAGGGAAAATACATTTATTTTAAATACATGTGAAATTGTGATATTTTCCATTAGCATTGTAAATGCTGATAATTTAAAAAAAAAAAAAAAAAAAAAACCAAGCAAGAATTAACAAACTACATATCCAAGAAGAGGAAAAGAAACAAAGAGATTTACATTTAGCAATACAAATCTACAAAAAAAAAAAAATCTGCGTCCAAATTAATTTTTCAGCTTCCTAAGTGAAAGAAAGTCAGGTTCTGTATTTCAAACTTAGGCGTTTCAAATCAAATACAAGCTGTCCCTGCTAAGCTCCCTCTTCTGGCTAACTATTAAACTCCTTTAGACTTTGTATGTAGAAGTTTCAGTCTTCCCAGTTCTGTCCTATCAAAAATCAATCATTTAAAAAAAAAAAATCTGTAAAGCAACTTTGATACTGAAATATATAACTTAAGTTTTCAACTTCAGACAGAGCCCTCCTGTTGTCTCACATGGACAAGTTACACACACATATCAGAAAATAAACATGCCTGTACTATGTAGGGACACTCTGCAAACCCAGCCTCACTGACTTCCAAAAATCTGCACCTCCTCTAAGCTTATAAACACCACTGCCTATATTCTGCTATTAGATATTTAATCTAACTTGAAATGCCTGTCCAAAACATATCTGATTAGTTAATTAGCCCCCAAAGTACACTATTCCTTGTTTATATGCTGATCAGGGTGGGGGGTGACCACCCTATTTACCCATCAGTAAAGCAGGAAGAGGTACAGAAACGAGGGGAGATCTCATCACTGTTACAACTTCTTTGGAAGGGAAGGAGGGCGGGCAGGCACTGATCTCTGCTTTGTGGGGACCAGTGACAGGACCACAGGCAATGGCCTGAAGCTGTGTCAGGGAAGGGTTAGGTTGGATATTACAAAAAGGTTCTTCCCCCAGAGAGTGGTTGGGCACAAAGTGTGACTCTTGTGGATGGTCCTGTGCAGGGCTAAGGGTTGGACTCAATGATCCTTGTAGGTCCCTTCCAACTCAACGTATTTTGGGATTCTGTGAGAAAAACACCCAGTAGCCAGGATGGTGTCTAACTCTGCCTCTGCCTCATCTGACTGAAAGCTGTTTTCCAGTTCAGTCATAAAACTCACTTATATTTGTGTCCTTCAGCTAAAAAAAAAAAAGAAATAAAGATTCCTCTGCTTTTTCCATAAATGAAAAAGAGTAACCCATGAGCTCCAGCTACTGCAAAGACCAAAATCCCTCTGCTGCAATGCTGTTTTCTGTCACTGTTCTTTGGAAATGCCAAAAACAATTGTAAAATGTAGGTCCGTATAGAGAGATGCCCAATTCATCCCTGACACAGGTGAACAGCCATCTCATAGTGGTAAACTAACGACCAGTTATTAGTGTCCATCTTATGCCCTGTCAATCTCACAGGCACTATATCTGGTAAACTGAAAGAAGAAAAAATTTCACTCTGTGAATAGCTCCAACAATCAGTAAAGCCTGGCTAATCAGTGTGGGGGTTGCAGTTAATAAGCTCGTGCTTTTCAATGGATCTTTAAATGAGCTTTCTAGACACTGATCCTTTTCCTTGCCCTTGCTGGTAGTTTATAGAAACAGAATTAAGATGAATTATTTTTAAACAGAAGTATCACCAACAGACTTCAATATTTCAGTTCCATTCATTCTAGCTAATATTTTCGTTAAAACTGTCAATTTAGTTACCCTCTTAAGTAATTGCAGATGTGGCGACACAATTTATGTTAGCAGTAACCTCTGTTCCATCACCATGATTTTAAGGCTGTCCCCCAGTTTTTTGTAACTGAAGTGATTCTCATCACCATAGCTGTACAATGATGTTATCCTCTTACAAAATATCCTGCTCAAAGTACCATGACATTTTCAAGAACAAAAGGTAAACTTTCGAATGATATTCAGGATAAAAACCATGCCAAAAATCCTAAAAGTAAGATTCAATTCCCATTCTATCTTGAGACATATAGTTTCACTGACTTCAGCTCCCAAAATGCCCTTGCTCATTGTATATACAAGAAAGAAAGGGAGAGAAGGAGAGAGGGAGAGAATTATTTAGACATCTAATAAAAAAAAGCTGATCTATTAAATAAATTGTTTGGAAAATCAGGAAAGCAAAGGAAAAAATGGACATTCACCAAGAACAAGAAAGAGCATGTGAGGAGAAATTAACAAATCCACAAGGGAAGAAACAAGACAGAGAGGGCTTGAAAAGCAACATTGACTAGAGAATCCCTCCTGGGATGAGACTGGTACTCATATTCAGCAACTAAAGCAACCAGTCCTCACCAAACTAACACAAATTCATGACACAGAATGAAAAAATACCATACAAATATATGCAAAATCTTTTATGACATTCAGTAATACAAATCAGTTAACACCTAAAAAACAAATAAACAAAAAAAAACCCACAAAAGCACAACACAAAAAAAACCCACCCAACAGTAACAATTTAGAAGTTTATAAATCATCTCCTTACCAAAGCAGGGGTTTCTTCTAATGTGGACTGAGTCAAGTTTTAAGAAAGTATATAACAATATTGGCTTCTATATTCTAGAAGGTAATAAACCAATGAAAATCAAAATATAAGACTCAGAGTGATCTGCTTTGAAATAAAAGAAAACTTAACTTCAACAGGTTGGAGCCCAGCTGGTGCAGAGCATCATGCTTGCTACCTGCTCTAATTTCTGAGGAGAGGAACCTGGGTGATGAGTCTGCTTTTGAACTGCACCTTTAGCTAAAGTGGCTAGTAAGGGTGTGTGAGGGATTGGCAGAAGAAACGGAATTTGGAGCAGATGCTGTTAAAATCAATTAGCAAGTAAAGGGCTGCCCCCCCCGGCTAGCCAAGGCAGGCAGCTACTGGAGCAATCAATGGCAGCTGGTGGGAACCAAGCCCAGAAGAAAGAGGCAACCATTTACTCTTTACAAAAGTTTCCTTGCATAGTCAGCCCTTACTGAGAATGCCTAGGTACATTATTTCTTGAAATGTTTATCCAAAATACACTACACACAAACACTCTTTGAACACTATTTTGAAAGGCCTTATCACTCCATTACTAATAAGAATCTCCATGATATCTCTCAGTTTTGCAATCACATGTTCCTGGGTGCTGATGAATGCTGACTACAATAGACATTAAAACAGATATCTGGTCTTTACAACCCAGAAACCATTCTGGGTTAAAACAGTAAAATAGTAGCATACTCCCATTGGGGAACAGTCTGTTTATTCAGAAAACTGTTTAATACCCAACAGGTAATTCAAGTCAAGCAACTTTTAAACGCAAAATATATTATTATCTGTAGTTTTTAGCAAAATCAGACTTTAGTATAGAAAGACCTGCACTTGTTTACACCAGGTGTTATGAATGGAAACAATAATCCCACAGGAGTTACTCCTTCCCCAGAAGACAAATATACTTGCTTACCTTTGGCCATTTGGGATTCAGAAGTCGTGCTTTGATTGCATCATCCAGGGCCTTGTCATACTGCTGGATTTTCATGTAGGCTGCCGAGCGGTTGCTGTAGAGGATGCAGTTCTGGGGGTCAACCCCCAAGGCCTCGTTGTACAGCATGATTGCCATGTGGAAATCACCATCATGGCAAGCCTGGTTGCTCTGGCGAACTTTCTCAACAAATTCAGCTTTGCTCAACATGGGACTGTCAGGACTTTTTCTTCCAAGAGATTTTGATCCAAAGAAAGAAATCTGGGAGGAGCAAAGGGAGAAATTATATGTTAGTATTAAGAAATGCTACTGAAAGGTGAAAAAAAAAAAATCAAACCATTACAAACTCTGCAACAGAAATTAAAGCCACGAGCATCACTGCAGAACAAATTATGAATTCAGAATCAGATTACTAAAAAAGTACATAGTTTATCAATTGATATCTCTTTTTGGGGGTACAAAGGTAACAGAAAACAGTCTTACAAAACATGTCATTCCCTATGAAGGATGTCTTCTAGACACAAGAGCAGCTGTAGTCTCTTTACATACGCTGCATTCCACACGCTCACAAGTGTTTTCCTCCTCAGCCATACAAATTAGTTCTAGGGCAATAAGCATAGTTTCCAGGTAAAGAAGTTTCTCTGAACAGGTGGCAGGTGTGAACACGAAGATGATGCTGGTACATCTGAAGTTTGATATGCAGATCACACAGAAGCACATGCATGCACAGACAATGGAAGAATGTATAAATTCTCTTCAAACCAAAGAACTTGCACTGGTATATCTGCTCATAAACCTCTACATCCAGCTACCTGCAGCTGCAAATTGTTCATAAACTGGAAGGGAAAGAAGAGTTCTTGGAACCAGGCATACCCTCAGAAATTAGTGGGACATTTTATTTTAGCAAAAGAACAGTCATTGTTGGCAGAACCACCTTTCCCAATTGAAAACTTCAGGCAATACAAAATAACAAAGAAAATTTGTTTGCATTCTAATTATAAATATTATTGAAAGTGAGCTCTAGAAAGTCCTAGTTCCATTGATTCTGGTACACCCTTTCTCCTCATTTAATTTTACATTTCACATTTTCCTCAGCCAGTCCCTTGTCGGTAACTGTTTCTGTCATGCAAACCCTATTCTCTCCCAAGGACCCTCAAGAACTCAGCAATTTTTTTTTTTCACTGGGGCTTATACAAAATTTTCTACAGAAAAAGTTTTTTTCTATTTTTTTTTTAAATTAGAAGCAATTGTGACCTTCCAGCACTGAGTTTGGAGAGATCTTCCACTGTGACAGCAATTAGATCTACTTTAATTTGAGCTATGCCACAAGCTGCTAAAAATTGTAACAACAACTATGCAATTCATAAGTAAATTCAAACAGTACTTTTTACTTCCTATGTGCTTTTAAAAATGAAGGGTTTTGCAGACCCAATGAACATATTTGCACATTTTTTTCAGTTAAGAAACAAAATTCAATTTTCAAGTAAATGCTCCAAGAAAGAACTAAGTTGCACGGATGCTATTTTTAAATACTGTTGAGAAACTAACTTTATCCTACAAATATGCAGCAAAATTCTATTTGGATCATGTATGCAATGAAATCTTTTCATACATCTCATGCCAAATGTGAATATTTACAGTAACTGAAGAGCATGCTGAAAGGCTAACACAAAAAGTTCAAATTTCCCAGATTCTTACTAATCCCATTACAGAATGCCCTTATAAACCAGGAACAGTCCCTCAACATCAACGTACAGAAAGTTACTGTCAATCATTTCAAATGAAGAATATGAAAGAGTCAAAATTCTTAAAAAACGGGAGAAGTGGACTGAAAACATGGATTGTGAAAATACAGAGTACATATAAGCAACAATAATCATTAATGATGATTACCACTAATAATAATCAGTAGTCTTACACATTAGTATGACCTAGAACCTCCAAGAACACGCGACTGTGCGTGTATATCAGACAACACCCCCCTTTCAAAAAGGGAACCCGACTACAGAAAAAAAGCTTTTAATATTCAAGGTACATTCACTCACCGATTAGTCAACAAACTCTTTTCAAAGAGCCTATAAAGGGTTCCATTAGCACCTGAAGAGCTCTTGTTCCACCCCAGAAGAAAGCAAAGCATATTATCTAGGATTGTAAAAACCTCCAAGAAAAATGAAAGACCAAAGCCAAACACGATCGGCTCAAAAAAAGAAGAGAAAGGACAAGAATGTGTAGGCAGGCAGCTGTTTCAGCCCTCTGTTCACTGGAGACACCCAGGGGCACCCCTGTGGCTGGCCCATCCAACGCCAGGGCGCGGGCTGCTGGCTGGGCTAACACCTCTGTCCCACCCCGACCACCCCTCTGTGTTCCAGCGCCACGCACGGCATCTGCCGTCATCCCACATGCACTGACTGAATCCAATCTCCAGATTTCCCCGCTGAGTCAGTGAAAAAACTCTTAGAACCAAGTTCACGACAACTTTCCGCGCGGCCCGCGCGCCCGGTCTGTGTCTGTGCCGCTGCCGCAGCACCGGGCGCTCCGCAGCGCGGCCACCTGACACGTTCACCGCCAGACTTCGGCGATGCTGCCGAGGTAAGTCTCGGGCTGGCTCCCGGGGAGTCTGGAGCGAGCACAGCGCAGCCGCCGGCCCGCGCTGGGGCTCCGCGCAGGACCCCGGCCCGGGGCGGGCCCGGCGCGCCCGACAAAGCCCGCGGCGAAGGGAGC
>JAWWMO010000038.1:8811590-8823674 GCA_035047845.1 Dendrocincla fuliginosa | reverse complement strand
CAGGTACAGGTACAGCTCCCGCGGCTGCAGCCCCGTCCTCATGAGGGGGGTACAGGTACAGGTACAGCTCCCGCGGCTGCAGCCCCGTCCTCATGAGGGGGGTACAGGTACAGGTACAGCTCCCGCGGCTGCAGCCCCGTCCTCATGAGGGGGGTACAGGTACAGGTACAGCTCCCGCGGCGGCAGGCACAGCTGGAGGGTACGCGGGGCTCCACATCGCTCCGCAGGCGGTGGCACCGGCCAGTCACGACACCGCTCTGGCTGCGCACAGCGAGGCTCAGCGCCCTTGTTTGCCCAGACCTTCGAAATGCTGTGATCCATTGTGCCTCTTGAAATGAACAGGCAAATGGATTATGCTTAAGACTTTTGTGCTGTAAATAATACACAAGAAAGAAATAATTTCTAAGTGCAAATTGGATGCCACTTCACCGTAGTGAAATCCACTGACAGTTCCCAAACTTACTCTTTCATAGAAAAAAATGTAAGAGTCTGAAACTTCAGAAATCTTTCTGCAATAAAATGAGGAACACGTGGTCAGCAGTCCACAGGTTTGCCATCAAATGAACGAGATCAAAATTAAGACATCTTTAGAAAACAGGTCTTAGGATCCAAGGAAAAGATCCAAGCAAAGCAGTTACAGATTATCTAACGACTGTGGGATGTAAAAAAAGGTGGAGGAAAAAATTACAGGTGTCTTCTATTTCTATCTAAAGACCAACTGCAGTTAATTTACAGTGTAAGTAGGAGCTAGGGAATTATCTTCTCATCAGCAATGATGCAGACCTTTTTAAAGTCACTGGTAACCAAAGCCCATTGGCTTTTCCAGTACACCAGGCCACAAACAGTCCAAAAACACCACATCCTTTATGATCCTTTTATCTAGAAAATTGCAGCTGAGTATTCTGTTCTACTTCAGATGGGCGACAGGAAGCACCAGAACTCTCTGAGGATATGTCAGTCTGTCATGGCTGTGCACCACGAAGGGCCCATCCTCCAGAACGAACCTGTCTTTCTCTGTTCTATCAACCTGGTGTATCTGCAGTGGGTCGGGACCAGTGGTGCTGTCCCAGATGCCCATGGATGTTCTCCATCTGATTCATTAAGAAAGATATCAGTATATAAGATTTGGCATTTTATCATTAACAAGGGTTAATATCACGTATATTGAAACACACAAGACCCTCTGCAATGGGCTCATATGGGAAAACCTGACTCATGATTGTCATATTGCTACCTGACAGGGCTTTATTCCATAATGCATTATGTTTTTTTCTTTACAAATGAACCTATAGTAGATGCCTTTAACTGGAAGATGCATATTTTAGTAACTCTGTTCTCAACTGTTCTCTCAGTCAATAATAAAATCAATATCTTTCAATAAAAGACACAGAGTTAAAATTTTCACTTAACAGGAAAGCAAATTTAAAACTTTTCTCTCTCAGTTCAATTCCTGATTCTTCCCTGGCAGGAACTTATACATCTTCCTTTCATCACTTGTTACCACATTTCCTCTTACTGGTCCCTCCTCTGAGAAAGAAACATAGTACATACCTTAGAAACACCATGCAGATGGTAACTCTTGCTTTGGAAGCTGATCAGCCCCTTCACGAGCCCGATGCTCAGTCTGCCCAGCCCAGCAGCTACTTTGGAGCTTTACCTGAAGCCCAGAGTGCCTCAAGCTGCGTCAGTAGTTTTACATCCAAACTGAATAGTCTAAGTGTCCTCAGAAGTCTGTAGGCACCATTGTGTCAGGTAATGCCATGTCTCAGGCAAAAACTCAGCAAACCTAGTATTTCTTTCTTATCTCTGAGGACTAAGCCTTATTTCCATGACTAACCTAGAAACTGGAAGGGAAGAAACAAAGAATGTAGGTGGGGATGAAGCTAGCCTAAAAATTGTTAGGAACTCAGTTCAGGAGTTTTTCTGATTATTTTCCTCGAGTCAGACCGCTGGATGGATCAGAACATGACTATTTGTGCAGAGTATCATGTATGCACAGCAGTCATTTCAGTCTTACAAAGTTATTTTTATTTGGAAATTGCATCTTCAACATTTATTCCATTATTAAGGATTTTCTTAAAAAAAAAAAAATCTGCTTTCCATGAAAAAAAAAAGCTGTCATTAGCAAAAATCACTTTCTCTTCTTCTTCACCTCATTTTCTGAAATGATGTAGAAGGAACAATACGCTTAGAGGAGCCAGATTCTTCCTCCTTTTCATGGTGACGCTTTCTCGTTGTGGTCAGCTAAAAGAAAGATACAGCAGGATTGCTACAGGAAACCAGGTAGGACAGAGCCTCACTGTTCTCCTGGCTCCAGAGTTATGGTTGTTGACCAGTGTCTCCCTTCTGTGACCAAAAAAGCAGCATGACTAACCCATGTTTCTCTACCAAGATCCATCTAATTGTATTTGATCCTTCTCATATAAGACATTGCTCCCAGCTTCAAACACCTACTGTTTACAGTTCTCCTAATTAGCATCTGGTAATGGCACAATGCCATTCTAAATTTGCACCAGCATGAGAATTTTTCCTTGAATACTAAATGTTAGTGACTTAAATCCATAAAAAAAATATATGTTCAACAATTTTATTCTAAATATATGAATAATACTTTAAAGCTTAGGAGACTGTTTCTATACATTTAAACAAGTGTTGACAAAGCACAGAAGTCCATTGCTGCTCTTCAGGAAGCAGAGATAACCAGCAGGCTGCCACATACAGCCCAAAGGCACATTTCTCTGAAGTCTCAAAATTAATTGATTTTCTTATTAAAGGTTTCCTTAAAATCTAATTTCTCTGTGCATCTAATATTAATCTTCAAATATATATTACACATACCATTTTTGATGTTTGTGGTGGATTCATATTGGCACATGTCTGAGCAAGTAGCTGTTCAAATGTACTTTTCATATCCTCATCCTGGAAAAAACCCAGTACCTAAATATTAAATAGAATATTGAAGGGAAAAGCAAAGATTGGGAAACTCCAAGAGAAGTGAATGCAACATTCACTGCTAGAGACAATTAGAAATAAGGATCATTGAGCCCCTAAGGATTTCAGCTGTTTTAACTAAGTTTCTTGGTTGAAGGCAGGGGACGGGGTCCTTTTTCTAAAAAATAGAGTGCTGCAGTGTATCCTTTTTTGTTTAACTATATTCTTAAGTGCTACAAAAAGGCTTTGATGTGAACACCCATTTTATTTTATACAGAATTTTGACTTGTTTTTCTTTTCCAGAATCACTTGACTGTGGCTACCTTTGAGTTAATGGGTAAGGTAAGATAAATATTTTTCCATTTATATAACAAATGCCTGAGTGTTTTCTTCACCATGCAACCAAACTAATCTTGTCCCATTCATAGGACCTCAGTGAAGTTTTCAGAGGCAGAAACAGCAATCATTTATACACCTTTGAGAAATGTTTTATTAAGTACCTAGTAAATACAGGTAAGACATTTCCACTGAGTAGTTCTTAGGTTTAAGCAGCTCACTAAGTTTTAAAGTTGTAGATTTAAGCAAAGAATGGAGTAAACAGCACATGTATTGAAAACATTAATTTGAAAGTACTACTGGTTTAAATAAATCTGTAGAAATTAAATATTGTTTGGAGAACATGCTAACTTTTTAATATCTGAAAAATTCCCTAGTGTGCCCAAAATCATCAGAGGGCTAACAGGCATTAGCTGGTCGCATAGACAATGTGGTTTTTCCTGCTGACTTGTAAAGTCGATATTTCCATACAACACAAGAGGGAGAGAGGAGCCAGTAACTCCTCACTACTCACAGTAACAGGACCCAGGAGCTCTTTTGTTGGTAGTATTCAACGTGTGTGATATCTAGAACTGAGCATGCTGGATGTTGGCCTTCCAAGCAGGCAGTGTACATCACCTATGAACACCTGATACTCTTAGTAACAGCCCCTGAAGGGAAACAGTTCAAAGAACAGCAGCTGAGTGCTGGACAACATCTGGATTTGTGGCTATTATGTTTTCTGGAACTTTTTGTCCTGTCTTAAAAATTAAATTTAGCAGTAAGGTGTCCCTAAATGGAATATATAATCAAGTTAATAACAACTGGAGTTTACATACTGAAAAGTCTCAAATTCTTGGCTTGCCTAAATCAGTTATCTATATCCCCTTCCCCATTATGCATACCAACAATTCTTAAAATCAGTGTAGCATGGTTTCTGAATAACATTTTCTGCTCAGAATTATGATTTAAATGTAAAAATCTATATCTGATTAACTCAGTGTAGAAGTTACACACAACACTGCGGTAGTAAAAGACAGAAATGCCAGGAAAAGTTTTCTGGTGCCCAGCAGCATAATTAAGTCAAGTTAATCACTTAAAAAGAGTCACCCATATGCAGTTTTTGTCTTAGGACACCATCAGCTGTTAAGCACTGAGGGATACTCCCTTTTTTCAACCCTGTTTCTTACATTTCTTACCAAAGCATCTAAAACCACCCTGTTCTCAGGTGAGGGAACAGGAATAGCACTGTGCTTGGCATGAGTAAGCAGAGCCTGTTGTGTGGCTCAGAGGTAGGCTGGGTGACTTCTTTCAGCCTCCTCAAACAAGAACATCCAGAAAAGCTCGTAAGTCCAATATTCACCTCTAGAGTGCTAAAATTAAGGAAAGACCACCTAAAGACTCCTCCTCAAAAACCTAATTAGACTGTAATTAGCCTAATTAGACAGGTGGGAGGGAAACCATTACTTCCTACTCAGAGAGTTCCCAGACCAATGACACTTATTCATACTCAGCATAGTAAGAACACAGTAGTACTGGACACCTTCCAGAAACAAACTCTGCACTGCCTGCCCACACAAACAAGCTAGGAAAGTGGGACTCTGTTACAATGCTCAAAGGAAGAGATCCATCCTATCAGAACCACAGTCAGACTTGGTCTCTAAAATCACATCTTGATCTTCAGATGTGAAAGAGTTCCGGGAACAGGTGTCTCAGAAAGGACGCAGAAGCTGCTGATTGTATTGAAAGAAGGTATTCAGGAGACTACGCCATGCTACTTTTGCAGTCCCTCCACAGGGACTAAATCTTTGAAAGCACAGACCAGCTACAGATGCAGACTAGGCTTTATTTTCTGTGATAATATTCCAGAGATCTAGGATTTTCCACTGGATTCAGAGCAGGTCATGGATGCATACAATGGGTGTTGAAGCAGGACCAGAGTATGGAGACAAACAGTATAATACCAGTGTACTTCCACAAAAATAAAGCAAGAGAGGACTGTCAACCTCTGCCGTTGGAGTGGCACCACATCTTCCAGCACAAGCCAACTGGAAGGTGGGAAAGAATTAGTGACTGCAAAGTTAGCATTAAATACAGCAACAGACTTGCAACTTGCTAGATGGCATGGCACAAAAGAACTGTACCTACCACTTGTGCTCAACTACTAATTTACAGTGTTGACCCAGGCAGATATTTGCAAGCTCTACCTCTTCCAATTCTTCCCAATCACAAACTATGAAGAGCTCATTATTGGTATTTACCATCAGGACCACTGAAGTCTGATTCTCTTAACAGCACCATCAGTTTCATTCTCCTCTCACCAAGAAAACACAGCTGTTTTGATGGAAAGGTCAAAGATGACAGGACTGCAGCAGTCCTTACACACCACTTGGCAAAAGGTGAGAGGCTGGAACAGGGCCTACTTTAGCTTGACAGAACTGTTAAAATACTCTACAATGCCTATAAAACATGAGCCAGAGTCAAATATCCATGGGTTAACCACAGAATACTGAACATACAAACTGACAAACGCCTTCTTCCAGTTGGACAAATTATAGAATCTGAGTCCTTCTCCCTCACCTGAATACATGTCAGTAAAGATGCATCAGCCATGAGAAGTTGTGGATTTAGTCTGAATTAAATTACTTGGCACGGACCCAAGCTATTTTGAGCCATCTTTATTATATGACAATGTAACCAAGATCATAAGACAAGAGAACAAAAAGCTCTCCTATCAAGTTCTAAGGGCTGTTGCCAAGGGTCTTGACAAAGGCAGCAACAAGACACATTCTAGGCTGGGACAGGCTGCAGCAGGAGGTCATCAGGTTGGTCAAGGCTGAGAAATGCCCTTCGCGTGCACAGAGCAGGTATACGAGGACATGTGATCTGCAGGGCTGGCAGACAGTTAACCCACAGAGACATGTGTTATCCTGATAATACAGAGAAAAGGCAACAGACAAAACTAAGGATAACAGCCATGTTGGAGAGAAGAAGAAAAAGTTACCAATTCCTTTTTCTCTCTGGCAGAAGAATGTGTGAGGTGGCAAGGTTAAACCTACCTATGGAGACCTCGTGACAAAGAAGAAGTCAAAGATCAAACAAAAATCAAGAAAAGGTGTTTAGGATGAGAAAGGGCACTGAACAGTATCAGACAAGGCTACACAAGTCTACAAATAGCAGCAACAGCAATTGAAAAGGACCATGGAACTGAAAAACTTAAAAAGCAAACTATGCTATAACACAGCAGCAGTAGGAAGGGGTAAGAGCTAATGAAAGCTTTGCCAGAGATGGGCTGAGAAAATAAACACATTGACTAAAAACAGGAGGTCTAGTTGCCATTTCAAGAGAAGACAAGGAAAACAGGAAAAGAAAATCTCTCTGTCGCAAAGACAGCATGTGCTTGTTGGGAGAACAAAGCAGCAGCTCTGTTCTGTACACTGCAAGAAAGAGCAGGCTCCATCCCACAAATAGTATTGCAAGGTGCTGCAAGATCATCTTGCTTAAAAGACAGAGCGATGTAAGCAGTTTGTTCAAGATTTGTTTGGTTTAGAGTTGTGCAACATGAAAGCAAAGGCTACAGAATCTGGGCTAATGTCATCCTACAGGTTGGGATCTAACGGCTCCTCTTCCTATATGCCCTTGACCATTAAAACAAGCAGATAATTCCTAAACATTTCTTTCTTTCCTTTTTCGCTTCTCTCTCTGTAAGTAGGCATCAGGATCTCTCCAGTATTACGGTGGCCAGCAGAATCTGCAAAATCAGCCTGCAGAGAGGCAGTGCATGCCCCTGAGAAGCACCGAAGGATAGTTGTTCTTCTGCTGACTCCTGTCAGAAACAACCCATGGACAGGCAGGCATAACCTCCAACTTAAGATCACAGTTGTTATTGCCATGAAGCGAAAGGATGCCTTTCCTTGCCCATCACTGGGCACTCTCCACAGAAGAAGGGCCAGGCACACATTACATCTCTAGTGAACGGTGGTCAGTGTTCCCCTTGTGGAAGCAAATTAGCTTGCATCAACAAAACTTCACAACGTTCAGGCTATTGAACTGCCTTTGAGTTTACATCAACAAATTAACCCCCCAACAACCCAGCTTTGCTGTATTTCAGTTAAAACTCAATTCCTACCTGAAGCCAAGGATGCTCTAAGGCTTCCTCGGTGGTAAGACGTTTGCTTGGATCCACTACTAATAGCTTCTTCACAAGATCCAGAGCTAAAATAATAAAGAGAGCTGGTTGACATATGATCAATACATTCCATACCTGAACTATGCCTCCACCAAAGCTGTGTGCAACAATGTGTCTGCCAACCCTTCAGAACAATGCCCAAAAATACAGGCCAGGCAGATCACTTTTTTCTACACAGAGGGAAGGCTGCAGACTGCAACCATCTTTTCTTCATATGCACACAATTCAACACACTTCAATATACCAAAATTACTAGTAGATATACTGAGTATGTCCACAATCTATGTTTTGAACCTGCACAGGAGACTGAGCACTCTCCTAAAAGCTTCAGTATTACTGTGGAAAAGCAAAGACAGCTTAATTTAGTTGCCTGGTTTAGTGTCTTGGAAAGCAGATTGTTCATCTGGGAATGTAGGAAAGAAGAGACAGACACATGTATGCTCAACATAATCTCTTAGGAATCTTCTTAGGAAGCTTCTTACTAGACACACTGAAAATATGGCATTTATGTAATATTTTATTATTCCAAACCTCTCATAAGGGAATTTTGGCAAGATTTATTTTTCATTGTATCTGATTATTCTGAGTACGTACCAGTAGGACTATGTACAGCCTTTACATAATTTATATTCTATACATGGCTGACTTATTATTGAATAAGCTTCAAATTATTCAGGAAGGAGTTGTATTTGATAAGTTTAAGAGACAAAGAATGACAGCATCATTTATTAGAAACTCCTCTTACATACAAAGAAGTATCCAAGGGAAATAGTACAATTATTTTGTGCATATAAAATGTCCTGAAAAAATAAAAGCACGCAAACTGTAGCTATCATTGCAGTTTATTATGCAGAAACTCAGTTTTGCAGACTAGTTAGCTTACAGTGGGCCAAACCTAGGAACTGATTCCACAAATGTGGCTGACACTTTCAGCTAAAAGACTAGCATCATGAAATGACTCTCTTGAAACAGTTCTCTTTTGGACTTCTAACTCATATTCCTTAAATTCCTGGCATTTTTGGCTCAACACTTGAAATATCTTTAGGCAGGGCAAAGTCTGTGGACCAGCTCAACAAAGTCAGAAGAAAAAGTGAAAAGAGGAAAAGTAGACACATGTGCCCACAAACTCTATACTTCTGTGGTTAGGTACACTAAATATTACTAAGAAATCTCTTCAGTAAAAATGGATCTGTTCCTTCTAATGCTTTAAATATGAACTTTGAAAAAAATTAAGATACTACTTTAAAAATGAAACATATCAACATACAATGTGCCATACAGCTGAAAGGATGATAAAGGAAAACAAAAACTACAAGAGGTTGATATTCTGCTACCCACTGTGCTGGAGTCATACCCATGTCTGACACATGCTTCCATTCTTTTCTGATGAACATGTATTTTCCGCTGGTGATTTGATCTTTCAGAGACAGTTGAGTATTTTGCTCATTGAATGGTGGATATCCACACAAGCTATATAAAAGAAAACAAGTTAAATAACACAGATTTTGTCATAGCAAATGAAACACTGAAATCACACATTTTAAAGCATCTGTTATCATAGTGTTTTTACACATGTGAAATTTTAAATACACTTTTAGTTCCTAATAGAGGTACTGAAGTTGCCATGTCTCAAGTCACGTATGTCAAAGACTGCCCAGTGAAGGTACATCTACACAAGTATCTTACCATACAAAAAGAATAACTCCTAAACTCCAGCAGTCCACAGCTCGGCTGTATCCAGCAGTCCCAAGTGAATTTAGAACCTCAGGAGCAAGATACATGGGAGTACCACATAATGTTTGCATAAGAGAAGCTTCTCCAAGAATCTTGGATTGTCCAAAATCTGTAATCTTGTATTTAAAAATGGTAACACCACATTACATATTAGGATGGGTTGTACTAGAACATATCATATTGTCAACATACATCAGGAGGTAATATTAAGTTTCTTCTTTCCAAGCCAGTTCCAGTACACGACTATGAACAAAAGTCATCCAAACATTATTAAGTCAGAATAAGAGAAGAGGAAGAGAGAGAATTTATGACAGAGGCTCACACTGTACACTAGCAAAAAGTACTCTCAAATTTGGATGTAAATGGACAACCACGGAATAAAGGCATTGTAGCTTGGTAGAAGAGATTACTTGAAAAATAAGCACTTTAGCATGCAAATCTATTCAATGCTTTCTCAGGGTGGGGGGGGGGGGAACCCCAACACAAAATAAAATTCACAATCTTCTCACCCACCCCCCCAAAAAAAGAACTAAAACACAAATAAAAGCCCTGTCACCATACAGCCTGGACATTTGTGGGAATGATGTCTGTAATTCAAGAATTACATTTTATTGGGGGCAGGGGGAAGAAAAAAGCATTGACATTTGAAGTTATGTATGCAGTACATGGGTTGAAATACCCACAAAAGTAAAATTATGTTAAAAAAGCCCCTCAATGTTTTACGTTACTTCATAGTTTGTATGACTACTTCCATAATATCTTTTTGGCTATGTTTAATGAAATATCAAGAAGAATGGGAAGGAATATTCCCAAATTTCTCCATTAACAAAAAATGTAGGTTTCCTTACCTTTATAAGACATGTCTCTTCAGAAGATGAAAGTAGCACATTTTCTGGCTTTAGATCTCGGTGTATAATTCCATTGTCATGAAGATACTTGAGATATACAGATAGACAATTAAGGGAAACCAGACTATTAATTTGTTTTAAAATGTAAGCTTTCCAATTTTTCCAAAGGCAATGGCAGGAAAACTGAAATAGCTGTGTAAGAGGCAGGCACACATTTAAAGCTCCCCAGCTTATGAATACCCCTTAAAAAAACTACTAAAACAAAAAAAACCAACTTGTTAAGAATGCTGTGCCGATTGCTTGAATGGGTTTCAGAAATGACAAGTGACAGAAAATTTGATCTTACTGATATTCCTATGCATAGCCATATTTTTTCTTGGTAGAATTCACAATTAAGTACCTTTACTGCCAGAAGCATCTGATAAAAATACAACTTGCAGGTAGCTTCTTTCATCTTGATTGGCCTTGACACTCTGTCATACAGTTCTCCTCCTTCCATCCTAAAGCAAATGCAGGTGAGAAGTCACGACTTCCAAAGGATTTATCTCATTAGACAAGACTAAAACCAAAAAATTTGGCTATTCTGGCCCCAGAGAAGGAATATATTTCTCAAAATAAGTGAACAACATCCTAAACACAGCACATGCACTGCTGAGTTATGGTCAATCTCCTGAGTCCTCATTGGGAGTTGTTACATGATTTTTGATCAGCCACATCTCAGAAGCTCAACAATAACAAAGGTAGCAGCCATCCAAACCAGCAGCACAGCACGCAGTATCTAGGCACCAAGAGCCTACAAAATATAGAAGGATGAATCTTCTTCTGGTTATCCTAGCTCCTAATCTTACAGAGCTTTCAGAGAACACTGGAAGCCAGCAAAAGAAAAAAATAAAACAAACAAATGTCCCACAGTTCAGAATTACACACATTCTTTGTAACTATGAAAAACATTTCATTTTATGCGTTTATTTTCAAACAATTTACTTACAGTTCCAAAACAATGTAGTAATCCTCTGCTTCAAAGACGTTTTTGATCTTGATTAAGCAAGGCTAACAGAAAAGGGAACACAAACAGAGGCACACAAGAAAGTAGAATAATTTGTAAAAATTAATCCTAAAGTTCCTATTTCAGTATTTCAACCATGTAATTTAAACTAACATTCGACACATGTGAATAGCAAGCACTCCAGACTTTGGTAAACACAACCCTTGTTTTTCCAATTACGAGTTACCATCCCCTCAACATTTTATTTATTTTACATACAGAGAAAAGAGGAGATACAAATTCAAGAAACTGCTAGTGATAACTATCTTTATATTTGGTTACCTCACAGCATTTACAAAAGCTTGCTTCAAGAAAAGATTTCTACAACAGAGGTTCAGGTTGAAACTTCTCCTGTGAAGTTTCTTCTCAAATTTACATCTCATTTATCCAAAGTTTTAAAATCTCAAATCTGCAAAGACACAACATACTTAAAGCAAGAAACAATACCCATTCAATAATTTACAGGAATAATTATATGCCTCCTTCAACACAATTCTAAACAGATGAAATTGATCTTTAGTTACTACACTAAGGTCAGTGAACTACAAAAGTACATATAGTAGGGAGCAAAAAGGAATAAAAATGTACAGTAACACTCACATGATCTATTTTCTTCAAAATTTCAATTTCCGTATTGATATTAAAAGCTGGGTTCTATTAAAAGAATCAAATATTATATTGGGTAAGACAATGCTGTTCTGAAATAAGACACATCAGAAATAAGAGACAGTACGAGAAAAGCCATTGTTTCATGCCCATCGCTACTGAATATGATTGTAACTTACAATCTTTTTCCATAAACTGATCAGGTGCCTTCAGTGAATTAAATAAACAATCTGCTATCACTATTAGGAGCACAATATTACTCCAGACATGTAATTTTATTGCAGGTTAGAAATCCCCAACTAATTTACAAACTACAAAAATCAAAGAAATCTTGTCGCGTATACACCTGCATTGTCCTTCAAACAGCTTTTCTCCCCCCAGGATGCTTTGCAGATGGGCCAGCCCTAAAATTACAT
>JAWWMO010000038.1:8788810-8805251 GCA_035047845.1 Dendrocincla fuliginosa | reverse complement strand
GCTGGAGCTGCGGCTCCGCGCTGCCCGGCGCCGACAGCGCCCCGCGCTTCTGCCCCGCCTGCCGCGCCCTGCAGCCGCCGGCGCCGCGGCCCGACCTCTTCCGCGTGATGGACTGGTGAGTGCGGGCGGGGCGGCCGCGGGCCCGGCCGGCCGCGGGGCTCACCCGCCTTGTGTCCCGCAGTGACCGCTCCTTCCGCGTCGATGCGCGGCAGCTGCAGCGGCGGTTCCGGAGCCTGCAGCGCGCCGTTCACCCCGACCGCTTCGGCCAGAGGCCGCCGGTGAGTGCCGGCCCGGGCGGGGGGGCCGCACGAACTGCCCTTTGCCTTCGGCCGTGGCGGGGCCCCAGCGACGGGTCCCCTGCCCTCTCCCGCGCGGGGAGTGCGGGGACTCTCCTGTGCTCGTCTCCCGGTGCTCAGGAGAGACTCTCACGGATTGGCGGTGGAGGAGGACGATGGGGGTCGTAGCTGAGTGCAGTGACGCAGTTCCCAGGTCCACGGAGCCCCCTCAGCTGAACAAACACAGTTGTGTAGGGACGCTGGTTTTCTGTGTGTAACAAAGTGTCTTCTGCCAGTTGTCATTAACTTCAAATTATTTGTCATCCGTTTGCAGAAGGAGCAGTACTACTCTGAGCAACACTCTTCCCTGATCAACAAAGCCTACCAGACCCTGCTGAACCCTCTGAGCCGGGGCCTTTATCTGGTAAGACCCCCGTTAGGTGTTACCAGTGTCCCTGTCACCGCCCATAGGGGCTGGGGTGCTGTGAGGGATTGGACCTTCCACTCCATCCTCACCGTACTAATTTGCATTCCTCTGAAGAAAAGGATCACGAGATACTGAAGGGAGTCCAAAACCAAGTTTGTTATAAAATTAATCAGGTTATCGTTGCATTTGCTGCTCACTTTACACCAGTTTGTTTTCCACATCACACGTTTGCCCATGGCTGCTCATACGGAACTTCAGTCTGACCCTGGGCAGCCTTTGTTGTTTTTTGACCTGGGGTAACTGCTGAGTTTTATGGTCAGCCTATGTATCTATGGAGTGAATTTTCAGGCTGACTCTTTTGATGCACCTTTCATGAAATATAATGTAGGTTTATCTGATACCAGTCTGAGTGTGCCCCTCTAAAAAACTTAATAATTCCCATTGAAATAGATGTAATAGTGCTTATTTTCAAGTTCCTATTTTCTCTGCCAGCTGGAGCTGAGTGGAGTGGAGCTGGCACAAGAGACAGACTCTGATGCAGACTCAGCATTCCTTGCAGAAATCATGGAGATTAATGAGAAATTAGCAGAGCCCAAAAATGAGGCTGTCTTTGAAGAAATTGAAACTTTAATTAAAGGTAGGTTATGGTTTGAGGAATTTGCACAGACCCGATTTATATCACCTGTAATACAACAATCTTTCTGAAAGCTTTTAACTGTGTTGGTGAATTTCTTGTAGTGTCTCCAACTTGTCTTAGTCTGGAATTAACTCACTGCAAGAGCTTCTGTCCCGGCCCTCTTCCCCAGTGTTGTCTTTACCTCTTAGTGCACCTAAACATCCCATCTGGCTTGAGAACATCTGTATGACAGAACCTATTTTGATGGCAAAATAAGTATATATAGACTATTAAAAAAAAAATACTCAATCTCTGGCAGATCATAGCAAGTCAGTTGTTGCAAAGAAAGAGCCTTTCAAAATGAAGTTGAATAAAATGCTTCTCTGATCATATTAAATAATGTAATTTACACAGACATATTTCTTTCACCTTCTTCAGCTTAGCAACCATTACATTAAGTGGTTATTGTCCTTACGTAAGGAACTGTCTTTTTATATTGTCAGTGATACCAAAATACTCGCTTTATTGATATATTTAATTCTTTGCAACAACAAAGTGTAGTGTGCTAAAAGCAATTAGAATAACTGGAATAAAACCTGAGTAGAGCAGGAGAGAATTAACTGTAGCAGGGTAAACCAGCAGACCAAAAATAAGTTGGATTGCTGGGAAGTTAGTGGGCATTGATGTGTATTGGAATTGCTGCCTATAAACATGTTTAATTTGAAATTGTAACTAAAACATTGACAGCAGGATTATGAAAAACTCTGTTGGCTCCCAAAGGCCAAGACTAGTAACAAAATTTCCCCCCACAGGAAATTGGATGCAGTGGTATAAAATATGCTACGTATGTAACAAAAAGTGAATTAAATAATTTGTTTTGCAGTTAAACAAGAAGAACTGACCAGAGAGGTGACTGCAGCTTTTGAAAGAGGTACCTGGTTTTATTAAGTATTTAGCTGCTATACATACCTGTCAAACGCTTAAAGCCCCACATTCTCTTACTGGCAAATATTTTCTGAACTCTAGAACACAAACAGCACATCAACAAGGGTTCTTTGTGTGGGATTTAAAATAAGAACTTCTAAACCGATCTTTCTGCTGATTCAGGGAATTCAGGACCTCACATTAAAAACAAAATCCAGTACAAAAGTTCCATTTAATTAATTTTGCATCCAAATCATCACTTTGAGTGGGAATGCAGATGCTAAGAAATTGTGTGTTCGTGAGAATACTGTGAAGGAGACACTCTTAGTCAAACTTAGACCTGCCCTGAGGTTTTACACAAGAATTTGGGAGAAGTTCTGCAGCCTTGGAGCTGCAGGAGAGCAGCAGGTGCTGTGTGGCGAAATCAGAGACAGGAATGCTGTGCAGCAAGGCAAGTTGTGATGCCTGTTCAGCCTAAGGTTTTGGGGGTTCCTGGGCAGTAACAACATCACTTTATTCCACAATCAATGAACTGTTCTCTAGCTTCTGAATCTGGGAAGAAACCTTTGTATTTCTGCACCAGGTCTCAGAATGCTGCAGCTGTGAGGGGAGGGGTGGTGGGGTGTTGTAACTGTAAACGTCTCGTCGAACACAAAAGTCCTGGCTGGGCCTGCCTGTGAGGAGTTACAGTCTGTTATGATCTGTTACTCTGTGCTTGGAGAAGGACTGTGTTGCATCTGTCCTTGTCAGCAGGTAATAAACCACCTTCCCCTGCAGTTGTTTAATTGAGGAGAAATTGCTTCAGCATCAGTTCTGGAATTGGCACTATCCACACTGGACTCCTGCTCTTTTGCATTTTTCAGTTATGTCAGTTGTGGTGCTCCCAAACCATCCCAGATTAAAATAATAGGCAGCATGGTTTAATAGTGTCTGGGTCATTGCAGCTCACAGCTCTTAGTCCTGAAACAGGTATTGTCATTGAAATCTTGAGAGTCATTTCAAAATGCAAATTCAGCTCTCACTCTGTAAAATGTTTATTTCAGATGATCTTCAAGAAGCTAAGAAGCTTTTAGGAAAAATGAAGTATTTTGCAAACTTAGAGGATAAACTAAAGGCCAAGAAGATCCCTTCCTGATGCTGCCTCCTTTGGGATTAAAAGTTAATGTTATTTTCAATTAAACAGATAGTTATCAAAATCAGACAAGTGGTGTTTGTTTCCTATGTTTCCTTAAAAGCTTTAATTCTGAGAGGAGGAAAATAAATGTAAAATCCAGTGCTTGCTGCAGCACTTCAGTAACAGGTGGAATTTGGAAATGTTTACAACCAGGAAAAGCTCTACTGGGTAAGGTGGGCCACTGTCCTGGCAGCTGCAGGTATGGAAGTAAGTGCCAGAAAGGCGCACAAACATCAGATATAAATGAGATTTCTTACTTAGTGAAATACGAAGAATTTAAGTTGAGAAAGAGACCCGGACAAAATGCTGGAGATAAGCAGAAAGCTCATTCAGTATGTCCTGCAGGCTCTCTGTAGTCTCCTTGTGTGTGTTCTTTCAGACCATCTTGAAAATTCTTTTAAGGTAAAAAGTATTTAATTCCTGTTAAACGTCCTCTCCACTACTGCATGCTTTTGGTATTGTTTTGGTATCTCAGTCTGATGGGAACTGACCTTCAAGGCTAGAAGAGGTTTTACCCTGTTGCATAGTTTAAGATGTTAAGATGCTAGGTTAGAGAAAAAATTAAACCCAAATTCAAACCCCAGAAACTGTTTTATTAGGATACAAGTCATTATTACAAATACCAGTAATTCAGAGAGGTGCTGTACCGTTGCTGTACAATTAGTGGTAGGATTGGGTAAAGAATTGGGTCTCTAAGTCTGTTCTTCTTTGGGTTTTAACAAGAACTCAGAATGTTTCACTCAGTGAAGCACTTGGATGCGCCCAATGATCCGAACTGAAGATGGGGCTTTGAAATACAAGAAGAGCCACTGAATTATCTGCAGAAATTTGCCAAGGGCATTAACTGAACATCCTCCATGGCACTTCTGCATCCCTACAGCATCAGGTTACAGCTAAGTGTCAGGTCTTCTATGGATAATATAATATGTTGTTAATAGTATTTCAGCAATACATGTTTTAACAGCATTTCAGCAATATTAGTTTGCTTTTAGTTACACTTAGAGCCTCTAAATACACTGGAGGATTTAATAAGCCATTTGGTCATTGTATTACACTCCTAATTTAGTTTGTCATTCTCACTGAAGTTCTGTTACAGCCATAAAATTATGCAGAACTTTTTAAAAATTCATCTTGAAGTTTTCTTCTTTCATAAAGCTCTGTTTCCTTTTTTCTGGTGCTTCTTCCAAAATTAAGTTTGTGAAATTCCTTTTTGATTTCCAGAAAAGACTTGTTTTTTGTCTCAGGAATTACAAGGAAGATGAAAGCAGCAACAAAGGAGCATTCCAGTAAGAACACCAGAAAACAATACTGCTTCAGTCCATTCTGAAAATAAATGTGATTGCAACATATTTCAAGTGCAACAGTAGGTTTGAGAAAATAAACAGCTTTTTACTTCCATTCACACCTAACATTGCTGCTCAGATATTTTTAGTAAAGAGTCATGCAATCTATCCTTTAGACGTAACTTTCTAGATTTTTCTTTTTTTAACATAAAAGACTATCAAAGTGCTGTGCAATACACTGGGTAGTCTTTTATTTGAAAAAAGTAGGATAAACCATTTGAGCACTTAATTGACAATCTAGGGACAAGTCAATGTCTTCTTCTTAGCTGTCACATATTTTAAGATGATATGATTTTTTTCTGTTAGTATTTTTCAGTGCTATACATTAAAAAAACCCAACCGTCTCACTGAGGACCAGAGCTCAACCACAAAGAAGGAACTGGCAGGTCCACATACCCTGCAGCATGATGTTGCTGTGGGTTTTGCTAAAACTGCAGATACAAAGCTGGAGAATGAAAGCCTGTATTGCCTTTCCTAATAATCTGATCACAGAACCCTCTGTCAGTTCAGTGAGCTCTCAGAGGTGGCCACAGATACTACCTCAGATTTACTCTGCCATAAAAGCACAAGGCACTGTTAAGAACTGTGTTCTCTGAATCTCAGTATCTGATGAAGTTTTTCAACTTTTGATACCTTTTCCATTTTTTTAATCTGAACATGAAAATTATCCCTCATGCATTCCTTTTAATTTTCATTTATCATGTTTTATTGGTTTTTGTGATATCTAAAAAGTACTTTAAGATGGACTGAATCTAGTGAAACTCATTTGAGGGGCAGTGAGCATCTTGTTCAAGTGTCACTAAATAATATATATGTGTGTATACAATAGAACGTAAGCAATGGGATGGAACCTGGGAGCAGATGAAATGGCTGGTCCAGCCATTAGGAGACTGTGCTGTGCATACTTACCACTATAAAGGGAAAGAGCATTCCAATTGTGAAGAAACTAATCCAACTAACAGTCCCTCCAATCATGTAAGCAGCAGGACGTGAGGACTGTACAAATAACTCGGCTGTCAGGGTGTTTGTTATGCCACCTGGGAATGGTTCAGAAACAGAAGAGAGCATTGTGCTAAATGTCCACTTGTGGTATTTTTAATGCCAGAAAAAAAATGAGTTGTTTTTGAATATGCCACTAGCTGATCTATTAAGTGCACTTCTGAGGCTAATGTCCTTGCAGGAAGTAGCTGCTAAAACACAGCCCCATTTCAGCAGCACTGCTCAGGGAGCAGGGCCCCATCTGAAGGGTCACAGCCTCTTTCTTGCCCTGTGTGTAACTCCTCTGCTCTTAAGGCCAGTACTAATCCCTCCCTCACACAGAGCTGCCCAAGAGGGAGCATGGTAGGCCTCAGTTTTGGGCTACAGGGTGGGCTCCCTTGGGTTCCTCAGCAGTGCCCCAGCCGCTGCACCTTAAAGACCCTGCCTGGCACACGCTGCAGCGCTGACTCCCCCTGTCCCTCCCTAACCCTCTACTGCTACTTGGACACACCCATTTCTGAGCAATACCTGGTCCCAATCCAAAACTCAAGATGAAGGCAAATATAGACATCATGCTCACGTAAGGCACCCAGGAGTACAGCTCCTGAAACAGAAGAGAATGAGAAGGTCTATTTCAGGTTTAGATAAGCCAGTTTTAAAGTATGGCTCAGCAGTTACATTTACATTTGTATTTTATTGAAAGACCACCAGCTGTTCATGACTGTTTACAGTGTATTCATTTAACAATACCACTTCACACAAATTAAATAGTGTTCAATAATTTTTACTAAACTGTATCACAGAATCACATAATCATAGTATGTTTTGGGTTGGAAGAGACCTTAAAGATCTTCTAGTTCCCACCCCCATGTCACAGGCAGGAACACCTTCCACTAGCCCAGGTTGCTCCTACCACCATCCAGCCTGGCCTGGAACACTTCCAGGGATGGGGCAGCCGCAGCTCTGGGCAACCTGTGCCAGGGCCTGCCCACTCTCTCAGGGAAGAATTTCTTCCTGATGCCTAATCTAACCCTACTCTCTTTCAGTTTAAACCTGTTCACCCTTATCCTGTCACTACATGCCCTTTCACTCACTATAATCCTATCATGTAATAGGAACGAGTCCTTTGCACCTGGTAAGTCAGAGAGAAGGTTAGAACAGTGCACCAGAGGGTCATGAGGAGATAACCCCCAATGATGAGGTATCTTCTTCCCACGTAGTCTATCAGTAAACCCTGTGGACAAGACAACCTTCTGTTAATATACTGATCTCATTTTTACCAATGTTCTTCAAGAAACATCATTACTCTTTGTGCTGGGAGGTAGAACAAATTGTTTCTTACACAGGAGAGGGCTGTGAGGCATTCACAAGCTCCAGTGCCAAGCGTCACATACGGGATTTTTTCAACTGAGATCCCAGCTTGTTCAAAAATGTAAGTCGCATAGAAATAAATCTACAACAACAACAAAAAAAAACAACAAAAAAACCCACAAAGTTTTACTGGTAGTTAAAACATTGTCTGGAAACAAAGTCTAGTTCAAATTAAACATACAGCTCAATGTATTTTATATTGTGAGTTACTAATTCCACATAACCACCAAAAGAATCTGTTAAATTCATGTCTATGGAAATATATGGGTCTCAGAAAAGCAATTAAGATTATTCAACTTACTGAATATAATGCTTCATATTCCTAAACCAGATATGAGATAAGCTGATCCACCTTTAGTTACTTTCTCAGAAGAATGTAAAACAATTATCAAGTAATTTTTTTAAAGAAATTTGCATACCAGAAACAAAGAAATGAGAAAAAAAATTTAAAAAAAGAGAAACTGAAATAATGCAAGGATATTCTTTCCCACTCATCCCATTTCACTGAGCTTCTCTATGGATTCTTGGTGTTAATACATGTTGAAAACCAGAGGGGAATTAAATAATTGTTTAAGCAGTTTGTTCATATAACATCTTACAGCATTTATCCCACTGAGCTGTTGGCCCATCGTCATCACAATGACAGTGATGAGCTGCCATCTCACACCACGATCGGTGAATAACTGCCAGGGCTTCTTGGGTTTCTCTCCATCTAAGGCAAAACATTCTCTTTGAATGTCTTCCATCTCCCTTCGATATTCTGAAGAACCATGAAATCGCTTCAAAGCTAAAAATAGAAAAAAATAATTTCCTTTATGTTGACCTATGAACCACAACTCCAGGAAAATCATCTCTTTCCACAATGACCTGGCTTTTGCTAGGATATGAAAACTTTGTTTTGAGACTTGTTTTTTCCTTGCTGGTTTTTCAACATTTTTTTGCAGTGGTGGATTTGGAGGATTCTGTGGCATTCCTTTACTTGTTTTTAGAGGAACATCTGACCTTGAAATATTCACCAAGCAAAATATTTTTTATCTCATCCCCAAATCTCCAGTCTTTTCATGAAAGGCCCCTCTTACCAGTTTAAAGGATTTTGCTTACATTTTAGGCAGATACCGAGTCCTTTGCTGCCAGTGAGATGCAGTTAGTGAGCTGGAGGAAAACAGTAAATCCTTCTCCGAAGGCAAATAAGATCAGAAGTCATTTGGATGCAAGACTGAAATCTATACTAATGGTCCCAAAACTTAGAGTATGTAACGTCAATTCCTTTATGATTTATTAATCTTTATGATTAAATCTATCACAAGTGATAATTTGTCCTCATAAGGCCAACAGCAGGACTTTGGATGATCCTGATAGCAAACTTTCCACTAAGCATAACCAGTCTGACACTCTACTCAGCATTTCAGTATCAGTTTAAGAGCAACTTAAATTCTTGGGAAAAAAAACTATTCATGTTATTTAAAAAAAAAAACAAAAAACCAACAAACAAAAAACACCTTGAATATGATACCAAGATTACAAGCTTCACTTACATTTAAAAAATTACATTTAATGAAACACAAACCAGATCATAATTTGAAAGGGACATTATGGTCATCTTGTCAGTGGCTTCCAAATTAGATTTAATTCTGTGGGTCACTGGTAGTTACTGTGCTTTTGCAATTGGCATGTTCTACAAGTATTTTTGGGCAAGGTAAGCAGAGAGCAAGGCTTTCATTAGATCAGCTGACAAACCTGGAGGGTGGGAAGGAGACAGGCCTGCAGGCATAGATGGCTTCATCGGAGAATGGACCTTTTAATTACCCAGGATAATATAGGATCTCACTTCTCTCTGTGAATCCTGCCTCCTTTGTAATTCCTAACAAATTTGACCTTGGCCTAAAGGCTTCCATGAATTAAGCCTCTTCAACTCCCTTTGCTGAAGAGATACACTCTTCTATCTCCTACTTACTACCTTTTCCAAGTAAAAATTCATATGCTTATCAACAGCACTTCAAAAGAGGTAACAGAGAAAAAGCAAAGTTTGTTTACTTCTGTCATTTAATTAGCATTTTAAATGGAGGATCCAAGGATAACAAGTGTAATTTTATGTCAATGTGAACTAGATCAGAATTATTATACCAAACAGAACTGGAAACATTGAACATATTTCTGAAAAGTATGTGATTGAGTATTTTAGTATCCAGATTTGTACATTCCAATCTCTCTTAATTTTTTTTTGTCCTCTCAATTTCATTTATTAGTTGTTATTTTAGAGAGGGTCTATTTATTTAAGAGACCTTCAAACCCAGTTAATCAGACATGCTTGCTTGTAGTGACTCATACTTCACTCTTTGGAGTATGATTCCACCATGGAGTCTCTCTGGGAAGAGGGTATGTGAGGACACAAATGGTTATCTCAGTATAGCGTGTGGGCTTCATTTGCTCCCTTCTGCAGGACTGCAATGCTATCACAGTGCAGTTGTTTCTTAAGTAGGGTTTGAATAAAAGGACAACAATCATAGATGTCTCAAAGGTAAAGTGAAAAGTTTAAGCTGCCATACTTCTCCCACATGATAAGGGAAAATAAAGCTAACTAAAAGATAACTAAATATCCAGAAAATGGAGGATTTAGAAGTTTTCTGCTCAAATCACTCTTTTTCAGTAACAAGCTCTTCAATTTTTCAGCTCCTAATGCCATCTTCTTTTTAGATTCTTTCCAATTTTCTTACAGGAAAAGTACAATGCTACCAATGAAGGGAAGAAAATATCTGATGTAATTGATACTTAATCTGTGACATGACCTGAGAAATGAACAATCCAGTGAGAGTTCAGTAACTCACAGATGTTACTTTGTCCAAGACAAAAATTATGAAAACTTTAGAAATTTCATTATAGAGTAACAAAACATGAAACAGGATAGTAAAGTTTTATTCACAATCCATTATAGGCTCCTGAGTTCCACAACCCCTTTTTCTGTACAAACTCACTGGAAGAAAAACATGGTCCATTAAAGCACTTGGTGATATAAATGCTGTGCAGACAAAGATAAAAGGAGAATCTGGAACCCAATACACTTGTTGTACCCTTCTGAAGCCACAGAAAGTATAGATGCTGTATATTACCTTTGGCGCAGCTCAGCTCATCACCTCTGTCAATGAGAAGGTATCTGGGACTTTCAGGAAACCATGGCAGGAATAACAGTTGGGCAAATGCTGGAAAACAGCTGCTCGATAGCAACAGAGGCCAATACTTTTCTCCACCTAATAATTCCCTGCAAGAGGTGTAGAAAAAGAAGGTAAAGAAATATAATAATTAGCTATTGATTACTATTAATGCAGTCTCTGCTCCTGGAACTTAAGATCCAGCCGGATGAAGGTCCACAATTTTCTCTGATCTCTCAGGGGACAAAACCAGTGATAGTGCTACAATACAGAAATGACAAGTCCTTTGCTCTCTTTGCTGTCTTGTGAATATTCACTGTCTCCAGCAAGAAACTGTCAGAAAACATGAACTCAGCACAAATGTACCTGTTTTACTAATGCTGTTCTGGCTGAGCCATCTAAAGTGAGACTACTTCCCTAAGGAGACAGCACTGATGGCTAGCAGTTGTAGGAATAAGGTGACCAAAGCAGGGTTGTTTTTCTTCCAGGGGGACCTTCTGTGTGAATTCTAACGCTCCAATGGCACAAGGAATGTTCTGCAAGGACCTTCAGGAAATTGGAATTCTTTACATGGGAGTAACACAAAACAGGGAAAAAAAAATATTTCTAACCTCAAACCAATTATTTGTCCTGTCAGAATCCCCCCAGTCAGAAAGATGGAAGTCCCCATCGCCAAGCCACCTCTTAGATGTTTTGGGGCAACCTCCCCAATATACAGAGGCTGCACACAGATCCCAATACCTGCAAGTAAATGGAAAAACATTTTCCTATCAATAGAAACGGCTTTGCAAAGAGTTACTAAACCAAAATATGTAGGAAATTGGACTTGGTTAATTTCCTATTAATTTAGCTACCCTCAGATTCCAAGTTAGACTACAGAACCTTTTTGTCATAAACACATATCATAAAACCTAAAGAATCTGCAGTAACAATAATTTATCATTCACCAGTTTATTGATAGTAAGAATAGGAAATCATTCACCTGAATTTATGCCAATCAAAAACCTTCCAGCAATCAGTAACTCAAACAATCCTGTAGGAAAACTGATCCCCATTAAAATGGAGGCTAGTATTGCTATAATATTATTCATCAAAAGAGCTCCTTTCCTAAAGAGGAGGAAAAAATAAAAACCAACAACAGTAATAAAATCAAACAAAAAAACACCACCACAACCAAACTATTTTGAACAACAAGCAAAACAAACAAAAACCCAAACAAACAAACAAAACCACCAACCAGACATTAAGGAAATCTGCAATAACATGTTTTTAAAAAGTTTTCCTTTCTGGTAACACGAGAAAAAAAAATGGGCTTTATACCGCAGAAATGTGCTACTCCCTGGAAACCCAAACATCTGACAGAACTGCTCATGGTTTTTAAAATGTCTAAATGTAAGGATAATGCAAAAATATGACAGAATACCTGACAAGATAGGAGCAGGGATCGTTCATTTACACACATGAAGTGCAACAGGTGAGACACCATGTCCTTACTGGCACAAAGGCTGCAAATGGGGTGACACCCACGTTCCCATCAGACACTGTGCGTTCTCACATTTCAGTAAATGTAATGGGAAGGCTAAATTGGAAAGTTATATAATTCAGGCCCCATCCTTTACAGTCACATTTGAATAAGTTGTAAAAATTCTACTAGAGAACTGTTCTGAAGTGAAAAATAGGTATAGGTCCCCAAGGTATTCTTTTCTCCCACTCTTTTTCCATTTATTTACTTTCTATTCCAGTAAGAAGGTAGGAAAAGTAATCATGCTGCTATATGCCTGCTGCTGCACTGACCTGCCCAGCCGAATTGCCATGCTGCCTCCAATCAGGGCTCCACACAGGCCTCCAAGGGAAAAGACAGAAGCAATGACAGACCAAAGAAAAGTCAGCAAATCTGGGTTTAGTTCCTTGTGATAACGACTAGTCCAGGTTTCATTTAAGAACTTGTGTATATGCTGCAGTAGAAAAGAATGATGAATGTGTAGCATTATGTGCAGCCTTACAGCACAGCGCCCCAAATAACTTGCACCCCAATCCTGAAAACCAATTCTGGGAGCTAACATCTTATTTGTATTATATTAAACAAAACAATGTCTAGCGGACTCTTCCTTGACCACAACAGTGTTTCCTACTCCTCACACACCTCAAAGGCCACTGAGCAGGTTTGCTTTGTGCTCTGGCTCAGGTAGGCTGTGCTGCACCAGAGGAGAAATACCACCCTGGCAAGCACTGCCACAAGAGAGCTCTGAGGTCCTTCTGCACAAGGAAGCAGACAGGGTGGATGATTGGTTCTACTGTTTTTAGGAACATCTCAGAGCACAGAGGCCTTGCAACCTAAAATACTGTACAGTCAGAAGACTGACAATTGATTTAAATCTTCCTGCTTTAGTGCAATCCAACAAGTCACAATAAAATCCCTTTTCCAACTCTAATACTACTTCACCTTTCTTAAGAGTATTCATGTGTCAGAACTTTTAAACTGTTATCCTAAATGCCTGGTCTCCTAAAATTTATGTTTAGAAACTCTTGAACTGATGTCTGTCTGTAATTGAAGGCTCCCATTCCTAGCCAGCAAACAAAGACTTTAAAGAACAAAGTTTCTGGACTGTCTCTCTGTTTCCAGCATATTACATGTTCTTTCACAAATGGCTTCATTTAAGCTTTGTAAAAAGCATACAGTGTTACAGCAAATTCAGTCTTTACAGTTTCACAAGCAAATCAATCAGCTGATGGCAGAAAATGATACCCATCACTTTCACAAGACCATTTGCTCAGATCCTCTTGAATCATCCACAAAACAGGCAGAATCCTTGAGGCCCTGGCAAAGGATGCACAAGTATCAAGTAGGTGAAAATACCTATGAGTTACTCAGCCACTACAGATGCATCTTGTTGATTCCCTAAGAAGACTTTATTCAGCAAGCTGCCTTGTGATAGACAACTATCCTTTCTTCCCATATCCAGTGACAGGATGTGTGGGAATGGTTCAAAGCTGTGTCAGGGGAGGTTTAAATTTGATACTAGGAGAAACACTGGTGACATCCTACAGAAAGGGCCGTCAAACACTGGAACAGGCTTCCTAGAGAAGTGGTCAATGCCCCAAGGGCATTTGGACAATGCCCTTAGTAACGTGCTTTAACTTTTGGTCAGCCCTGAAGTGGTCAGGCAGTTGGATTAGGTCATCATTGTAGGTCCCTTCTGACTGAAAATGTTCTGTTCTATTCTATTCTTAATGTTCTGGGCTATTTTAGTCAAAGGCAAAACTGAAAAAGCTATTTTTTATTCAGTTACTCCTTCTAAACCATACTTTAACAGAGGTATTTATGTGGCCTATTTGGCACCTTTATCTGATACAGAATACCTCTGATGGGAGGAACTCACAAACAAATTCACATGAAACATTTGGGAAAAACAAGACTCCTGCATATGAGAGGAAGCCTGTTTTGGCTCCCACTGAGATCACAGCAAAAGCGCATTTGGCCTCTTGGCAAGTTAGAGAGAACAAGAGATGAGCTTTTACCTGTGTGGGTGCATTGATAATGGAGACATTATACCCATACTGAAAGGTCCCTCCAATTCCAATGGCGCAAACAGCCAGGAACAATGTACAGCTGGGGAGCTAGAGAACAAAAGAAAGTAATGGATATGAAAAGAGACAGGTCCTTGAACACACACACACACATAATATCTAGGAGAAAATTGTGGTGAAATACATCATGTATTTAGTTTGGAACTGTGAAAATATTTCTTTAGAAAACTTCATGAACTCCCAAACACCTACAGCAGGAGAAGCATTTCATGATGACTTTGGTCGTGATCATTAACAGCCTTTAGAGATGCCACAATTACAAGTCTCCAGATTAAGTGTAGGCAACATAAGCATCACAGGTTTTATTGGAAACTGTGTAAATGCTTCTGCATGAGCACACTGCTCATAGTGTTCATTTTTAATGGAAAAATGCTAGGACTGCCTATGTTTGGTGTTAGAGGCACAATGACTCAGTGTAAGAATTAACCAAATCACAGTTTCTACGATGCACATTTCAACCAAGATGTGAGAAATATCAGTATTCTATTTCCCCCTGCAAGTCCCTGAAATGATTACTCAGTGTGTGCAAGTTAGCAGGAGCTAAGCCTCAGTATCTTAAATCACAACATATTGTTCACTGATAATAACATTCAGTCTGAAGTTTATTGGCATGTATTTTTTAATTTTTCAATACTGATTACCTGGTTACATTCCTAAATTAGTACTATAAACTCAAATTAATAGAGTCACAGATTCATTGGTTTTAAGGTCAATACTAACTACTATTATGATACATTTAAATCTCAAAAGTCTAATTGGTCATAAAACATTATACTTTGGATGAGGCCTCTGGGTCAGAGATCTCCAGAGGTCTGTACAGTGTTTGGTTTTCTCATGTGGTGCTTTCTGATTCTACTTTTTACTGAATATGATCGTACTAAAAATAACATCCAGTTCAAATATCTACCAACCCTTTCATTTAAAATTAGGTCCTAATTTCAATTCATAGTTTCTTATTGTCTAAGTTCAGCTGGACACAACGTCTTCTATACTAAAGGAACTTCAGTGATCGAATTTTCCTTTCTTCATATATAAAGACTCTACTTTTTTTAAAAAAAACCTTGTACTCCCTGAATTTCTCATTGCAAGGTAAGTAGACTAATTCTTCATAATTCTCATTCTTGGTCCAGTTCCCAGAAATGCTGAGTTATTCCACATACTATACTATATTCTGAAAGAGCTGTGTCTTTCCTAAAGATAATTCACCAAAATTTCCTTTCTTCAGGACTAAAATTTAGAAGTTGAAATTGAACTTAACAAAGTAAAATGCAATCAACACATCCTTATGGTTTCCAAGAATATAAAGTGTTTCTCTGAATTACAACCAAAGCAATGAATCAAGAGTAATAAACAAGGGCTGCAGCAAGTACGGTAGAAAAAACAAAACCAGAGGTGGTAAATACTGGCACCGCACACTCAGACCCTTCCATTAACCAAGTACTGCAAATGCATTTTGTGTGTCTCATGGGTACAACCCGGAATCTAGAAAAGACAGAAAACAAGCAAACAACCCCAAATCATTAACATACATCACATAACCTAGGTTTTGTTATGACAGATCTTCTGTTGTTCCTGCCCAAATCAGCCAGCTTATTACACCGACATGTTGTCTTACATTAGAGTTTCAGCCCCAATTTCCTGGAGAGAGGACAGACAACAGCCTCATCTATTCTGCATGCTACTGAGATCCTGACAGTTTCTAAGCACTTTCACCTCATCTCAGAAATATGACACAAACAAAATTCAATTTAAATTCAATGTAAAACATGAGAATCAGAAAACATGCTTTTATAGCTTCCATTTTATAACACAGCTAGGTGTTCAAGGAAAGCGCAAAACTTTTATCAGCCTGATCCCCTAATGTTTTTTCTATTTAAAAGCTAACAAGAAACATCAGTGCATTTCACATTTGTGCACCATTGCTAAAACTACAAACTCCCTGCAGGATCCACCTTCAAAGGCCAGGACAGTTCTGCTTACCTTGCTGGGCGAGATAGACCCTCTGAGCAGCGGCTGGTGCTCCATTCTGAGCATGGGCTCAATTGGGTTTCCTTTGCAAAATTTAGTAAACTACATTACAAGAATAAAAGGTGCCAAAGAAATTAAGTTACTATTAAATTTAGACATAGCTGGGTTTTTTTGGTTTGTTTGCTTTTTTGGTTTGCTTTTTGTTGGTGGGTTGGTTTGGTTTTTTTGTGGTTTTGTTTGTTTTATTATTATTAGTTTAGTTTCGTTGTTTGGCTGGGGGGCGGGGGTTGCCAATGGGACTTTCTTCAACGGCTCAGAGCTTTTTTATGGTAGGAATGTCCAGCTTCGCTAAAGCCTCACAGCGGCCACGGAGCGCTATACCCCCTCTAACACCTCTGTACACGCACGGTGCCCCTCTAACTCCGCGCAGAACCCGCCACCAAAGCCACCCCGGGGGGTTACCGTGTGCCTCGGCGCCATCCCTCACGGCCTCGGCCGCCTGCCCGCGCCCGCCTCAGCTGACCGGGATTTGGCTGCGGAGCCGCGCCCGCCCCGCCGCGGGGATTAGGCCGGGCCGCGGAAAAGAGCGGGGCTGTCTCGGCACTCCCTGGGCAGGGAGGGGTCCCCGCGG
>JAWWMO010000038.1:8776530-8788056 GCA_035047845.1 Dendrocincla fuliginosa | reverse complement strand
CCGGGATGGCCGCGGCAGGGATCGGACACGACGGCGCCGACGGATCCTCCGGCCTGTGTCTGCAGGGCAGCTTCGACCTGGCCGCGCTCGGGGGCCGCAGCGAGGGGCTGACGGCGGCCCCGGTGGGCTCCTTCGCCAGGAGCCGCAGCCAGTGAGTGGCAGAGCCGTGCCCGCGGGGCCGGCGGGCCGGCAGGGTGGAACGGCGGTGCTTTGCGAGGCGGGGGGGGCATTTGTTCACTTCTAGCAGTGTTTCACTGGTAGAAAGTGCGGACTGTATTGTGGTCGTCTTACGGCATTGAAGTTGGCTGGTGGGGGGATGAAGGAGCCTTCTAAAAGGCAAGAGAGGTGATTGAGTGTACCAGCATCTTCCCATGATTTTAAGCTCGTGTATTTTATTTATTTATTTACACACTTTTTTTTTTCTCATATGTGAGCACAAAAATCTTAAATTATTCTACAGAAGTTTGTGTTTTGGCCACATTTGAGTATGTCCCTGAGATACAATGTACTAACAGACTCAAGTTGGATCATCTGTTGCTTCTTGAAGCATTTGAATTTTAGGAAAAATTGATCTTGCCTCTTGTGGAAAAAATAAATAACATAAAGGAGGGGAAATTAGTGTGGAATTCTGTTCCAAGAACTGAGAATTGCAGCTGCCTTTGACTTTCTTTGGAACAAAGTGGTCATTTATTGTCCAAAACTTCCATTTTCTTCATGGCTGGTGATGTACTTCGACTGTTGCTCTTAGTTGCAAGTGAAATTTTAAAAGGGAGGGAAATATTGTTTGACAATGTCACTGGAAGATATGATTAGAAGATAAATAACTGTTTGTTTTTGTTTTGCAGTGTTTCTGTGTGCTCTGGAAAGAAGCATAAATTAGAAGAAGAGGCCGAAGGGTAAATTAATTTGCCTTTTATAGCCTGAAAAATACTTAATTTGTGTTGTTTTCTAAAACATTTGAGCACATCTCATCTACAATGCAAACAGGAAGGCAACTTTTATAATTGTTTTCATTTGGAACTCTTCCTCTGAATTGCACATGAGCCTGAATCCATTTACATCACCCAATCAATTGTGTAGCACCGGTTTTCTTGCATTTCACTAAGAGTAACATGGATTTATTTTCTTAGTTGAGGGTGCGTTGATGCAGTGTGTCAAAGCTGTTGAAATGCACATAACTTTCTTTAATGTTTGCTCCTGTAAAGTGCTACATTTCTTTTTTGACAGTTGTAAACTTACTTTGTTTCCTAGTTGTCCTGTGCGGAAGAAGAGACTGACAGGAGCCAAAAATTGCCCTTTGAATCCCAGCCCTGAAGAATGGATTCTCTGTGCAGGTCAGCAGGCAGCTGGGGAGGTAGCAAGTCAGTGTGGTGGCAGCGGTCCTGAAACTGCCATGTTAGAAATTCCCTGTGAAGAAATGGATCAGACAATGGGGGAACAGCAATGCGAGTTTGCTCGCAGGAAACTTCAGGAAATTGAGGACAGGTAAATGCAGGGATCGAGCAGACTGGCTTTGCTGAGCTTTCCCTTTTCTGGTGGGAATTCAGGGGTAATTCTAGCACTTAGCAGTGTGGTAACACTGTCTAAGGTGAACCTTCTGTTCAGCTGAGTTCTTTTTAGGCTACCTATGGTCCTATGAGTTTTTGGGCTGATACTGTGATTTGAAATCAAGGGTGCTAGATCAGGAGATGCTGAATAAACAACCCCCTCATCACAGTCATTATTCAGCATCAATATACCATAATGGGGTTTAATGGTCTTTTGTGAGTATCCAGAGCTCAAATTTTAACCAGTTATCTGGTCAGACTTGAGCTCAACCTTTTTTCAACAAACTGCAACTTGTTCTGTGATTAATATTTAAAATAGATGTGAATTTTTCAGTGTGGAGAATAGCATGAACCAGAGAGGTCTTTCTGCACATAAGCAGTAAGGTTGATGTTCGTCTTGCTGATGGTGTGATGTGGGGTAATGGGGTGGCTATAGACAGTCTACTGCAGTCATTTAATAAATGTACTGTGCATTCATGCCCTCAAAAGGTTTCTGGGAATGGCACATGTGTGTATCAGTTGATTGCAGCTGACCTAGTACTCCAGAATATCTAAAATGACCACTGCAAATTATTAAAAAGAACAAAAGTTACAGGAATTTTAAAAGATTATTTCTTTTAGATGATACTCTATAGATGACGTGTGAGGGGAAACAAGGCACTCTTAGACTGGTTTCTTATCGTGGATAAATCAGAGTAGTGATATATGTCTTTACTATCTGTCTGTGTCTGCTTTGGACATCTCAGAGGATTGTTCCCCATCCTTCCCAGCTACTCTGCTAAATTTTCTATAAAAGGTTTAACAGAACAAAAGAAGATGCCTCTTTTTTTTTTCTAAATGCTTCAACGCTTTGTGCTGATTTAATATCAGAAATTGGCACAACGTTGTGAAATGTGAAGCACTGTATTCAGTACCTTTGCAACAATTCTTGAAGTTCAGATATGGGAAATTGAGCAGGTGAAGCTACTGCATAGCTGAGACTCACTTATGTAATGTGACCGAATTGTACAGTTTCCCCTGAAGGGAATTTATTTTCTGTCAGTGTATGTTTGCACTGACTCTGCTGGGATAACACAGGGATAACACAGTCAGCTCAGGTACCAGAAGTGGCATAGCTGCTCGAGTGGCTTCTGTGGTAACAGTCGTTCTCAGGGTATTTTGGCCCAAGAGGGACTCAGTTAACACAGCCCCGCTGCTTCTGGTACCCAGCCTAGGTCAGAGATCTGCACAGTGCAGAGCACGTAGATGTGACTTAGACTGCAGTGGATATGCCTGATAACAGTATTCTCAAGAGTGTTTATCTCCCTCTTCCCCCTCCATTCCTAGGATAATTGATGAAGATGAGGAAGTTCATGCTGATGGAAATGTTAGCAATCTGCCCACTCTTATCCTGTCAGATACCCTTAAAAAAGGGATGAAGAGGGATTTTGGTGAAGTCCTGACAAAGAAAATAATAGAATCTATGTAAGTTCTGGAGGAAATAATGGTACTATGTAGCTAACACATGCAAATGAAAAGAGAGACCCCATTTCACATTTGTGGAGATGTCCTTAATTTACTGCATGATGCAGCCAAGATTGTATAACAGACCATTCATCTGTCAGAATAGAAAAAACTGTCCTAATATGAAAGAGAAATAAGTGTAACTGTAGTGGTCAGCAAGTGTCTTATTTTGTACTCCACATTTCTACAGAGAGAACTTTGTTGATTAAGCCATTATAAGCTTTATTTTTATGTATAAAAATTTTCAAAATGAGAAGATCCTGAAATGTGACCAACAGTGGTCATCAAATTTTGTGCAAAAGAAGAGAGACATACAGGATTAGAACTAGAAGTAATGGAACTACTTAAGGAAGAGAAAACCATAGAGGGGGGGAAAAAGGCATACGGCTTCTGGAATATAGTTCCAGGCTAGCTCAAAGGATGAAGATGGTCTCTGGTCTTTTGCAATTAATAGCTGTGCTTGGAGAACTTAAATTTAACTGAAACTCCCATCTCCTTCTAGGAGCCGTCCTTCCATGGAGCTGGTGCTCTGGAAACCTCTTCCTGAAATTCTGACAGATAAACTGAAGTCTGTTTCTGTTAAGAACTTCAAACAGCAGAGTACAGAAGTGTGTCAAGCTAAGCAGCCAACACCAAGAGCCGCTTTTGACCCACAGACTGAAACGTTTCCTGAATCACAACAGACTGCCATGTCTCCAGATCCATATGCTAGTTTGGGAATATCTGGGTGTGTGGAAGAAGAAATGGAGTTGTAAATGCCAGATTTTAGACTGGAAGTGGTGAGCTTCTGATGCTTTTTTTTGGAGTCTTTTGATTCTTTCTTTCTGGTTTGATGTGTGAACCTGAAGTTATATTATTTGTTTTTTTGTTTTCTTACTAACAATCATAAGGACATGGTTTGGCCAGGATACACCTGAAGATTTCTGTACTCTGGTCTGTTAAATATTCTTAATTTTACTGAAAAGGTAATCCAGAGACGTTTGGAACAAGGAAGCAGCTTTCCATCTTGCTTAATGGTGAAATATCCTCTTAATTGCCATTGGTAAAGTATAAAATCCAAATACTGAATGTAACTGTGGCTTAATACTGAGCCATTAAGATTTTGGTGCACATACTACGCTTGGCCAGTTAGTTTAATTTGATTTACAAAAGGGTATATAAAGGAAGAAATACTTTTAAATCTAGTCACAGGTACGAAAGCAATCCCTGTGGTAATACAGCTTTTCACGCTACTTCATCCATGGCTGGTTTGGACTTGATGTAAACTCAGATGTAGAAATTATACATTCTGCAAGGTGGTAGGGAAGAAGTGTTACAGCTGAGCATAAGTCTTTGGCTTTGTAGAAAGTAAAGTCAGTTTCTAACTTACAGGATACCTGCTAACTTTAGTCATCTTTGGTTCACTGGTTTTTAAATTGTGTTTGTGGAGTTTTGATGTCCCCCTCCCAAATGATGCAAAAGTCAGGAGAAAAGTGGTTCTGAGCCAAGAGATTCACATCTTACACTGTGCTGAGATTCCTTGTATGCATCAAGTTGCAAAGTCAGTCGAAGACAGTGTAATTTTTGATTAAATAAATGGCATCCTTTAATTTGGATAAATGTGGTAAGTAAATCAGATAACAGGGAGCTGCTTTCTGGCATAAAGAGGCTGATTATTGTCTGTAACCAAGTTCCAGGCTTTGAGACTGCTAGCATCAGTGGTTAAGTAAAGGAGATGCTTGTCTTCTTCCCGAGAAAATCTAGACTTAAATTTTAAGGCAGAACATGTGCCATTTCACAGAGTGTCGCATTGTTTATACAGATGTATGCCAAAAGAATTTTGTGCCCTCCTTAGGGTGCCAAGAAAAGGAATCCACAAGGAGCTATTACTTCTACCCTTTCTCAATGCACAGCAGTTTCATTAAACAAGGCAGAAAATCTTATCTTCTGTTCCCGAGTCCTTGAGCTTTCCTAGAGATACATGAATTGAGGCTTCTCATAAGAAATTCCTTTGCAAGTAGTAGGTTCTGCTCAGAGTCCTACATCCCAGTCTGGTTTTGACATCGTGCTAACATAAAGGAGCAAGTACACAGTAATGCAGCTGCTCACATAAGAAAATCTACTATTCCATTGCACAGCTAGTTGATAATCTTTATGATGATATTCTTTACTGTTAACACAGAGCTGGTAGTTTAAAATCAAGCTTCTCTTTTTGCATAAATCTGTTTTCCTTTTGGTTGTTCAAAAGATACCCCTATTTGTTAAATCCTGTTTATCTTGCTGCTTTTGTTGAAGGTTGTTTGAAATTTTCTGTCTCTTGCTAAAACATTTCAGAGCTTCACTAAAAACATTTCAGCACTTGGATAGTATTAGTTTGGAAACCAGTACCGTTCTCAAAGGTTTATTAAGTAGGCTGCACATGTTCTCCAATCTTGCTATGTCTAATTTCATTTCAAGGTCTGCTATAAATCTCTTGCATGAACTGTGTAAAATTTCCCATGTATTAAGCTGTGCTTAAAATTTGCAGCCTCTGGTGTGCTCCACTGCTTGAGTGTAAAGTAAAGCAATGCAGTTTGGAGAAGGCTGTAGTCACTGCAGGTAGAAAATATGGTGCCTCCAAGTAATTACCTGGTTTTCAGCTTGCAGGATTGTAGTGAAAGTTCAAGATTGGAAGTATCTTAGCTGAAAGCTCTGAATCCTAAATAAACTGAAAAGAAAGGATAAAAATTTCAAGAATTCAATGAAACCATCTCAGCAACACTGAAATTGCACCAGAGGAGTAAAAAAAACTGCAGGAAGCCTAAATACATCAACTCTAGATGTAGCTGTTTTCCTCTTAAAAATGACAAATTGCGTTATCAGATTTGCAGAACAAGAATTTCTTGTAGATGGCTTTTAACCATACTTTTTTCCTGTTAGGTTTGTACCAAAGGTTGACTTTCAGAAGTGTCTTTCCTCTTAATTGTTTAATTAAGCCAACAGGGCTTCACTTACCCATGATTCTGTCATCCGAAACAAAAATACAGTGGTAGGCTATTGACAAAGACCATGAGATGGGGAAAAAAACTGTCCAAGAATTTTGCTTTGGTAGAAAACATTTACTTTCATTTTTTCACAATTTTTTCTGCCCTTAGGACAGGAGACAGTGGGGTTGAATACCTTAAAGTGGTGGGGGAGGAGAAGAGTGGGCTACAGTAGGAGCCGAGCACCAGGACTGAGCAAGATCCTTGCCATAGCAAGCACTTGGAGAGGGCATGGGAAATCAAGTTATGGCTGTTTTCAGACTTCTGTATTTGTGAGTTTCATTTGTTGCTGGCTTCCTTAAAAGACTTTTATTAATGCTGTTCACAAGAGGGATGGCAAATGTGATGCAGTATTAGAAAAAAACCTTATTTTGAAATATGGAAAATCTGATTCTGGTCTGTCTTCTTGTGGGACCAAATCACCCTTTGTATGTGAGTTTTCAATAAATTTTCTGAAATATTTTTTAGATGACTGTGTTTCATTCCTGGTAAAATTTAAAACCTTGGGAGTCTATGTCTAGTCCTTCGGTGGAGGGTAAAGTACTCCTCTGGCTTAAGATTTTGAATTTAATTACATAATCCCAAGGGTATGTCACTTCTTTCCTCCACAGTGTTCAGCAGGACAAGGGCGGGCAACAGCAGGGTATAATAAACCTGATTGCCTGAAGGGAAGAGTTGCTGTTAAGTCTGTCATGACCCAAAGATCCCTGACAAAGCAAAAGGGATACCAAGAGGTGTTGCTATAGCTTATGTTTTCTGATCTTTTGTTCTACTTCAGACAAAAACTATACAGAACTCAAGATGCTAGGCATTCTTAATGTTAAGAAAAGTTTAAGAAGAGTTTAGAACAAATTCAGATTTTAATAATTATTGGAATGTAACAGGTTGCATTTTGTTTCCCATCTTCTGTTCAAGAGGTTTTTAGGTAGCTGAAGAGGGGTGTGCTAGACCAGTATTGCCTTTGCTTTTAGGATGATGGAAAAGTAGAACTTCAGATTTATATTTAAAAAAAAATAATAAAAGCCCCTGAGGTTCCCAGGCAGGCTCAAACCTAGACTTGCTTAAATTGGATTTAGACAAGAGTCAAATACCACTCCAATGCAGAGGAAAAGAATAGTGTAAAAGCCAGCCCATGCACGATTGCGTAAGGCTCTCCTGTCTGGCAGTCTCCTGGGGGTTGTGGCTGTGAGGTCAGGAGTATCTTGGTTACAGAGCCAACCCTGCGGAGAAGAACAGAATTTATTTTGGCATAGGCTTGGAACTGGACTTGTAATTATTCCAAGGGCCTGTGTCTTGTATCAGTCAGCTGGAGCAGATGTGTGGCTTCTGTCATGGATCATTTATTTAGTCAAATGCAGATGTAACCCATGTGAACCACTGGGTCTGGATCTATGCTTGTGAAGTTAGTAGGACTACAGAAGTCCAAGCAATCAGAAAGCAGTCACCCAAAGGAAGCATGCTGCAAGGGTGAGAGCTGCTGCTCCCTGCATGTTACCCTTCCCTCACTACCCCAGCTTTGACTGGGTTTAGTTTAACTTGGCATCTCTCAACTACAGGAAGATCTCAGATGAGAGTTTGGATTCTCACACTTCCATCTGTCACCTTGAATGTGAGTGACCAAAACCCTCACATCCCACCCCCCATTTCCCTTCCTCCTCACACACCAAGTTATTTTTGTCAAAATTGAATGCAAAACATGAAACAGTACTGAAGCCAAGAATAGCTGTGCAAACACCTGCAATAATTCTCTCACTTTCAGTTTCTTCTGTCTCTCCCAGTGTTTTTAATATTGTGATGTTGGAACAAATGAATGTTGACAAGGGAGAGTCCCACTGTGGTATTTTAAATTCTCTCCTGTGAAGTTCATTTGATGCTTCAGGATATCCCATGGTAACACAGAATCTGCCATCCTTTTCACATGCCTCCCCCCCAACCCGCTCTGAGCACTTTGGATGGCATTACTGACCACCAGGGTGACACCCACCATGGCTTTATTCAAACTTCAAGCTCCCGCCACCCACCTTCTTTACTGAGGCTGAAGGTTTTGCTCTAGCAGCCCTGGCCCTCAGACAAACCCCTCCTACCACATCCAGAAGAACCTGCTAAAGCAACCAGCTGTGGACACTGTACAAGTGCTGATCATCGGTTCATTGTGGTGGGAATGAGACACTGAAGGACCTAAACTTAAATTCTGCAAGGCCCAGATACTCTCCCCTTCCCACTGAGATCTAAAGCAAAGAAGGGTGATTGAACTGCGCTGCATTTTAATTGCACCAATGGAGTTAAATATTAAACAGAGAAAGCAACTCTACATAGCAAATGGAAAACAAGCATTTACATAGTAAAGCTATAAGATGTAGAGACTATTAAAGCTTTACCCCAGTTGTCTATACGTGAATATCCTACAGCAGTTTTTGGTGTTAAAATTTTAACTGGAAAACAAAATTAACATTTTCAGGTTCATATAGAATTAGCAAGGTACTGAGGAACTTTCCTCCCTCATAAGCCAACACTGATTGGGGGGGGCAGGACATCCTACACTTTTTCATACCATCACTCCATCTACTAGCATGAGTAGAAGTGAGCAACAGTTTTCTGAATACACTTGATTTTCCCCACACACCCCCCCCAAAGGGGCATATGCTGATATCCTGCCAGGACAGTTATCCAGGGGCAGTTAACACTATCTAGTTAGACGCTGATCAGCTGGGGAAAGAGTTCACTGGCAAAGCTATCCTCCCACACATGGTCAGTGCCAAGTGGAGAAGACATGTCACTGAAGGGTGACAGAGATCCTTCATACCCAGAGTCACTACAGGCATCCAACAAGCAGCTTGAGGTTCCAAGGCTACGATGAGAAGAAAGCAGATGAGAAATGCCCAGTTCAGGCATGAAGCTGTCTACAGGTTCCTCCTTCACAGACACTGGGACCTCAGAAATGGCCTTGTCTTCAGATGAAGAGAGAGATTCTTTCTCAATTTTCACTAGCGTATTGGTTTGGTTGCTCACTTCAACAGGAATCTCCAGTATTAAGGGCTTTGTATACACATGATCAAATCTTATCAGTTCATTAATGGCCTCCAGCTTAGCTGATGGGGACCCCAAAGAAGGAGAGCGGGAGGTTGATATGGAATTTGTTTCTCCAGAGATCTCTTCCTCCAGCTTTTCCAGGCATGTTGACTCTGAATCAGCATATCTGAGAAACATCTCTGGATCCAGACTGTCCAGAAACCCCCACAGGAGATCAGGCTGCAGAATGAAATACTATTTTAGAAAGACAGCCTATTTAATAATGTTACAGCAAAACACCAGTTGGGGCACCTATTAACCCACATCTGAAAGTTAAAATACACTAATGCAATCACAGGGGTTTTTTTACCATCAAACACACAGTTAAGGCAGTTACCTATCTTTCAGAAACTCACAGAATCCATCAGGTTGGAATGGAACACAGAGGGTTAACTGGTCCAACATCCCTGCTCAAGCAGGGACATCCTAAAGCACATTGCACAGGATTACACCCCAGTGGTTCTTGAATATCTCCAGTAAGGAAGACTGCACAACCTCTCTGAGCAGTTTGTTCCGGTCTTTGTCCATTACTTTTTCTGTAAGGTTACCAGCAATCTCCACAGAATTCTACATGCATTTGAGATTCACAGGCACTATCAGAACCTCCTTGAGATCCTGGACACATCAAGTACTAACACCACAGTGTCTGCTGGCTACACAGAGCACAGACCAGAACCCAGTTTAGGCAGACCTACATGTGACTAATTTCGGGGGCTGGGTTTTTTTCCCCTTACAGGTTTTGTTTAGTTCCTGTAATCACTAGATACAGCCTAAGACAGCTGTTCTGAGCCACAGGTATGGCATTCTGAAACTTGGAAAACAAAGCAACTATGGAAAAATATCAAGTTACTTAATATCAGGAAGCTACAATCTTAAATCCACAGCAGTTCTGAATTTCATGGGCAGTTTGCATAAGAATGGATGCTCACCTCAGAGTCTGAAGAGTCACTGCCATCAGAATCCACGTGGAAGCTATCAGAAATGGTGACTGCTGGGCCTGCACCTGCTGCAGAGGAACACGTAGTCTGAGTGCTGCGGACTCAGCGGACCCGGTCACCAATCTAATCTCATCCACCTGGGATTCCTTTAAAACCTGTGCCAAAGAAAGAACTCAGTCACTGCAAATGTTCTGGCAGACAGTACAGTACATAATCCTGGATGAGATTTTTCCTGCAAAGGCTTTCAGTGAGAGACTTCCCATTTGCTTATGGTGTAGGAAACTGAAGGTAAGACCACTTCCAAAGTTAGCTGAAGCTTCCATACACTTTCAGATTTATTTTGGTTGCCACTGCTACATGAGAGCCTGACTCCCTCCACCCTACCCCATTTTTTTGAGACAGGCCTACACGACTATAACAGTTTTTGCTTCACTTCTATAAGAAAGTGTAGAAAAGAAGATGAAATTATCTCAAAACAGCTTGGAACTAATCAGCTTGTTATCTCCCACACTACCCATTTGGTACCTGTTCGGTTTCAGGAGAACTTCCCTTTGGAGGCCAGCTCACCTGGGACTCGCCGCCCTCCTCCGTCTTCAGGGCATCTAAACCCAGGCGGCAGCGAAGCTCCTGGTTCTCCAGCACAAGGTTACACGCTCTCTCCCGCAGGAGCTGGTTTTCCAGCAGCAGCTTCTGGTTCTGCAGAGAGCCGTGAGGCAGAGAGGCCGCCCTCACTTCCTCTTCCTCCCCCGTAGCCCCTCTCCTCCTCCTCCCTCACCCCCTCCTCGCCCGTACCCCCCGTAGCCCCTCACCTCCTCCTCCAGCTCCACCACCTGCTGCTCCAGCTCCGTCATCCGCGCCTTCTTCCTGTCGCGGGCGCTCTGGGCCGCCACGCGGTTCTTCAGCTTCCTGCGGGGCAGCGCGGCCGTCAGCGCGGCGGTGAGCCGCCGTCCCCCCTCCCGGCCCCGCTCGCACTCACCTGCGCAGCGCCTTCTCCTCGGGGCTCAGGTGCGTGAGCCGCTGCCGCTTGCGGGCCGGCTGCGGGGCCTCCAGCCCCGGGAGGCTAGGGTCGGCCCCAGCCGGCAAGACAACGGAAAGATGCCGGCCGGCCACAGCGCCAGGGGCCTCGGCCGCTTTGCTGGGAATGAAGAGCAGCCGGGGGGCCGCGGCACCGGGCAGCGCTGCCATGGCAGGAGCCGACTGAGAACGAAGGGGACACGCTGCCCGGCGCCTCGACCGCCCCCGAGTGCGGCCCGCGCCGCCCCGCCCGCATTTCTACCAGCGTGGCTCTCCCTCATTGGCTGGAATCGCCTGACGCTGCGGCCGGGCGAGCCCGTGATTGGCCCGAAGCGAGAGCAAGAGGGGAAGCGAATTGCATCAGACCGGAGGGCTGCGGCGCTGGGGCGCCGGCGCGCGGCGGGGGGGCGGGGCCGTGAGGGGCCGCCATGAGGGGCCCGTGAGGGGCCGCCA
>JAWWMO010000038.1:8761488-8776430 GCA_035047845.1 Dendrocincla fuliginosa | reverse complement strand
TGAGGGATCGTGAGGGGCCGCCATGAGGGACCCGTGAGGGGCCGCCATGAGGGATCGTGAGGGGCCGCCATGAGGGACCCGTGAGGGGCCGCCATGAGGGATCGTGAGGGGCCGCCATGAGGGATCGTGAGGGGACGCCGTGGAAGGGCCCCACTCGCTGAAGTTGAGCAGTGCCTCGCGGAGGCAGCGAGCAGGGTCTTGGCGTGCCGATGCAGCTGAAGCCTCAGTGTGGCCCCTCTCCCGCGGCCGGTCTGTCAGAAGCAGTCACAGGCAGAAACCTGGGGAACGCAAGTGCCAGTAGTGGAGCTGTAGCAGATGCCATGAGAACAGGCATAAAATGGGCTAAAAAGAACAAAAGAGCAAAGAGGTTAGTGACTGATGAGTTGCAGGAGAGTGTGCGGAAATCCCGCAGGGATGTCACAGCGCTGCCCCCAGCCTGTCCTGAGAAGCAGCAGTGCTGTGTGGGGAGTGAAGCGAGCGCTTCCGTAGTGTCTGATGAAGGTCATCACCCTGCTGAGCTGGGCTGCTGTGAATTCTGACAGATCTTGGGTACAGACAAATAAAAGTCTTGTAAGCAGAAAGCCTCAAAATACTCTGCCTGTGGGAATGCAGATGTTCAGCAACCTGCCAACAGACACACAAGCATGCAGGGCATAAAGGGTGTTTGAAGTGTCAACCTTAGCTTGGTGACCAAAGCTTTCCAAGTTTCCACTTGGGACAGTTGCCAATTACATGAATAGTTATGAAATACTGAGAATTTGGCTGTTTACATTTATTTTTTTAAATCCATTTGTACATTGAATTTAAATTAGTTAAGTTGTTAAACAGTAAAGGAAAAACATGAGCTTTAGAAGTTCAAAGACACTGATGTTTGGCATTGCTCTAGCACTGGAGTTCAGCCAGGCTTTCGTGATCCAGAGAACAAACTGCATTTGTAATCTTGTGTTTGTTCTTTCCTTATTCACTGCAGCATGACCTTGAGCTAAAGCTAAGAATTCACCTTTCTACTTTGATACCTTTGTGAAAAATATGGCAGCTTTTCGATAAGTCTTTTAATCTGAGTGCAAAAAAGTTGTTTGTTCTGGTCCTGGTAAGCCCCTCAGATACTGGTCATTGAAAACCATCTGCTTCTCTTTTGTGTGTCTCTTCTGGGTTTGGACTCATGTTTCGTCTGTAATTCTAATTCCTAATTAAAAACTTAACTGTTTTCTAACAAAATGCAGGTTCAGTATTAATACTTTTTCAGACTTCAATTTCAAATTGTCTTTTTTTGCAACTGAAGTGTTGAATAGGCTGCCTCACATTGCTGATTTGTGATATTTATAGCTATACAGGGGAGACAAGCCATTATATGATTTATCATACGGATACCCAGATTTCATTGCATTATGGCTGAAAAAAAGATCCTAACTTTCTGTCTGCATATGATTTAATTTTCCTATGTATTTTTTCTATGGAACCAGAGCAAAAGCATCTGTTTTCTATTGCAACAAACACTTGTGATCATGAAGAAATTCCAGAAGTGCAAAGACATATATACGAGTAGTAGTGCCTGAAATGCTTTACAGTGATGTGTGACCAGGCACAAAAAAAGACCTCAGATTTAATTCTGATTTCCACCTCTTTCTTCCCCACTGTTTTTCCCCACATTCCAGTTTTTGTATTTTTCTTTTTTTAAGTCATTGGATTCAGTCTTGTGATCTGCATGACTCAAGAATGCTTCTCCCATGCCTTTCACTCCACTGGGGGTTCAGCACTACCACCAAGGAGAACACTGTTAACTGTCCTGCAAGAAACCACATTAATTCCTGCTAACATAGCTTTATGTTGTATGTGCCAGGTGGCCAACCCACCAGAGGAAATAGCTTTGTTTAACAAAGGTGGAGAGGCTTTTCCCTTGTGTAATATCACATACAGAGAAATAAACGTGTGTTGAATGTTATCTACGTATGAAAAAAGGAGGAATAAAAGAGGGAAATAAAATGGAAGAAGGGGGTGTAGAGAAAAGATTAATTAAAACAGTCATAGTCTGAGAAAGAGCTTGTTTGCCAAATGTGTGTCTGAAAATACTTGGAAAGTGGCCTGGGGCCCCAAGTTTGTGACAACAGCTGGAATATTCCCAGATTTGTATCAATAGCTGATTAAAAATGAAGGGGAACTGTTTTGCAGGCTAAACTGAGGTTATTCCAAATCTAGAACTCATATTCATTTTACTTATTCTTAAATTTCATCATTACACATTGGGATTCAGGAGTACATGTTTCAAAGTCTTAATGCTCTTAATTTCAGGGAATATGCAGAAACTGTATCCTCTGCCTGCTGCATGGAAACTGCCCCCCTGTCTGCAAACTGTTTGAAGTGACATTGGCTTTGCCTTCTCTTAACGTTGCTGCAAGCAAGTTCTTCAGAAAGGTGATATTTTCCTCAGGTATCCTCCCTTTTCCATTAATACTTATTACTGAGATTTTGCCTCATTGGCCTCTGTGATTGTTCCCAGTGTACCATCAGAATAGTGTGGAAATGACCCAGTGAATACAACTTTAAACCCTGACTCTCTTGCAACCACCTTACAAACATGTGCTTTGTATTCCAGTTCCTTGTCTTCATGTTCCACCCACATACATTACTGGTACCTGCTACTTCCCAGAATTTTGAGGAAAGGTAGGTAGGTCTGCCTGAGTTCCATCTTAGATCTGTGTGGTGGGCCACAGGCATAGGCTGGAGATTCTTACTTTGATCATCCTTACGGTTCAGTCCTCTGACCTAGCTGATTCTGTGGTGAGGGGGAGATCCTGTCACACCTGTACCTCAAGTGTCTGCTCTTACAGCTTTTCTTCTAATACCTTCAGACCTTCATGCTGGAGTTCTGTCTGTGTTTTCCCCATAAAAGTGTCCCAGCACTACAGACAGCATCAGTTGACTGGCACACCGTGTATCTTGTGACAGGGTTCACATGCCCTCATTGTAGCTCTGTCTTGCCATACCAATAGAATTAGTTGTCCCATCACCATAGTCAATGAAGCCTTGCTTCTGATTTAACTCAGAGTTAACTCAGACAATGCTGGCAGTGTTTCTGGAACAAAGATATTCTTCAAGTTGACTAGATGTTGGGCCTTTTATAAGGTCTTTTTTGCAGTAAAAGCGGGCCTCCCTGCACTGTCACTGGAGTTCCCAGCAGCCATAGGCATTGAAGCTCACCTTGGAGCTCCTCTGGGCAGTTCAGTACCATTGCCTACATTCAAAGAGGTTGTGACCTATTCCAGAGCTAATGGTAGCTTAGTAGTAATAAATTTCATGCAGTACCTCATAAAAAGGTGGGTTGGAAGCACACTTCCCAAAGCCCAGTTGTAGATGCATGTATAGCAACTGATTAACTTAATTATTAGAAAATATAAACTTCCATCATGACCCTCTTCTGCAGTGACCTCTCTGCATCACACATTTTTTGGCAAAAAAATCATCCCATGTTTCGTGGTTTCTAATATTTTGTATGTGTAATTCCTATTTTTATTTTTACAGATGGTAGATTTTTCTTAAAATAGTCTAGTCGTATATTGTCTCTTTTTGAAGTGATAACAGTAAATTTAAGATCAAGCAACTTATATAAAGAGCTCAGAGTGTTCTTTGCATCTCCATAGTATCTTTTCTTCCCTGAATTTCACTTGCACTGTAATTCCAATTTGCTTCATTTTCTTAGACTCCTCTGAAACTCAAGAACTCACTGGTCTCAGGCAAGACCAGAAATCAACTAATGTATATAATTTCATTATAGTTTCATTAGTTCATATAGTTTCATATAGTTCTTATATAGTTTCATTATAGTTCATTGCAGTTGCAATTTTTTGCCAATTTATTACTTTTCCCAGAAAATTGACATGATTATTAAACAGCAGAGGTCTCAGTGTAGAGGCAGCTTCCTAATCCTCCTCCCAATATTATAGAATGCTGATTATAAAGGGAAAGTCTACCTGCTAACAAGGACATTGCCATATTTTGAGATAAAGATCTCTTGATTTGATTTGTTCTGTCAGACAGAGAACCAAATTTCTCTTGCACATTCAGAGCCTGGAGCATAACACTTATGAGAATTTCAAAGAAGACAAGATATCCATGCCACAGTAAGTGGAGAGGCTTGCAACCCTGTGCTACCAGTTCCGTAAAAGTGAAATGTTACTGGAAAGCTCTGCAAACATTAGTCTTGTAAACAGATCCTTATCCATAGCGACCGTATGCCCTTGGGAAGATTTATGCCATCTACCAGTCCCTGAGAGACTCCACCTGGGAATCAAACAGCATTTGGTCAGCTGACCAGAGAAGTGGGCTCAGATCAGGGAAACTCTTTGCTGGGCACCCCAGCTAGTTGATCTTTGAAGGAATCCCGCAGGTTGAGGGGAGGTTGTGGTTGTTCATTGTCTCTGAGGCTTTGCTTGGTTGTTCTGGCTTCTGCTTCCAACCAATTTGCTTAATGTTGAGCCCATCCTCTTCCCACACCATTCCTCTATTCTTAACTCTCCTTTATTGCATGGATTCCCTTTCCCTTTAAAAGGTCTAGGCTGTTGATATCTCTGGTGTGTGGCTGTGGTTTTTCTGATTGTAATACCTATTTGCATGTGTAGTCCTACTTTAGCTCTTTGGCTCTTCTATTTCTAGCTTGGTCCCAAGCACAGTGCTCCCCTGCAAAGTTCTCTCATCATGCTAGCAGGAAAATGTGGACAGAGGGTTGCGCAGATTATACATGATTTGAAGATTCTGGAAGATGCCACAAAAGTTGATCATGGAGAATTGTTTGCTCATCTGTATATACTGACGCATGGTGATACATTAGAGGTGTTAGTGACAAGTAAAAGACAAAAGGCAAAGGTGCTACACAGTTGAAATGATGCAGTGAGTGCATCATCATGGGTGATGCTGTAGAATATGTTTTTGGCAGTATAGGAGAGACTGAGCTTGCTCCCGTGCTGTCCCAGGGAACCAAAAGCACTGTTCTGGGTTCTGTGTCAGTGTTGCACATGTTGAGTAAGCTCTCTGAAGAAAAGAAATCTCATATGCCTAAAAGCTCCTGTTCCAGTAAGTTTTTCAGTTTGCAATCCTGGTTCAGAGATTGGAAAATACTGTGGGAGATCAGTAACCGTGCTTATGAAAACTTCATGGCTACTTCCTATTGGCAGAAGCTAGCTCTTCTTTGGAGCAGTGCCAGCATTTGAAAGGAAAAACCTTTTCTCGTTTCTTAGTCATTCCCTAGGCTTTGAAATTCTTTTAGAAGTTCAGAGCCCCCGAGAGTTCTAGCAACTTTCTCGTTTTGTAATTTTGAATTTATTTCCTTATATTCTTCCATTCGGGTGCCTTTTGTACACAGAAGGCTGCCTCCAGCTGTCACAAGACCCTGTGTGAAAAGAGGAAATTATCAAGAAATGTCAAGTTAGGAATCAGTTCTGTCTCATCATAGGTTCAGCAGGACCCAAAATGGGGGGGATATTGACAGAATCATCCATCTTCTGCCTTGTACAGTTTTGATTTGCTGACTGCCCAGAGGGCACTGGGTAGCAGCTGGTGTTCAGAGAGGGATGAGTCTATTAAGCTTTCTCTCTGGTAGCCTCACTGATTTGCTCTATTAGCACTGACTTTAATGATAACACTTACGTAAATGGACAGGGACAGTTAAAACCCTTTATATATTAATCAAATAGATCACATGCTAGTACTTGAATGTGGAAAATTAGTGTTTTAAGGTGATTAATTAAAAGTACCAGTCAGATCTTGTAACTTAAGTGAGTCTTTAATATAAAGAAATAAGATGAAATAAAGTAAATAGTTGCTTAACTTACTTTGGCATGAATGAATCCATTGTTAATATACTAATTCCTTTATTTTAGCCTGTCACCTTTTAAGAATGCTTTTTGCTTTTGGTAGTCAGAAGTGGTGAAATCTATTTGCTGGCTTTAATATAGAGTTCTTCATACTGTGATTGGTATTAGTGGCTGATACATTATACACTTTCATCAAGTGCTTCAAGTGGTGTTCATGTATTGTTCACTTTATGCAGCGTATTGCTTAAAGCAGGGCTTCGTGAAAGCAACTTGTACCACATATTTACTCCAGAAACACTAATAACAATGTTGAATTAAATATTTAGTGTCAATATTTAGACTATATGTAAATATGTTTCTGTGAAATATGGAGGGTATATTATTTACATTATTTACATTGGATGCTTCAATATTCAAGTGAGAGAAGGCACTGCTAAGCATTGACATAATGAACACATAAAATTAACAGTAATCTAGGATTTAGTGTGATTGTAACTGGAAGTGAGTAGAGATGATACAGAGCAACCTCAGGGGCACAAGAGCACAGTCAAAGACATTTGTATGGATGCATCTGAGGGCACTTCTTGCAGAATGGATACTAAGAATCTTGGAAAATATGGCTCCAGATTTTTTCCAAATCCATTCTGTTCCTATCGGACCTTGCAGAGATTTTTGATGATCAAACAGCAGATAGCAATAATTTCTTAAGCTGATTTCTTAGGATTCTTTATTCTTCTTTTGATAACATGATCTGCTCTGCCTGCCAGCCTGCCTGCCTGGTGAGGACTCTGAAGGAAAGCATCAGGCATGGTTGTACCATCTTGCAACTCTTGTGTGAACTTGTACTGTGTATTGGGCAATAGTTTGTAAAAAGAAAAGGCTGCAGTTATCTAAATAAGGGTATTTTAAGTACAGTTTACATATTTCAGTTTTTTGGACCTGATTCATTATTTTTTCCCTTCAGCAGACAATAACATGTATAGAGAGAATGAAGGGTTCCCAAATCAGTGTTTTCCCTTCTTATAAATTTAAGACTACATGTTGTTTAAGACATTAGAAACCTTAACTTGTCAAGCATTAACAGGAAATTTTGTTCACAAATAATTTTTATAATTAAAATTGCCATGGCTCATCATTTGTTTCATTTGGATTTCGTTGATACTGATTTACTTGGATGAATTCTGTTTCCGTACTTTAAATAGCAAGAGGCGAAGCCCCAGTTACATTGCGTATTTGTCTTAACATAAATCCTTACTGACTTTTCTTTTCGGACTTTAATTAAGCTGACAAGTTACAATAGGTTGTTACTTTAATTTAGAATAATTGATGATAATAACGAAAACTTCGTTTTTATAAATATAAAAACGTTTTGTCCATTACAGTGGGCTTTCCGTTCCAAACTGCTAAAGTTTGCCTGCGTGAAGACACAAGGCTAGGGGGAGACACCTTTAACCGTAACTCCTGACTATAGAAACACCTTCAACCCCAGCCCCTGACTCCGAAGACACCTTTAGCCCAACTCGTGACCCCGCAGGTGCTCTGGGTCCGTCCCGCAGCACGGGGCGCCGCGGGCCTCGGGGGACACCTGGTGGTGGCAGTGCCGCAGCACACCCGTCCCGCCCCGGCCACCCCCCATGGCTCGGCGTGGGAAGCTGCTGGTGCTGCTTCGCAGAGAAAACTCACCCAGCACTCGGGTGTGTCTGAGTAAAACTTTCAGACAGCCCTACGACTTTGTGCTGTGCGATCCTGTCTCAGAGAAAAAGGGCAAGCATGTACATGGCCTTGAATTTAATGGAAAAAAGAACAGCTCTTGTTATTGCTTACTAAGAGGTACAGCAATATCATTTGCTTATGAAATAAGCTCTGCTGAGCTCTGCCATGTAGGGAACGTGGGCAGTAGTCCAAGGTATCAGTTCCTGAAACCGTCTGGACAGGCAGATGTGGGAGTGTGAATGAGACAAATGGCTCTCCTTATCCTTCCTAAACTCACCTAGTCAGCTATGAGGACTTCTGAGATACAGTTTGCTGTGAAAGGAAGGATCTCAGGTTTGATTTAATAAATGCTTTAATGAAAAACTCTGTTTGTCAAAACCTCATTCTCATGCAGAACTCTGGAATGAGGTTGCTTCTCTTACCCATTTAGAGCCAGCATATATGTCACTACATTGTGCCAGGCAATGAAGGTACATCCTCAATCCCTCTGTGATGTTCTTTAATCTGTTAAAGGGGACCTCTGACACACCACCTTCTTCTTAAACTAGAGTGTCATAACAGCCCAGAATTCCAAGGCAAATGCTAAATAGTTGGATTGTTTTGTTTTGTTTTGTGTTTTTTGTAATGCAGGAGAGAGATGTTGAGTCAAGTAGTTTACAATTATACAATGGGACACTTTTTCCTTCACTTCAGTTTGATTGAAGCAAAAGATGGAAACTTATTCCTTTAAGTGGAACAGATAAAAGTAGAATGTATGAACACAGATTGGCTTCAAAGGGAAATTGTTAAGTCTCAATTCAAATAAACATTTATAACAGTCATAAACTGTTATAAAGAATACTTTGAATATTTTTTAAGCAGAATTTACCAAAAAATCTCCTGGTACTATCCAGACTGTCTGATTTTGGTGGTGTTTAAAATATAATTGTTTTAATTCTTCCATTTTATTCCTTATGTATTGGCATATTTCTTCTTGTTAGTCAATGATGCTTTTCTCACTTTCTCTTGTGTCTCTTGTTTCTCATCTGGACTTGTAAGTTTCAAAGGAAAGACAGTGTCTTAAGCATGTGTGAACAAATGAATCACCATGACCAAGCTGGCATGTGAATTTATAACATGGAGGCATTTGAGGTAACTGCCATGAAAACTGATAATATGTCCCAGCTTTCAGGAAGTGCTCTCAACACTGTAAGATTAACTGTTGTTTTAAATGAGGTAACTGGGCTGCTTTTGCAAGTTGTTTCCTTTGCCATAGCTGCATCCTGGAACCCTGATTATTGTCTAACGTAACTTGAAGATGTATCCACTTGTATATAACTCTTTTTGTGTTCACTATGTTGGTGCTCAGTTCTTTCAGCATCTTATGTTGTATTATTGCTAGCTGAGCACTTTAGCCAGAACTCCCTTGGTGACTTGTCACTTGGTCCTTTGTGTTTGGTCACAGTCTTCCCAGGACATTATGCCTATTCACCCGCCTATCATTCCTACTGTGTGTGATCACAACCTTCGTACTGCATAGAAAAGCCTGATAATGTGTTTGTGACTATCAAAGATGAGAGAAAGGTATGAGGTGCTTTGTAGTCATCGACAAATCTTTAATTGCCTTTATAGAATAGACAGGAGAATGAGAAGTAATTGTATAAAATCTGCATTAATCTGTGAAGTGTTGGAGGAATAAACTGCTATCCTTTCCATCAGTACTTCTACAGTGGTGAGAACTGATAGAAACCAGTTTTTCAAGGAATAAAATTTGTGTTCATCTGTTTTCGTTGTCAAGAAGAAAATGAGGAGGTTGATGTACTGAAATATAATCTACTTTCTTCAGATAGCACTTAGTCAGAGTTCCCATTTGCTATTGTATATTCAGAACACTTTTATTCATTGGAGACAACTGGTGGTTTGTTGGGGGTTTTTTGCTCTTGTTTTGGGCTATTTAGGGGAGTAGTGGCAGAGGTGTTTATGTTTGAGTTTGGAGTTTTTTGGTGTCTTCTGTGGCAGCTTGTGAAACTTACACTGAATACCTGGTAGTTAAAGGGAAAAACAGTCTCTGTGCTCTGTGAGTGCAACTAGTCACAGCTGAGCTCTGGACAGGTCCTCACTCACCAGAGGGGGAAGTTGGGCACTGGGCTCTGCAGCTGCGTGGTGCCCTCACTCTTGTAAATTGATCTCCCATTGAAATGGTGTTTCCAGATCTCTTCTTAAGACACAATATAGGGGAAAGAATCATCTTTTCTTACTGTTTAACATATCTGAGCAGCCCCTTTTAAGAGATTTTGCTTTTTCTTTACAAAGTGGATGAGAGATGAAATATACTACAAAATAGGTCTGGCAATACTGGAGATGATCTTACTCAAATAGAAGTTCATGATTTACAATAACTGAAATACTTTTAATCCATGCTCATTGGTTAGTTTATTTCTTTGAAAAAGGGCCATATTTTCCTTTACTATGCTAGAATCTTAGACAATATATTGGGAAAAACAAAGTTTATTTGAAAATTCTCTATTACTGGCTGAAAGTTCAGGAAGACTTTTGGCTTCTAATTCTGCCATACTTACTGCAAACTGAATCATCAGAGGCTAAGAGCATTGCAGATCATCAGGAGAGTGAGTTTTGATGTTTCTTACAAAAACACCTAACTGAAAATGTCATCTGCTCTTTGCTGTAATAACTGGTACTAGGTTTTGGGAAGGCTCGCTCAGTCCTGGCGGACAAACAAGTTAGTGCCAAACCAGCAGAGCTAAAGATACTTTGTTTCCAATGTATGTATTCTTAATCTCTCTGGACTCCTGCCCTTATCAGCTCCCTTCAATAACCTGAGTTCCTCTTCCCTTCATTTTGCATTCCTTAAGCATCCTGAGGAAGGAGGAGCCAACACATGCTGTAACTTACTTGTTCCTGTGCAGTTAGGTTTTTTCTAGCTACTGCCATGCAGAGTGTGCAACAGCTGAACTCCACCAACCTCTGCATCCCTCACCGAAGGACATGATTTTGTACCAACGTTTATATGCACACATTTACTTTATGTCCCTTCCTAGTGGTAACCCCTTACAATGCAAATATAGTTACAAAAGCTTCATATTAGTTGAATGGAATGCAGCTAGAAGAGATTCTTTAATTAAAAAAAAAAATTAACATCAACAACAGACTGTTCTTTGGACAGTAGAACTGGAAAAGTAGAATTTCTTAAAAGGTTTGCTGCTGCCCTAGCTTTCCCTGTGTCCTTTTGGACATTCCTGCAGTACTCAGAGTCCAGAGCCTCCAATTTTCACTAAATTTTTAAGACTGCACTAACTTAAAACCTCTGTTCTTCCCTTAGGTTTGGACAAAATTAGCTAATAGGTTCAGAAAAGCAACAAGGCTGACAGGGGGATAGAATATGTTTGTTTTAATTATGAAATGAGCCTAAAAGAGGCTCTAGAAGGGATTCTTCAGTGCTGTATTTGTGGTTGATTGCACAGATGTGACAGAAAGCAGCTTTCCGATATCTTCAGCCAAATGTATTTTCAATTACAGGGAAGGCAGGGCTCTTGCCTCCTTTAATGATGAGAATGGCTGACGGCCATGTTGTGAATGGCTACTTAATGTTATTTTCTTTTTGCCTGATGTGCAGGGCTATACTTCCTGTGCAACATTCCAGCTCTGCTCTCAGCACAAAATAATTAATTTTGTTTTGGGCTTTTTCTATAACATTCATCCCAGTATTATGCTGGTACTTCACTAACTTTGTCTTAAGAGCAGAGGGAGGAGGGCTCTATAATATCCATTTCTTTGCAAGGGAAATGAGATGTAGGAAGTTCAGTGTCAAAAGCATCCTCTAGTTTGATTGCCCTCTTCTGAGATAGAATTGTAGAATTGTTTAGATTGGAAAAGACCTGTAAAACCTTCAAGTCCAACCATTCCCCCAGCACTGCTATACCCCTAACCCATGTCCCTGAGTGCCAAATCCACACACCTTTTAAATTCCTCCAGGAATGGTGACTCCACCTCTTCCCAGGGCAGTCTGTTCCAATGTTCCAATGCTTGACAACCCGTTCCATGAAGAAACTTCCCCTAATATGCAATATAAACCTCCCCTGGTGTGACTTGAGGCCATTTCCTCTGTTCCTCTCACTTTTTACTTGGAAGAAGAGACTGAGTGCCTAGGGCAATCTTTCTCAGACCATCTGGCACTGCACATCATTTCATTATGTTTAAATCACAGCTCTCACTGTACTCAGCTGCAGTTGTAAATGCTGGAGACTTCTGTATTTCAGACCCTGGGCCTCAATTTGTTATTTAGGGGAAAAATAAACATATCTGAAGTATTATGGCATAACTGAATTGTGAGCTGTGTGCTGCTAACTGAGCAGGATGCCAATTAAAAATTTTTGATGCTTTAATGATAGACAGTCCATTCTCTTTTTGCAACTTCCTGCTTGGATTTCTGCCCAAGTAGAGGGAACTTGGTGACCTGAGACCTAGTGCCTCATGTAATTCCTCAGTATTTGACTGTAGGGCTGCTACAAGGCAATTTTGCTGTGTCTGTAGTCCAATGATATGGATAGTTTAGTGGAGTGGATCAGATCTCCAGCAACTCTTATTTTATGTGTAGGGTGCTGTCCACTTTACTATATAGAGTCCCATTCCCATCTTTTTCAGTAGGTAGTTTTCAGATTTTGTTTGACCTGCCATTTTTGCATTCCCAACTCTCCACCTAACTTGGAGAGGCTCTACCTCTATACCATTTCCTAAGGAATATCCCCAAAGTACTGGTGATTCTGTTTCATTAACAACAGAGGTAGGGGTCTTATCTATAACATTTTTTCACTATACTTAGTTTATTTTTATATACAGTGGGAGTTTCCTGTGAAGCAAAACATTGTTGGGAAGAATGCATCCACGTAACAGAAGAATTTCACAGTACATGGGAACAGGGGACAAGATTACTGTTGAATTGCCTCATCTGGATAATCCCTATTTTCTTGGTACTTTGAAATCTAGTAATATCTCAAGGTATGATATTTATGTAATTTTGAAATATTCAACAGAAAAAGAGAAAACAAATTAAATGTGGTGTTCATGGATGCCTCATGAGGGACATTTAAGTTTGATAAAATGAATCTTAGACAGTTGCCTGACATCTGAGCACCTACACTGACAAAGTAAATGGACATCCACTTTGTTGACCTGCAGGGAAGGACAAAACATTCTTTTCAGTTTCACAGCTAAGAACTGGGAATCTCAGGTTCTTCACAGTTTTTGTAGAACTAAAACTGTGTGTTCCACAGACACTGAGCTCGTCATGATCTCTTAGAATGCCTAGATTTCCAATTCACATCTCCACTCTTAAAGCTGCTCTTCCCAATACTATTTCAGCCTTCTGATTCAGTTTAAAAAATAACCTTCTCCACTTCATCCCTGCCCACCCTCTAGGAACTGCCTTTAGCTCTGGTCTCTTCCCTGATCCAGTTTGCCACACATATCTACTAAAGTTACATGGATGTGATTATGAAGAAATTATAGAAATGAAACAAGTGTCAAGGGAAGAGCTGTTAAAAATAATTCCTTCTCTCAAAACGGGCAAATGTCTGCCAAATGTGGCAAGTCAATACTCTACAAAAACCTTCCCAGTTGGCACAGCACTATGGCTTTCCTCAGGCTTTGACTGCCTGGGATAGTGGGAAACAAACACCAAGAAGCTGGGCAGTTCCTCCAAGCTGCACAACAGCGTCCTACTGGAGGACATTCTCCAAGGAGCACCATTCATTCATTCATTACCTTTGTGTGACAACCCATGCACACCCTATTGTCCTCTGACACTAAAATTTCAACTCCCCGTACTGCCGTTAGCTTGATGACGTATCCACTGCACATGGGGCAGTTGGAAGGCCTTGACCTACAATAACTGTTTACCTTTTCCAACAGAACATTGGAAAAATCTTGATTAAACCAGCTTAAGGACCTTTGCAAGAAGAAAAATACTCAATGAAAACAGGTATCCCGAATCTGGCATGCAGGGCATAAAAACCTGCCAAATGACTGGAAATGAGTTGTTTTGGTCTCTTCTGGAAAGGGATGAGAAGAGAGCAGGTTAAAAAAATCTGAATATCATTTGCCTAAACCACTTAAGTTCATGGAGAATTAGCTGAGTGTCAAGACATTCTCCTTATCACGTGTGCATACTGCAGATTATCAGTGACCATCTCATCATTGCAACGAGCAGTCATCATCTCTGCACACATCTCTGATTTTGCTATAGATTGTGAAATGATTTAGCTAGCTCAGCAGGGAGAAAATCTGCAAGTTCTCCCTGTTTAAGCTGTTCCTGTGCTTATTGTGATGTAGAAAATTGCATGTTGACTGTCAGCCATTTGCCTTATGGGTGAAGGAAAATCAAGTAGAGGTTGTTTGCACTTAAGGGATTAAGATGCCTCTATTTACTACACTAGATGCTATGCATTTCTGAAATCCTACTGAAACATACGTATCATCTAAATTTTGTACCTGTTAACCACATTTAAGTTTGCATAGTATCCTCTGCTGTAACCAGGCCAGAGCACCCTTCCAGCTCCCTTTCTAAGCAATAGTTTTGCAGCCTTTGTTCTACTGAACCATATTAGGTTTTGGGGGGGTATTTTGGAGCTTGCATTAGGATCCCAGAGTGTGTGTGCCTGTGATCCCTTCTTGACCTTATACCACTGAAGAAATCTTCCATTATTTTTTAAGCTTATGTTGCTTACTGTGTTACGCTAAGGATGCCACTATCTTGTCAGATTTAACAAAGTAGATTTAGGAAAAGAGCTGGCCATTTGTAGACTACAGTGTTATTCCTTCTGCCAGTGAGTTAAGGCTGGGCTTCATTTCCACGCATTATGTTTCATAGCCAACAAAGGATCTCGGATCAGTTTCTCTAATTCTCCTTGTGAGTTATATTTAGGCTCTGTAACATCAGGTATTATTAAGTCTACAACTTAGTTGTACATACTTTTAATGGAAAAACTGTATCATTGGCCGCCATCCAGTTCTTGTGTGAGACTGAAACAAAAATCACTGCCCATACACCCTTTCACCACAACCGAAGGAGGTTCTGTAGACTTGCATTAACAGCCAAGCTAAAGAGCCCGGGTTATCCAGCCTCCCCTAACGCGCTTTGAAGGGACTGAAATCAGGGGGCCGATCAGCCAGTCCTGCCTTACAAACAAACGAGGAGCCCGCTGGATGCCGGCTGCAAACAGGAGGCACACCCCGCAGCGGAGAGATGCCTCTGTGGAGGATCGGTGCCCATGGTACGTGTGACAGAGCCCTGCTCCGGCCGCCGGGGCACGTCCACCTGGGCCGTACGCCCGGCGGGGCTGCACCCCGCAGCCACCGCGCCCGGGCAACATCCCCAACACCCCCGGGCACGGCCGGCGGCCGCGATAGCGCCGGGAGGGGGCCCGG
>JAWWMO010000038.1:8720001-8761388 GCA_035047845.1 Dendrocincla fuliginosa | reverse complement strand
CGCGGCTCCGCTCGCCTCCGCTCGCCTCTGCGGCGGGCGCGATGCCGGCGGGCGGGCGGGGGGGGTGCCGCGCCGGGCGGCCCGTGCCGGTTCCGGCGGTGCGCGGCCGGGGCTGTCCCGCTTCGGGGGCGGCCGGGCCGAAGATCCCGCGGCGGTGATGGGGTGCTGGGCGCTCGGGCTGTGCCGGTCGGTGCCCGCTCCGCGGATGGGGCCGCGCAGCTGCGGAGCCGCGGCTGCTGCGCTCGGGGCTCCCTCGAAGCCGGGCTTCCACCGCGTCACATTTCGTACAAAACTGCGCCTGACTTTCTCTCAGAGGAAGAATTTTTGTCTGTGACTGAACGTAGCTATTCTTTACGCTGTTCTTGAAGTGCTTATCTCATTCCTTTGTAGTTGCTTGTAATTGTTGATTTTATTCCCCCTCCCCCCCCCTTTGGCTAAGTAGAGAAAAATTACTTGAATGGTATTTTAATGTTTGACTGCTAAGCAATTGCCAATAGCAATCCTTATTTCTCTTTAGCAGCTCTGGAGTTTGTTTGCTTGAGTTCCATATATGTACACATACATACACAGATAAACATTTTTTTTTTAAATTTTTAAAAAAGCTGACTAGTGGCAAGTAAGTTGTAGAAACAACTGATAAAACTCTACAAACATAAATACATTACTATCAGAATAACTTTTTTTTCAGTTAAAGTAAAGAATACTGCTTTTGAGTGCTTGATATTTCAAGACAATTTCACCTGGAAGGATTTCTTATGAAAGTTCTCTTGCAGCCAGGGGAGTTGTGAGGACAAATTGCTGATATAAGACAATTATTTTTAAGAGACAAGAAGGATGGATCAATTAGTTTATAATTATGACATTTAGAAAAAGGTGGTGCTAGTAGGGGCTTTTTTAACCTTTTGGTGCATTTTCAAACAGTGAGACTTAACAATGTCTTTGGGGCCAGTAAGAGACCCTAAAGGTTCCTTTTGTGTCTGGTGTTAGTGTTAGGAACAGAATGTAAGCCATTTACTGAGGTCATCCTTTGCTGGTGGCTAGGTGGAGAAAAAACTCGCTGTTTTGGTTTTTTTAAAACTCAGATTTGCACAACCTGAAACAAATGTATTAAACAGACTTTTGCAGGCTTTGTTTTGTGTAACATCAGCTGTCTGCTTCCTCTTTGTAGTGAACAGACAGCACACCAAGTAGGAAAGACTATAGTGAAAGCCAAATGATGTGGCAATCTTTTACAGTCATTTATCACTCAAAAGTTGATTTTTGTATTCATCTGAACACATGCTAGACAACATACATCATGGACAGGCTATTTTTTTTTTTCATGAGCCGTGTGTGCTGTTCTTTTTTTCAGAGGAGAGAAGCTGACAGACATTGTTCCAGAGCAGCTAGACTGAATGCCTTCAGTTATATTTTCACTTTTGAGGTCCTAGACTGCATACAGCATATTTTGTCAGTGTCCTGCTTCCTATATCTCCTCCTGAAAGTGAGTTTTCAGAGCCAGAATTTGTAAAGCTTTTTACAGTGTTGTCTTGCTTTTCTTTTTCAGTGAGACTGTATTTTTATAGAACGCTATGAATCTGTTGTTCTGGATCATCATTTAAAGCTGACTGTGAGGTTTAGAAAAGGCTCATGAAGCTAATGCCACTCAGAACCTGTTCAGCAGCAGCCAGTTAGTTGTACATCAGTCAGTGAAGCAAGCTCTTTTTGGCCCCATTCCCTTTGTCAGTGCACATAGCATTTTTAAGAATAAGATGCATTTTTCTTTAAAATGAAACATGAGAAGTTAAAGTCAGGCACACATTAAAGAATGGATCAAAGGAATTGTGGTTTTGAGACTACACAAAGACTTACTTTTGTTTATGTTAATGGCATCAATTACTCATTGGTCTTGAAAGTCTGAAGGAAAAAACCCCACCAGTCTTAGGAAACAATGCACTTTCAGCTTTTGATAGGTTGTAGGTCTGCTCCCAAACTGGTTACTGGTCGGAGTCCTATCCAGCAGTAGCGTGTATGGTATTACTTCTCATGTTATTGTAAACGAGTCTTAATAGGGTCAAGTGTCTATGAGAATAACTCTTTGAGAGATTAAATGATCGTGTCTTCTTTCATGTGGCCACAGTTTGTATTCAACAAACTCACCCTTAGGTTGCTGTGTCAGCTGGTTCTTAAACTGCTTGAAGGTCTAACCATCTTGGTGGTATCTGGCATACTGGAATATTCCATGTTTCTTGGGACAGTAGACTGGCCATTGATATGGTTGAGATTGGAAATTGCAAACATTTGGTTGGAGAGTGATTTTGAAAACCAGACTTCATTGAAACCTCTAAAATGATAATTTTGCTTTAAAACCAATTCTGATTGCAGAACTGCTTATGACTGAAACTTCTTGTACCATTCAGGGCTGAAGCTCGGATGTAGTCTTGTCTAAGACTCGATGCTATATAGCCACAGCCTGACCATGTCAGGACAATAAACGTCAGTGATTTGACCAGCAGCAGCTTTGTTGCTCAGAGTGAGATTACATATCTTAATTCTACTTGCATCTGGCAAGATTCTGTTTCAGTCGCTTGTTCCACTCCATAGCTAAGGTGTGGAGCATCTAACACTGTTTCTTACAAAGTTGTGATCCTGATGGAACTGCTCAGGGGAGGTGCTGGGAAAAGAGGATCAAATTTAACATAACACTTGTTTTAGATTGCATTAAAAACTCTGGCATGTCAAAAATTATGCACATTCATAATTGTCAATTCTCTGTCTGTCTTTTTTTCTGCTCCTGCATGAGATGTACTGCTGAATACAGTAATGGGTTGATTGTGGATGCAGTTTTGGAGAGAAGCAGCATGGAAGAGAGATTCAGGAATATTATGTGTTGTTTCTCTTGTGCAACGAAAGTTTGGGTTTTGATTGGTTCGTTTCTTCTTGGAAGCCTCAGCAGAGAAATAATGAACTTTATGTAGCTATTGAACTGGAGAAGTGTGTAGATGATACATTGCATGTGTTTCTTGTGCTCAAAAGTTAACAGTGCGGGAAGAACAAGTATAACTCAATGCTTTAAGCTCAAGGAAGAAAACAGAAGTGGCACACTACCCAACTTCTTTCTTGACGCTTTGTAGGAAATCATTGCCTGTCTTTTGCAGAAGGTGGGGAGGCTTCAAACTGGAGTGCAAGACCGTGTACCTGTGTATTCCTTCCGTCTCCCTCCCACCCCTTATTTACTTGAATGGCTTTGAGGCTTTCCTCTGTTTTCTCAAAATGCAGAAGTTGCTAAAGGCTGCAAACTGCCCCTGAATCATCATTTGAGTTTTTAACGGTGTTGAAAGGAGTGACTTGAAATAACTGTGCAGATGCATAGAAGTCTGGCCCTGATCAGAAGAGACTGAATCAAGGGAATGTTTATGTCCTTTGAGAGTGGAAAACAAAAATTTGGGGGTTTTTGGGTTTTTTAAGTTGTTGTTTTGTGATCAGGCAGGTTAAGTTTCATCTTGATGGAGCTGAGTGCCTGAAGGCCATTCAGATTGAGGAAGTGGAATTATTAGTGGCTTTGAGTCACTGTCTTGTTGGATGTTTGCTTTGCTATTTATCATCTTAGAATGCGAAGGCACTTGTAATTGGGTTTGTGTTAGTTTCCATACCTTAACTGTAAAGTTGTGGCTTGCAGTAATGGTCCTGAGGACATCAGGGATAATTTACCTGGGCTTCAGGTTTGCTTTGTTACTGTGTCCTTGGAGTGAAGTATCTTGGAGTTGAGCTGTCGTTGGAACGTGGCACTTCTGTTCTGACTGAAAACAAAGGAAAAACACCCCGTGGATGCTGAGAATGGGATGAGGAGAGGGGCTGTTCAGCATTTACTATGTTTCTCTGTTTTGGTACAAAGCAGGAGACCTGGAAAGGATCACTTGTGCCTTGAATGAGAAGTGAGAGTATGCTATATGTTTTGTCTTCCCTAATCTTCAGTGTTTGATGTTACAAACAGATACAATTGGCAAATGTTGTGAGGCAAGAAAGAATAGTAATATTTAAGATGTCCATCTTCAGTTGGTGAATCTAAGCACTGTCCCCTCTGAGCCTTTCATCTGAACTTGTGTCACACAGAATCACAAGTCCCATCACCCTTCTGAAGGCTTGCTGAAAGTTAAGGAATTTGTGTTAAATAGATAACAAGACTGAACCATGAATGGAAGAAAGTGAATCGATGCTGTCTTAAAAAAAATTAATTCTGAGCTTTCATAGTGGTTTTTTTTCCTGTTTTAAGTTTTTATAAAAGTAATTAATTTATTTTAATAACACCAAGTCACTGACAGCTCCTTTTTTGTTATAACAGCATCAGGTGTGTGTCTGTTAAGTAGTCAGAGCAGGGCTTATTTTGTGTGTTTGTTGCTTTGCTGCTTTGTGCATCAGAAACCTTGTTTAATTTAAGCTTCAGTTTTTCTTTTGTTTTTTGGTTATCATTGTATTAAGACTTGACTATCCAGTGGTAGGAACACGATGCTTCCATACTATGCTCTTGATATGTGCATGGAATAGCAAAAAGTTTTACAAATTGTGGTTGGGCATTTTCTGTAATGTCAGTCCTTTAAAGCATATGTGCAGGTTTTGAAACCTAAACTGGAAGTTTCAACTGGCTCTGGGAGTTGGCAGGGTTCATCAGTCCTCTCTCTTATGGGAAAGAGGTGACAGGTGAAAGAAAGATGAAAAGTGCAGGTTTAGTGCTGTGAACAGCAGGCTCCTCTTCTATAGTTTGTGCAGTGTGCTGTGTCTGACCTTAGCTGGTTAGGTGCTTATTCCTTATTCATTTCTGACAGAAGAATGAAGACTGCATGTGCCCAGAGTGGCCTGGCATCCTTCAGAGCTGGGGACTCCTGCTCTGTTGGGGCCAGTTGAGTTTGTCTTGCTGTGAAAGGAAGGCATTTTTCATGGGAGTGCAACAGGTGACTGCAGGTCTGGGTTCTCTACAGGAGAAGGCCAGGATGATAAAGGAAGTGTAATTTGCATTCAAAATAAGACATCACTGAGGTAAAAACTTGCATGGTTGTTGTACCTGGACAGCCCTTGTGGAGTGGGCACAAGCAGCTCGCTTGCAGTATTGTCTTGGGCTTGATCTCAGAATAGATTAGTCCAGCTTTCCCAGTTTCATTTATATATATTTCTTTATGTTGCCAATGCATCTGTGTGACTACATTGGTTTATATCTAATGGCAGCCTGCTTCATAGTATTACCAACAGTTGTGACCAGCCTTGTCCCATGGGAGGAACTCACTCCCCCTGAGCACCCCACCGGTGCCCTTATGGGACAGGGCAGCTGCTTCTTAAGTGCTTTGCCTAGTGTGGGGCTTCTGAAATGACTCTAGGTGAGGTGTGTAGAGGACAGGATTCGGTGTGGCAGACTTGGAGGGAAAAACTGCAGGCAGCTTTGCTGCAAGCAGATCTTATAGGAAAGTTTTGAGTAGTTGTATAAAACCATTGATTAGCATACATAGTAATTTTCTTCCACTTTATACCATCTTGTGGTGGAGCGTGTATTTAAAAAGGCTCTGTTTTTTTTATTACAGTCTTCTAGTCCTTGTTTTGGAATTGCAAAGTGAGGCCCTTTGGAACCAAAATAACTTTCAGAAACAGTTTTTCAAAGTGTGAATGCTTTCAGGAGGCCAGTATTAGACTGGTTAAGGAAAGCTAAGGTCTGGAGGCAGTGTTCTGCTTTATATTCTTTCCAGTTATGTAAGCGGTATGTGTATTTGCATTAATACACTGACTACTTTAGAAGTGCTCAATTTAGGAGCTGTTAAGCATTAATTTTTACATATCATCTTTTCTTTTGGGCATCTGCACTTCAGTATTCAAATCTGTTCAAACCAGAGTGTGTGCTTACATACAAAACCAGAATGAATGCAAGTTGAATGCTTGGCCTTATTTCTTGTTTCCTGTCTTGAAGGGAGAGTCTTTCACACTAAAAGAGATTGGCAAAGGAAAAATAGATTGTTTAAAAACAAAGACGTGGTTTGAAATTGTTAGAACAGTAACAGAAGATTCATATTAGCAAAAAAATGGTCTTGCAGATGCCCGGTGGAGACTGCCAAAAATTGTGCTTTACTGCACTTATCCCATTGGTGAAGCTGTGCTTCTGTTAGGTTTGAGTACTAATGCTCAGGAAAATAGGGCTCTGGTGGCTTAAGGTGTCTCTTCACAGTGGAATTTTTTTAAATTTCCTTTTCATGCTGCTTAGAGACTTTTGTTGTTGCACTTGGCTTGAAGGTGAAAAGCCAGTTTAAAAAGGTTGATTAGGTGCCTGATATTTTCCAGACAAAAGTACATCCTTAAATATGTAGAGTAATATATGCAGACTCTCTAGGCTTCCTAGACCCATATTGCTCTCTGCATTAACGTGAGGATTTTAGTTCTTTTCTAAAGCTGTTGACCAGCTTAAACTTTCTGTTGGATTTCTTGAGCTTAAGCTGCTTTATTATTTTGAATCATTTTCAGTAGTAGAGCAAATGGAAGAATCATTGAGGAGATGACTGGCCTGACAAGAACTAAGGGGCATATTTTAGAGTCTGCAGTCATGGTTTGAGTACAGCTGTTCAGGTGTACAGGCATGCGTGTTGCAAGTACATGCCTCCTGCTGCAAATTTATTGCTTGTGCTTGGTAAGCAACTTTCAAATACTTCTGATTGTAATGTTTGAAAAATTGCATTGAATTCAAGAAAGACCCTAGTTTGTGCCAAGATCTGTTTTCCTAGTTTGAGTTTTTGTTGCTTGCCTGCTTTAAAAAAAAAAATACACACACTAAAAAGTGTATTTGGTGTGGCTGGGAAAAATCCTTTTCCTCTATTTCTTTGTTTATCCATTCCACTCTGCCCTTCCTTCCCCAAGCAGAAGGGACTTGAACCAAACTTTCTGTTGAGTTCACCTTCAGAACTGCAGGTTTCCAGCTTTAATCTGTCCACTTTGATGACATTAAGAAAAGTATATTTGAAGGACTGACTTGGAATTGCAGAAGGTGTTCTCTTTGGGTTTTTTTTTTTTTTTTTTTACACTGATGGGTCAGTTCCACAATTCAGTAGTTCATGGAGAAGAACTTCTTTTAATGGCTATGGGGTTTTTTTAAGTTTTATTTTATTTTCCTCACAGAGACTGCCCTTGAAGATTTAAAGACTTTTTGTTTGGGTCTGGCTAAATGATTGAGCCTTGATTGTTTTTATCTTAATAACAGCAACAACAATAATAATATCTGTATCTCATGGACAAAACGTTATATATATATATATACACGGCATGCCAGTTGTGCACACCAGTGCAGTCTGTTCTTGCTGCACTGAGGTTTTACCTGTACTTACTGGCTTTGGAGATGAGGATGGAGGTTAGGATACGCAGCTAGCAGTTGCCTCCCTTTTCTTTGGTGCATTGGATCTTCTCCTAAGGCAGTTTCTAAATGGTGTGTATGGTATAAGGGGGAAAGGTATTTGTTCCCATTGCAGTATTGTATTTTACTAGAGTCTAGCACACTTTCTCGTACCTGTTTTGTATTTGTTTAGAAGCATCTTAGAGCAGCTACTGTCTTGCCTGCTGTGAGGATAAAGGGGCGATGAACACTTTATGGTCTGGATGCTAAGCTGGCAGATGTCCTGATGATGTATAGCAGGGCTGGGAGCAAGAAGTGAACCCTTGAAACAGCACCAGGAGATACTGCTGAGTTCAGTATTTAACAGGGGCCAACAAGACCTCTTTTTGCTCAGGGGCAAGGTATCCCCATTCTGCTAGCTGGTGGTGCTTTGCCTGCTGAAAAGATATTATCCTTTGCATCCCAAAACTACATCTGAAGAAAAGACATTGTGGACCAGTTGATGCAAAAGAACTCCCAAGGTAGGATCTTATTTTCAGTGTTCTGCTACTTTACTTTAGAAAGCTACTACTACTTTCCCCCCGCTTTGTAACTGTCAGGGATAGTCCTTTTTGCTTTGGATACTGGGAAAGGGCAGGATTTTCCATAGTGAAATAATAGGATTGTAGTTGCAGATTGAGATAAATTTCTTAAACATGTATTTTGTTTACATTCAGCTGCCACTGGAGCTGAACCTCCTCAAATAACAGAAGTCAAACAAAGTGATCTGGTCTCCTGTTGTCTACCACTCTTATTATCTTCAGGCAACTGTGGGAAGATGAAGATGATGTAAAATGTTTCTGGACAGCTTTAGTATTAAACATCGAACCCTGATATGGAATAGCCAGCCAAAATGTGTACACACATATGTGTGAGGTAGGCAGTATGATTAAAGTTACGCTGAGATGGAACCAACAAAATCTGTTTCCAAAGACTGCATAAGCGTTTGTTTCAGGGCCTTGGATAGGAGCATTCCTGGAGTCAAGAGACATCCCAGGCTTGGAAGTTTTATGGGAAGAAACTACTGTCCATGTCAGTGAAAGGGCTGAAGTGTCCTGAAAGAGTTAAGCTCTAGTTAGCTCACTTGTAAGGTATTTAATATCCTTATTAAACTCAAGCACTGGTTCACTTTTTTCTCCCCTCTTCTTGTGTTGAATAAAATTTCTTGAAGAGCTGAGCCTCTGCCTCTCAGATCAGAGGCTCACATGTTGAAGCTGGCAGTGCTAGAGGCTAGTTCCTATCTGTGTGACAGCATTTTTAATTTAACACGACCGGCTTTGATGTTCTCGAATATTTATAGGCAGCTTCAGATCACTCCAGTATGTATTTTTTTTAACTGAAGCAGAAGTTCCTCCTCACACAACAAGATTTTTCCCCCCTCTGTTTACTCTTGGGTAGTTGGCATTTGTAGTCAGGGGAGTGGTTTTATGTTACAAATATATTGCTTAAATACTTACTTGTGGGAGGAAGCACTTGATTTCCTTTCTAATTTCTGCAGCTTGGGGGTAGTCCAGTTACTGCATCTTAGCACCTTGTTTGAGCCTCGATATGGACACATTGTAGGAGAGAGAGAGATGCGATAGACTAGAATTTGAACAAAACACAGTTATGGTGAGGCCTTCTCCACTGTATGTGGAAACTCAGGTGGGCCTGCAGTGGGTCAGATCTGGGGCCCCCTCAGGAATCACAGAAGTGTCTCTCGGACGCCCTGAGGAAGGAACAGGTGATGGTTGTGGTTTAAAGGGGAACTGAAAACTTGAGGTTTGGCTCTCAGAGGGAGTGGATCAGAAATTATGGAAAAAAGTTTTAGATGGAAATTGCCACTTGGGTCGTTTGACTTATGTGAAATTTTTACCAGACTCAGGCAGGCATCTTAAATGATACCTGAGGGCTCAGCTTTCAGTCAAGGTTTTAACCTGTCTCAGGCTTCTTTGCCTTGGTGGCTTCCCTGCCCCACCAGCCCCCATGCAGTTGGCTGCTCAGAGCTGGCCCTGTATGTTCTTTCAAAAACAGAGGTGTGGAGGTTTTGTCACTTTAAATACCACTGTGTTTTGTGTCTTAGATAAAATTGATTTGAACCTTTACCTTGGTTGTGCCACGAGAGGCAGCGTATATGTCATATGAAAGTGTTCCCTCAGACAAGCTTTTGTTACGGACTTCTCTTTTCCTCCTTCCTCTGCCATGTTTTCCTTCTGCTTTATCCTGTCAGCCTTGTGTTATGGATCTCATGTGGACTCCCTTATTACTGCTATTCTGGCCCAGAGATACCTGGCTATGGCTAACCGGGATAGCAAAGCAATGGTGTTTTCTCCTGAAACTTCTCCATGCAGATGCTGATAGTTTGGGCAGATTCCTGTATCCTGCTCTGCTGCGATTAGTTTTTGTTGTGAAATTCTGTATGCTTGATCTCCTAACTAGGCTTGAAATGCCACTATTGAAGTTAGCAGATTTTTCATGTATTACTTTGAATGGCTTCACTTTGTAAAAAATTCTGTCTTTCAATGATAATTTGTTTTAATGTATGGCCTGCAGAGGAAAATGTTTGTGGGTTAAGACATTTCTGCTACAGATGCACTTCTCTGTTGGTACAGCCTTTTCCAGTTCAGCAAGTGAAATCAATTATGTCACTGCCTACATAGCTAAATAACATTGGAGAGAAACCACAGGAGAAAAGTGCTTGCTTGTCTATTTGATCTAAGTAGTTTGTTTAAAGAGTAAGGCTTCTCTTGCTATAGAAATGCAGCAGGAACATAGAGACCTGTAACTTAACTACTAATGTAGCAGTGAGTGTTTCTAAAATATGCCAGTAAAAAGAACTTTACTAATATACAAAAGTAGAGAAAGATCTTGATACTGCTTCTTGCAGGAGAAAAAAAAAATCTGCCTGTGGCATCTAAACATCACTTTTTCACAGTTAATTTTAAAGAAAGACCTATTTAACAAGTGAAGCAGTTGTGTGGTGTCTTCAGGAGTCGGATGTTCATACACCTTCTGTTAATGCTCACGTGGAATCACCTGAATTCAGTGGCTGCTGGAGTGCCATTTCAGTGCCTGTGTCTAGGCATGGGTGGAATGACGGTGATTTCATTTTTCTTTAGTTCCTTCTTCTAAACTGTTGTTGACAGAGGTAGTTTTCCTTCTCCCTACATACCCTGAAATATCTTGTAAGACAGGAAAATTTAAGTGTGGAAGTACTCAATGCTTCTGTCTCTGGGAAGGATTTTTTTGTTTGTTTTGGTAGAGCTTTTCCCCCGTTTGGGTTTTTTCAGGCTTTACTGTTTGTCTGGAACACACATCTTACTTTGAGTTTAGATTCAGTAACTTCTGGAAACATCCTGAGGTGTTTGCACTATCTAGTCAGAAAGTATACTAGCAAAAGCACTTACTAAAGGAACCAGCTCTAGACGTGTCATTTAGGACTGAGCAGTAGTACCATAGCTGGGCTCCAACAGGAAAGGCCTTGCAATCTGAAGTTTAACTTTCACCCGTGTTCAGGGGGACAGCACTGATACCTGTTTCTGGTTTTGGCTAGGGTTTTAGAAATACTTGTGCCAGTACTGATATGCATGTGTTGTCGTGGCTCTGTGAGGACCAAAGCCAGACTGTTTTGAGATGTAGGTCAGGACTGATGGTATAGATAGTATTATTCTCAAACACTTTTAAGTAGGCTATGCAAACACAATACTGTGTTCAGTTTTGAGCCCTTCACCCCAAGAAAAGACACTGAGGTGCTGGAGTGTGTCCAGAGAAGGGAACAGAGTTGGGGAAGGGTCTGGAGCACAAATCTGATGAGGAGCATGAGGGAGCTTGGGAGGCTCAGCCTGGAGAAAAGGAGGCTCAGGAGGGACCTTCTCCCTCTCTACAATTGCCTGACAGGAGGGTGGTGCCAGGTGGGTATGATTATCTTCCAAGTGGCAGGACAAGAGGAAATGGCCTCATGTTGTGCAAGGGGAGGTTTAGGTTAGATATTAGGAAAAAAATTCACACAAAGGGTTGTAAAGCATTGGAAGAGACTGCCCAGGGCAGCAGTGAAGTCACTGTCTCTGGAAGTGTTCAAAAAATGTGTGGATGTGGCTCCCAAGGATCTGATTTTGTGGTGAACATGGTGATGCTGTGTTAATAGTTGGACTTGATTACCTTAATAATTCTATGATTTATTCTCTCATTGTGCTTTTGTCTTAGGAGGAAGTAACAGACAGTAGCATACATCTAGTTCAGCATTATTGCAAGGAGAATTTTTGCAAATTGAATAACTTTCAATCCTGAAGTTGCAGTTGGTGTCTTTGAATTTCAATTGGTGAAGCTGGGAAAGTATTTTTTTCCTGTGTAAATGATACAACATGTGCTGTGGTTGATAAGGATATTACTAGTGAATAACCTTGTAGATAAAGATCTTTGTCAGGCTTGCTTGTGCTGCTTAGGAAGCTGAATTACATATTTTTTTTTTGTTGTACTATCCAAGTGCTGCTGAATCTTGAAATCTTGTCTTTAGAAACATATTCCAGATAAAATGGGCACTGCAGTCTTTAGAACAGGATACACAAACTGATGCAGTCTGTTCTGGAGATTAATGTCAAACATATTTTTAACGCAGTAGAATTCTGACTTAGGTTAGGACTAGTTCAGTTAGGGATACTGAGAAAAATAGTAGGAATCCTGAATAGCTGTCAAGAGGAGGTTTTGGGGCAGGGAATTTAATTTTTTCTTTATAGCATTCTTGCCCGGAAGAATGCTTGGAACAACAAACAAGATGCTCGAAGAGCAGAGAGAAGTTGAACAAGTCTTAGGAGAAAGCTATCCTAAAACAGTTGCTGGGGTATAACAAAGTGTAAACACTGCCCAGCTGGAGGATACACTCTAGCTCTTTCTGCCTTCAGAGGCGTGGTGGTTATGGCTACCCTGCTTTAAGGAACGGCTCATGAACTGGATGATAGAGGAACTGAATCTTTTAATGAGTATGATAATGTGGCATATCCATGCTCAACAGCAAGGCTCTGTTTCTCAGTGCGAAATAGCATTTCTTAGGCAGAAAGAGAATCTGCAAGTAAAGTCACACATTTTTGCTGTTCGTGTTGTATGGAATTAACATCACAAACTGCCTCTGGAAGGAGGATCTGGGTTTGTTTACCTTTTCAAAATGAAACAGCTGCTAGAAGAATACAATGTGGGGTTTTTTCTTTAAAAATAAGCTATTTAGAAATAAGATAACTTACATTTACATTACAAATGCAAATATTTTTCAGAGTAATTGCAGGCATTTTCAATGCTTCTCCTCGAGCTTACTTCTTAAGAATGCAGAATGCCTTTGTAAGTGTGTGGTAATTAAAGTAATTAAGAATGTGCTGTTTGACTGAGACTTTATGGATACATGTGTTTTGTGGTTTGATTTGTTTTTTTTACTGTCCATTTATCTGTTAATGAAATGTCCTTTCAGATGCTGAGGGATGACTGCTAGCAGTGAATTAAACAAATTATTGGAAGCATGAACAAAATGGGTTATAATAAAACATATGCTCTGCTTTGCAACAGGTGAGCATATGCTGCCTATCTGAAATGCTAGAAAGGATTGCTTTGAAATCATGCATGTTTTAGGAAAATATTTAATATGTCTTCTGATGTTGGCCTGTTCCTGTCTCTCATTAGCTGGTGGGGAATCGCATCTCTGATGTTAAGACTCTAGGATCGTATTTCTATTACTGAGGCAGGTAGTGGGTGAATAAACTTCATTCACAGTGTTTAAAACTTGGCAGCTAATCCTGGCAGAGCAGCAGTTCTCCCCTGCTGTCCTACAGGTTGCTTTTTCAAGCCCATGTTCGTGCTCTCTGGGGTGGATGGGGAGGAGGTGGGAATGGCTTTCCCAAAGGGCCCCATTTCTGGTTACAGCCTGAGCTGTGCTGTCTCGGGGTTTGGCAGCATGGTCACAGGAGCCCTGATGGACAAGCAGTGAATGATATTAAATGGGGATGGGTGAGCAAGGCAGAAACAAATCTAGGTTTGACCTCTGATTTCTTTCCTGGTGCCTTTTTTTTATTTTGCCTTTGAATCCTCACTTTCTGATTCCTTCTAGTTTCTGTGTGAATTGTCAGTGCATTGCCATGGACGCACACTACTGTCTTTGAATTTCAAGATGAAACTGATTTGCAAGTTAGAAAATTAATAAAAGTTCATTATCCTAACATGTCAACCCCACACTTCTGCAATAAATAAGACAGGAAAAAATTATAGTAGCTTCTAACAAATTCAGAGTTGATCTTCATGGAGCTGAATTCCTCTTCCCATTTGTTTTGGAGTGTAGAGAAGGAAACTTTGGTTAGTTTTGAAATGTTACTCTTTTAGTCCTATGCAGTTGGAGGTATGTGTTAAAAGCTAGTTGCCTTTGTTATATCTTATAATGCACAGATGTGCATTATAAGAGATTTAAATTAAGGAAAGAGAGAATTTTTTTTATACGCGATGCTCCTCAAGTGTTATTTTTAGTATAATGTCTTGTCTCTGGTCCCTTAACATGGACCAGGTCTCAACGGACACTGAAAGGAAATGGCAAGGTGGTGTAGAATCTTTGCCTTCCCAAACCAACCCTGCAGGGCCGGTTAAAATAGTCACTGGTGACTGAGTCATGGTTATCCTCCAGGACAGTTTTATAGGTGGCACTATTTCTGTCGTGTTCTGATACTTCATGCTGAAATTACTTACAGATGGGTTGCAGCCAGAGAAACCAGGGTTGGTGTTTCTTATCGCAAGAGACCTTACCTTTCTTGATTAAACCTAATTCGTAGTGCTTTGGAAATCTGTGCCCTTTGTTGGGTCAAAATTAGGGATTTCACAGAATTAAAGTGCACATAAAGCAGATCCGAAAGTTAGCTATTCGGACACACATGTCTCAAAGTTACAACAGGATTTGCCTTTTTTTGCTCTAATAATGCACAAAGGAAGGGTCCTGCATAAGTAATTTTGTTACTGTGTTACTATATTACTTTTGTAGTGCATATCATAGAATCCTGTGCTGAAATTTTATTGTCAACTTTGTTTTATTATAAATTTTGTGATATTGTTTGCCAGCCACCTTTCCACAGCCTATTTGCCCAAACCCAAATCAAATTTCTGAAGGTGTAATATGAGATTTAAAGCTGCTGCATAGATTGATGACATTTCTAGACTGAAAATGAGAAATGCAGAGCTTCATTTTCCATTAATTAAATACTAGAACAATCTTTTAACTTTCAAAACATGACTTAATGGTTATGTTGGGCCTAACACATCCCCTTACATCAGTCACTGGTACAAAACTGTTAGTCTGTATTGCCCGGGTTTTTTTCCACCCATAATAATTACTCTGTTCAGAAAGACTGCCTGTATAAACTTAATACTGCTTCCAGGTAATGGTGATCTGTTATCAAATATTTGGGATTCTATATGGTATTGCCAGTTCAGCGCTGGTAAGGCTTGGGCATGACAACCCATCTTCAGCACTGTGTTGGACATTAAGCCACAGGCACTACTACATGACATTTCAAATTCCATGTGACTTACTTCCCTTATAGCTGTCAGTCCTAGCACCAAAGTTTGGCAAACAGCCACAGCTGTCTTTTCACGGTACAGCTCTCTGGTTTATCTGTGTGGGAAACCTGCTGTAGTGATTTGCCTAAAGCTTTAGAAGAAAGAAGTGAAATGTTGGGTCTCCTGTCTGTGGAGTTTGTGCTGACTCTTCAGACTCAGCCAGTGAGTGGTGCAGCTGTTGCAAATATTAGCCGGTAGTAGTGAAGAAATCCAGCACCTGCAACATTGAATATTTTGAGTGAGGATTCAAAAACCTGACAAATGTAGAATTGACTATTTTATCTCTATATTCTGGTGTGAGTTGCTTACCCACTTTTTGTAGAGAAGTTCAATGAAGGAACTATTCAGGCAGCCATGTGATTCAGATATATTAGGGATGCTTTTTAACCAGTGTCAGGTTTGCACAGAATTGTTTGACAGGTAACTTTTCAACTTGCATTCAAATAAGAAGTTCTTCTAGGCAGAAACCTTTCTAATTTTTCAACCTGTACTTTATTTGTCTGTCCGTCTTGTGTACTAGGTCTGGTAGAAAACTATTGTAATGAAATGAACGACTTTTATCATGTTAAATGTTTACAGAGAGTCAGAATTTTATATGTGCTCTTCAGTTATGACTGGTTTTAACTTTGAAACTATAGTTTTTTCCCTTACAGTAAAATCCATTTTGGTATGGATCTAGCAACTGTCCTGTCATAAAGCCTTTTGCATCTCAGTAGACGGTGTGCTAAACCTGTGGACAACTAGAAGGGGAAAAAAAATGCAAACAAAAACACCCCTTTTTACTACCGATCTGGTTTCTGAACAACCTTCTTAAGACTGCTTAGTTAATCTGTTCAGTTGTGAATTATGGAGTTTGAGTATTGTCTGTGCTCAGCATTCTGCTTGGGAAGCAAGAGAGATGGGGATGTTGCTCAGAGTTTGTGCTCCCCAGCAAGTACTTCTGCTTGTAGCACCGGAGTGTGAGAAGCAGAGTGATAACCTGCAGAAAGGGAGAGTCTAAAGACATACTCTGGACTCTTAAGTCACAAAGACCCCCACAGGGAACAGTGCCAGAACATCAGTCTCGGTACAGCAATTGTGTGAACTTGCTACTGATATGTTACTGGAGACTAACTCCATACAGAGAGAGATTCGAAGAGTCAGCTTATGGACTGGATGTTAAAGATTCTAATAGTTTTAGGAGAAGAATTCCAGACTGCACCTCTGTTCAGCAAAATCAGGTCTGGGGCAAATGTACTTGTCTGTACTTCATTGCTTTGCACACCTAAAGTATGTATGTTTAACATGCAGACACCAGTTGGTGTTTTATTGCTTGTGTTTTCCACATATGCACCCCTGACTTCCCTAATGATATTCTGTCTTGCTCTCAGAGCTTTGGGACCACCTCTGAGTAGGTGAGGCTGCTGAAAAGAAGGGGAAAGAAGGGAGAAATTTTAATGCCACCAGACAGAAGGCAGTGTGGGAAGCTAATGGGTCTGCAGTTACTTCCTGTGGCAAATTACAAATCCTTATTATTAGAACTATCATAATACATTCTGAATAAATGGCATTCAGTCTGCAGCATGATAAGAAATGAAGACTTGCAGTGGTGCTGCTGTGGCAATGGTGCAGCAGACTGTGTTTGTTTTATTCTTCAGAGGAAAGGACTTACCTGCTTTTATGTACCTGCAACACTCTCCAAATGAACTCATTTTCCATGCTGCAGATACAGGATAACATCTGACAAAGAGATGAGGAGTTGAATGTATCTGAGCTCTAATTCTTTGTGTTGATAACAGAGGTGCAGCTATTTGAAGTATCAAGTAGGTGTATAGGAGAAAAAAATTATTTCAGAAATACATTGTCCAAACAAAAAAAGCCAGAAATATCCTACCCTGTGTTGTAACCTGGATGAAGGTTTTGGCAGCATCTCTACCCAATTTTGAGTACAGATATGCCTTAGTAAAGAAAGATGCTGCTTTAGTTTGAGTGTAGCATTGTGCAAACAGAAGTCAGACAAGATCCAGTACAAAAAATAAAGTGTAGACTAAAAGCATAACTGGTAAAAATGGCATGGACAGCTTCACTGTAAGCAGGATTCTTGTGTTTAATTAGTAGACAACTTCTGTTGTTTAATAACCAAGCAAAAACAAGCTTGGATACAGCACATCTCAGTCGTTTTGCAGATTCTGTAATTGAAATACTTGAGTGTATATGCTGATGTCAGACAAAACCAAGTGGCTTGTCTGAGATCAAAGTTCACCCGTCTTCAGTTAACCTAAAGTTTAGTGCATTTCCCTAGATCTCTGTGTGTTGATGAAAGGCTGGGTATAAGTGTTTGTATACAATTGTGAACCATCTGGGCCTGAACAAAATTTGGACCCAAGGGAACACAAGCTTTCCTCTAGTGTGCTCCAAATGCTGGGGAAATAACTGCTGGGCACGGAAACTCAAATTTCATGGGGGACCCTGGAACAAAAATCATTAAATTGATCCTATTTTTAGTGGAAGAAGATCATCTTTTACTGTCTTCCTCTACCTTTACTATTGTCTCTCAGCAAAAAGACAGGATATTTTCATATTTTCTGTAAAGATTCATTTGAGGTTTCATTTTTAAGGAAGACTGTCCTGCAGCTTGTCACTACTGAGAATGGGTGGGAGGACAAGGGAAGCAGTTAGTTTACTGGAGTTAGCAGCAAAGTGCTTGTTTTGTGGAATCCTTTGGTCCAGCTTGAGAAGGTATTTAGATGCTGGTAGCTGACTCTACAATATTGAAGAGATATGGTGTCTTCTAGCTGTTTAAACAAAAGTGTGATGTGTTATGGAAAGCATCTGTGTGATACTCGGGAAAGCAATCTTTACTCTGAGCGTAGTGAGGCACAGGGTGCCCAGAGAAGCTGTGGCTGCCCCATCCCCGCAAGTGTCCCAGGTCAGGTTAGACAGGGCTGGGAGCAACCTGTGCTAGTGGAAGATGTCCCTGCCCATGGCAGGGGGTGGGAACTAGGTGGTCTTTAAGGTCTCTTCCTTAAAGCCAAACCATTCTATGATTGTATGGCCCTCATAAATTCATTTTAGAAGTTCTAATTTCTCTGACCTCTTTCTCCCCTCCAAGAGGGAGCGGAAAATGGGAGGGTGACTATTTACATTCACTTTTCAGCTAAGTCATGAACACAATAAATTTTATTTTTAGACTCCTGGTGAATCTCTTTTTCTTTACGCACAGTCCCCTGCTGAGGGCGTAGCATATTGGGTACTTAAGGGTTAAGTCCTCTTGCTTTGGAAGCAGCTGGGCAGTTTACACTCCTTGCTGGGCTATACAAAAATACTTTCCCTTTGAAGTACCGGGAGGAGCGGCTGAGGGTAAAACCTGGAATGGGGTTGTAGCTGGCAGTTCGTAGTGGGCTTAGCTTGGAGCAGGCAGCTGCCTGCAACTGCAGTGCGAGATGGCAGAGAAGGTCAGGGTTTCTTTCACTCTTGCTATCACTGTCTCAGCATGAAGGCTTTCTTTCTGAAATTCTTCAAATGCTGTTCAGTTCTCGGCAAATTTTTAGGTTGGGACAGATTGCAAGAAATGCTTGTTAAAAATATCCTTTCCCATAAAGGAATGCTAAAATACAGGGGTCCTCTTGGAAGTTCCTTGGCTGCTTCTGATGTGATCTGGTAGTGAAGTACACACTGCTGCTGTCTGGGATGAGAAAGACTCACCTCTGCCAAGTAGTGGGAAGGAGGTTGAACTCTTTTTGAACAAAGTTCTGGAAAGAGCTTTCAAAAGTTTGCTAGAACCTGTGAAATCTCAGACCTGATGTCATGTTAGTCAAGTTGAACTCTCAGTGTAGCAATACAGTAGCTGATGGGAGAATGGCAGTACTGGCACTTGCCCTCGATGGCTGAAACCAAATTGGAAGGACATGATGTCTGTAAGAAAAGCCACTGGGTTAATAGTGCTGTGCAGCAGGAAGCTGTGTGTCCTCTGCTGTGTCCAGCAGGCTACCTCCCTGTGGATGCCACTGCTTGGGATGGCTTCTGGAGAGCAAATCTTCCCACAGGCAAAGCCTGAGGCAGGCTGGGCTCCAGGGCACATGCTGTCTCCTGCCAGGGCCAGCAGTGGAGCAAGACTGAAGTTGTTCCCTGGTTTTCTAAGGTAATACTTTGCCTCTTGGATTAATAATTTCTTCACGGTATTTGTGTACGTTTTTTGGGAGTTTTTTACTGTTGTTGCCATTATATGAATCTGAGGAAAAGAAATTTCCTTTTAGCAATGCCACTAATGGAACAATCAAAAGCAATTTACCCAGCAGCTAATGACAGACGTCCCCTGCTGAGGGCATAGCATATTGGGTACACAAGGGTTAAATCGTCTAGCTTTGGAAGCAGCTGGGCAATTTACACTCCTTACTGGGTTGCACAAAAATACTTGGTACATGTTTGTATCTGTTGAATAGATGATGATGATGATGATGATGATGAGAGGGCTGTATGTCATATCTTCAAATTTCAAGTTAAATTTATCTTAACTGCCCTTAATAATTGTGCCCTTTCATCTTTACTCATGTAAGGATCCAGCACTTGGCTGTTGCTAGGTTCTCCAGGTTTCTTTCCCTGATGCTTTGCCATTCAGTCTTTAACTTTATACCTCTGTCTTTTTTTTCTGAACAGAAAAATGTCAAGAATTAAGTTGTTAAAATAGGCAGAATTTACCTCTAGGATTTCTGCTGTTGTATGAGGTATATTGAGGGTTCTGTCCTTGAAATACTTGCTTATTAATACCTAAAGTACCTTGCTTTCTCATTTCCCAATTCAAGTTTCAGCAAAAATGTCTAGTAATATAGGCTGAAGAATCTCAGAAAAGATCCATCTGCTTCCATTCCAGAGCTGTTGCTGAAATTCTTCACTTGTAATCTATGGAAAGTGAGGGTTAGTGCCATGGTAGAAGTGAAAGGAAAAAGCTGAGAACAGGATTTGTAGAATATGGTATTTTAATTTCCTTTTTCAAGAAGCTTCCTGTGTTGCAGAGGGCAGTTGCCTGGCTCCTTATGTGTTGGCTGTGCAGGTCTTTTTGCATGGCTCTGCAAGTACAGGAGCTAAAGAAAACCTCTGGTCTGTTGCCATGTTGGTTGATTATTGATGCACATCATTTTGATGCTGAGGAGGTTTCCCACTTCTGTGTTACAAGAGACATAAGCTGATGGGCCTCTGTATTATTATTAAACATCCTTAACAAAATAGAGCCTAGAGAAACAAGAACACAGAACTCTTGAGTGCCCAGGTTGTGTGCCTGGCAGCTGAAAGACCAACTCTAAGTTGTTATGCTCATCTGCTTTTTAACAGGAGGGCCCGTGCAGCCTCCCCGCCCTTGGGTACAGCGCGGGGACTGCGTGTTTTTGTGAGTCTGCAGCTCCCAGGGCACGGGGCGCACATGCCGGTTCAGTGTGTTCACAGAGCTGCTCTTGGACAGGAATGGGTGCTGCTGCCTTTTCCAAAACTGTGCAGGCAAAGCAGATATTATCAGGGCTGGCCCTGGGGCATAAAATGGAAAGATCAAAGGATGTGGCAGCAGCACACAGAGGCTCTTCAAAGCCTGAGTAAGGGAGGATTGATAGAGAAAAGGAGAATGCTCTTGCTGATGTAATCACAGCCTGTGGGACAGGTTGGGGTTTTTTTTTTCCTTAATTTAAACAAAGGCACAAAGACAGTCCTTGTTTGTTTAGAGAGGTGAAGCGTGTGCCACAGAGATAGAGCAGGGATACCTGAGTATATAGAAAGCTTTCATGAATAGCATGGAGCTCTAGCATTTTGAAGTGATTGCAAAGTTGCAGTTCTTAGTACTTTGCTTTGCACGACTTCTGCATGTGGTATTCTCACTTGTGGTGTCCATGTGGGATGAAGTAGGAAAATGGCAAATGCCTTCCTTATTAAAATGGAAACTTTTGTTTTCCCTTGAGAATGCTAATTAAAAATTTCTGGGATTTGTATGAAAAGAAGTTGAGTACAGGCAAGATGGAGTTGGAGGGGAAGTGATAAGCTGGATCCACTGTTGAGAAGCTCAGGCTTGTTCAGGCACAAGCTGTATGGAAAGAAGCAGTTGTTCTCCCCTTTTGTCTATGTGGAAAAAGGGAAGGAGAGGTGTGACTTTTCTGGAACAGATGTGCAGGGATGGAAGGACTTTCCAATCTTCTTTATTACAGACCTTACTTCTCTTTGCATGCTGCAGCTGCAGAAGTATGTTTCTGCACCTTCATTTTTATTATGAAGGTAGGGGATAGAAAATAGGTTTTCAAAGGGAAGCTTGTGAAATTGCGAGATAGAGCATGGCGGTGCCACTTTGCCACTTGAAGGTATATCTGTCTGGTGTATGTCAAATGACCTGAGGTAGCAGAGTCTGATATCCAAAAAAATCTGTGACCTTTGTGGGCATGATTCAAGGCCTGAAGTGAGGCAATGCCTATCAATTAATGTAGTTGCATTAATTTCATACGTGTTTGGAGCTCAGACAGGACAAGCTCTTTAGCTTAGATGGTGAGCAAAGCCTGCATGCATTTGCTCTTGGTGTAGACCAAGGTCCGTGGAGGGAGAGGTGAGAGGAAGAGTCCATCTCCCCGTAAGTGTCTGGGAAGCTGTTAACTCCAAAACTGAAAAACAGCCTCTCCATTTTGCATTGTTTCACTTACTGATTGTTTTAGAAGAAAGATCTGATAGGTTTATATCTGTCCCAAAATGTATTTCAGGATGCCAGAAATCACAGTGGTTATTCTGCTGGCAAAATCTACAGCTTTCCTTCCCCTGTAGCCGTGAGACCATTTGCACGGCAGTTCAGATTAGTACACAGAATTGTGGTGCTCTGAAGTCTGAAAATCTATCATGAGGGAAAGATGACTCTCTCTGTTGTTAACTTGACTGCTTCATTCTGGGGTCAAAGCTACATTTATAGTCTGCTGAATTAGTTTATTGCCTTAATAAAAGGTCTCTGCTCCAAAAGAGATTCATCATCTTTATTGTGGAGTATGTGGGATGATACTGGCATTCTTCCGTTGTCTTATGTGAAAATTTCTCAGTTTTGCTGGTCAGCATCAAAACTTTTTCTCTTCACCCCCCTGAATATGTCTTCTGCCATGCTGCTTCTACAGATGTGTCTGATTTGATACTTGACACTAGTTAAAAGACCTTCAATACACTTAAAATACTCTGATTTTAGTTTTTACTTACCAAACCTTCAGGCACCAGGAAATTTGCACATCTTACAGAGCTTTGAGATGGGCTCTGACATGTATTTTTGTTACTGCTGCAGGCACTTTCCCCTCGTGATACAGAGAGGCTGGAGAAAAATTCTGGAATGGGAATCCTAACAATCCCCATAGCCTTCTGCTTTAAAATATATATCCTTTTTGGTAATCCCACCTAGATATGTGAAGGATAGACAGTTCCAGTCTGTTGTAGTAGACAGCAGTTAATAAAGCAGAGGTTTCTGTGCCCACAAAAGAGGAAAAATTGGTGCGTTCTGTCATCAGTATGGCATCCCCATGCTTTGCTTGTAGTGAGCGATAGAAAGAAAAAAGGTTTTAATGGATCTCCTCTCTGCTTACTGAGTTTGTGCAGCCACTACTGCTAGTGGTATCTGTGGCCTTTTGATTCATGCAGCCAAGTGAATTAACACAACTGCCATGCCAAGTTAACCAAAAAGTTCCTCTACTCTAATGACTCTCTGGCAGAAGCCAGTAGCAGATACTTGAGAAGGAAAGTAAGATTAGAGCAAGGTGATGATGAGAATTCTGCAGTACATGTTTCCAGACTCTAGCAGCTCGTGACTTAGGTGTTGTTATAAGCATCGTCTACTACACAAGAGCCCTTGATGGCTTTTTTTTTTTCACATTTTTTCCAGTCTGTTACTTCATGTGTAACTTTCTTATCTAAATTTGAGAGAGCACAGGGAAAATGTATTTTGGTTTTGAGGGTTGTTTCACGTTGTGACGTTGTATTTATCCTTATTTTTGAATAGCAGTGGAGTATGTGTTGGTGTCTGCAGTCTGGGAGGTGTAGAACAGCAGTTTTGTTGGCATGTGTGACACTTACTTACCTAAATTGTTCACTAACAGGATGAAGGGAAGGCAACTGAATCTTTGTAATTTTTCTCATTCTTACTGTCTAGTGTAAATTCTGTAGATTTTTTGAGCTGCCGGGTTGCCAGGAAGTAATTGTTCCTTCTACCTCTTCCTAATTCCATGCAGCAGCTGCCCCATCTTTAGCTGCTATTAATGTTCAGAGCTCTCTGAACAAAGGAGTGTCAGGCTGATGTAACTTTTTCCTCTGTCAGACATTCCCTCTGAAGCCATCTTTTGTCTCGATGGCCCTATTGTAACCATTCATATACTGATGAATGAACAGGAAGCTGATGATAGTGAGCAGATGAGTCTGATCATGAACAGGTTTTACTCAGGCTCCAGCTTGAGACAGTATAGATAGGAAAAGAGCTGTACCACTATCAACTACAATGTGTGGCTTGTTCATTCAGATTTTCTTTTGTTTAAGAAACTGGAAAAGATTGTTAATCTAGGAGAAAATGTGCTAACTTTTTTTCCCTGAACAACAGTATTACAGATACAAATCCAGGAATTCTGTCTGTCATTGCAAAGAGAAGTCTTACCTGAATAGCTGCATTTTTATTTTGTTCTTTATTTTTGGGATTGTGATTTCTGTTGTGTTTGATTAGAGGTGATGGTCTCTTATTTGTTGTCCTTTTTGTGGCAAACCAGGTTCAAACCCATCCTAAAGATTCTGAGGAAGATCAGCGCCTCAGGTAACAGTTACTGGTGGGGAGAGAGGGAGAACTTCTTCCCCCAGCTCTTCCTCCATGCGTTTTAAAGCAGCTGCTGTAGGCTGATAACAAAATGTGTTCTTAAAGCCTAACATGAACAGCGGTAGATATGTCCTTTTTCTTCTGAACTGGAAGGGGATAGCAAGAGAAGCTTATCAGCTGAAGTACCAGCAAACATGGGTCCAAACTAGTTAATGAAGTTAGCTACTGAAAGGTGATATGATCTTGCATAGAAAACTTTTCTTAATCTGGGTGGATGTATTAAGTCAGCCAGTATGTTGCTAAAATAGTGTATTACTATGATGACTTGAGGCACTCGGGGAAAAAAAAGGTAATGCTATCTTGTGATATTAGGTACTAGAAGTAAGCAAAATATGGTAGAGGATTTTTGAGCCAGTTTGAAGACTGATGGTGAATCCTTTGATGTCCTATTAGCTACCTGACAGAGGTCATACACTGTATGACAGTCACCAAAGCATCCTAACAACGGCTTTTCTAACACAGATATTTTTCTCATGTGACTTTAGATGCTTGCAATATATACTAGCCTTCCATAGAGGTATAACCTATTCTCAAAATGCCTGATGGAATGAAGGGACTCTTAACATGTAGTTTTAAGAAAATGAGCACCAACAGTTATTTAAATATCACAGACAAAATTAACAGTTTCCTAGCAGTGGAGGACAGAGATGCTCTTATGAGTGCAGTTGTTCTTTTCACAATACCTAGCCTTTTTATTTTTGTGATCGGGCACAGATTCCATTGACTTTGTTTTTATTTTTACATCTGTCACATTTTCTGCAGTCCTTTTTCTGTGTTTATATCTGACTGAATGTACCTTGTAAGGACCTTGGTTAAAGAGATTCTCCCCAAGTCACAGCTGTATATACAGCAGGTTATGTATCAGTGCTTATCTTGAGAAGGATCTTGGTTAATTGTAATACAGACTGGAGGCACGCACCAGGCAGAGCAAAGAGGGATCATAAAAGGCTTCTCAAAGTTGTGGCTACGATTTCTTTTCCTTCATAAGAATGAAGTGTGTTCTGAAAACCTTATCCTGGTGGAAGTAGCTGAAGATTTCATTGGAGTATTGCAATTACTAGAAAAGGACCAGAGAGAAAAGCAGACTTTGTGAGCAACATTAGGCTTCAAGAGCTTGAATACTGCGTGCAGTCAAGTCAGTGCATATTAAAATTGGAAGGAAAGACTAAAAAAAGGAATGGGTAGATCACAAGCTGTGGATCATCCATGTCATTTAACAGACTGACACTGAAAAAGACTGAATTTTACCAGCTTGACAAGAGACAGTAAAAATCCGATGTAGAGAGAGTGATTAAAGAAAAATTATTGGCTACTCCTTGCAATTCAAGGATTGTCAGTGTTCTCAGTGAAATTCACGTAACAGCTTTACAGTCAGGAAAAGAGTGTACATTGTAAAAATAGTAAGTTGTGTTTCTTGCTGTAGGGTGGTGTAAAAGCCATAAGTATGTGTGTCATCCTAAAGGACTTATGTAAAAATATGGAATGTAGATGCATTGCTTACTATTAAACACAGTATTTTGGGTGAAGTCGCAGGTCTGGAAGACTTTAATCACTGATAGACATAATTAAGACGCTGTATCTAAAGAATAATCATTCCATATCTGTTCTGCTTTTTCTGTTCTCCAAACTTCTGCAGTTGGCCACTGTTGGAGATAGGATACTGTGCTGATTGGATTTTTGATCACATTCTGCATGGCTGTTTTTATGACTTGCCCAACATTTCATAGGAATTCTGTGGCAGAGGAAGCAATCTAGTTTCTTGGGAAGCATTTGGCTGCTTTAACCACAATGCTGTATTTTCTTTTCTCATAGTATCTTGCCTCATTCACTGCACTGTCCAGGTTTTCTAACATGTGAGGGAAATGTGCTGCAGACAGCACTCATTCACCAGGTGACCACACTGCTATGTTCTTGAGTACAGTTTGCACCATTAATTTCCCAATCAGTGAGGCATACCTCAGTGCTGAGGTGTGCCAGCAGGAGCTACCCAAGCCAATAAGCTTTACTGAACTTATTAGCATGGGCTGCACGCCACGGCTACAGGAGTTAAGTTTAAAAAAAAAAAAAAAAAGGAAAAAGGGGGTGGAAGAGAAGGCAATGGATTCGTGGCCATAGGAAGTATTAGTCATACAGAAAGCGATGGTAAAAGAAGGAGGGAGAACTGTGGTTGTGTCCTGAAATACGGTACAAGTATCTAAAATTAATGCTGAATTGGGCTAATAATTTTGATTATTTTTATTATGGTTTTAAATTGTAGAAATTTTTTCACCCATATATAGGATGCTTTATATACATTAATACAGGGTCAGAAAAAGCTGAGGAAAATTGTTTTGATTTACAGTTCTGTAAAGCAGTTCAGTTTTCTAGTTTTTTATTCAGTGGAGTTCATATTTGCCCTTAGATCAGGGAATTAACCTCTTTGTAATGAAAGGAGAATGCAGCAGGTCTCCAGAATTTCAGAAACTTCCATTTTTATTAGTTTGACTTCAAATAACATCAATTAGATCCTTCAGGCACCAAGTGATGAGTTCCTGCAAATGCCTTTGATAAATGGAAAAGAGCAAAGGACTGACAATTACTTGAGTGCAAAACAGTTCTGCATTCTGGTTCAAGACACCAAAGCATAGGCTGTGAATAGTGAGTGAAACTGGCCATCAGTTAGCCTTTGATGCTGACCAAGTGTTCCAAATTCTTCAGTGGATCGAGTTATGGAGCCCATGTTACATCTAAGTTGGTTATTTGATGTGCACAATAAATTGAGGCTGAAAGAGGGAGGAAGAACTTCATCGTGTGTGAAATGGGAATATTTGCTGTGACTACTTCAGCAATGTGCTACGTTAGAATTAAGCATAGCACAGCTTTTTATTTTCAAGTCATTCTTTCTACTACAGAGCATTTTTCAGTGGTGACTCAGGGTAGAGCTAATCTCACTCAAAATGGTTGCCCTTGCCAACTGGAACAATAGGACTGAAGCCATAGGCTGCCATCAGGTGGCAATTTTTAAGAAGGGCATTTTTTCCTCAGTGGATTTGAGTCTTTCTGTCTGGTAACATGGAAGGTTGCAATATGCACTGAGTTGTTGTAATAGAAGATTTTGAAATAGCGCATTACTCATTGCTTTACCAGAAATGGAGAGCTCAGTGCACCAGAAAGCAAACTTTAAACCTTAATCTATTTTCAGGAAAACTCTTTGCACCTAATTTATATGGTGTAATACTGGCCTGTACTTTTTTTTAAAGTATTCAGTTCCCTCATGGACAGGGGCATCTTTTCCCTGTGGTGTGAGTGAGGAAGTCGAGTAGGGAGGGAGAAAGGACTGATTTCCCTACAGCCGTAAAGGGACATGACTTTGTTGGGGCAGAAACCCTCCACCTTCATCGTTTGTTCAGCTGAGATCTGGTGAGCAGGCTGGCCTGTTCTGCACTGGGCATGGTGCAACAAGGTAATACAAGTCTGCCTGTTTGCTGCTGGGTGCACCTGGGCTCAGGAGCCATCAGGGGAGGTGTCTGGACCCAACAGGATGGCCATTGTCTCCTTCAGAGGCACGCTGCTTGCACCAGTAGCTCGGAAGTGAAGTGAGAGAGTCCTGGACCCGTGGGCTGGCAGGATGTCAGAGGAAACAGAGTAATGCATTCAGTTTCTGCTGTGAGACAAGCTGAGGTATGACGAGAAAGTGATCTCACCTTCCAGTAAAGGGGATCATGTTCTGTTGTGTACAGCCTGTTCTCGAGCCTTGTCTTGTGTAGTTGCAGCAGAGACTTCGGCTTCACTTTTATTTCCATTGTATATAGGCTGGAGGGATTGTAATGGTATCTGTTATAACATTGGACCTGACAAAAAAGTGCACGTAAAAGCAGGTGTGATGTTTGGACTTTGCCAGGGAATGTGAGTGCAAAGCATGGGCAGAGCATGATGGAGGCTGTGGGAGCAATTTCTTGAGAACTTGACCCTGGAGAAAGGGGAGATGGTTTGGAAATGAACAGGAGGCTGTACCTACTTGGAGACCTGTACTTTCAGAATTGTTTGGCTTCTTTGCCTCTGAAAATTCCCTAACACCTTAAAATGTTTTCATGTAGGCAGAAGTCATAAACTGGGGACAAATCCATTGAAGGTTGTCAAATGAAAGGAAGGTCAAATGATAGGTCTTGGAGAGGAAAAGTTTGGAGCACAAAGTGGGGAAACTGGGATACGAGAAGGCACATGGCAGCTGGAATTTGAAACAGAAATTGTGTAAACTTTACTCGTTTGTGTATTGCTCCAGGATGGCTTATAAAAGGTTAACAAAAATCTGGCCAAAAGGAAAACTTTGAAAAACAATTTAAGATGAACTCTGTCTTCAGATAGTAAAAAATGTCACAGGGATTTTCTTTAGCACTTTTTGGTTGCTGCAGTGTAAGCTAAAGTGAAATGTAGAGAGCGGGAGAGTGCTTTGTAATTTATGATAAAATTCGAAACAAGAATATGATAGTTATCCTCAAGTCACCTATTTATAAATCTAGAGATCTTAAAGATTAAGCTTCAGAGAAATGTGCACAAAGGTAGGAAGTAAGGGGAAGTGTCCAAAATAGTCTAACACCGTAGCAGCAACATGAAGGAAACTGCAGTGAAAACCCCTAACACCCAGAGCTGATTTCAATATTTTTCTTCCTCTAATGCCATAAGATAGATGTGTGTAGGGATATGTGAAGGGATTTGCAGTAGGCTGAATCAGAACTGCGTGATTGGTGGTAGAGGAGTGAGGAAAGACTGGACAGAGTATGCAGTGCAGATACTTTCATATCAAGACAGAGGAATAAGTAAGATTCCTTAGAAATAATGGAATCTAGGGAGAGCAACTGAGGAAGAGTGTGGAGAAGAATACTGGGTGCTGGAAAATCTGGTCTGGGCAGTGAGAGGAGGCAGTCCTGGAATACCTCTTCTGTTGGGCCTGTGCCTCAGGATCGTGCTGCTAGCCCTGGGAACTGAGAAATCATTACTCCACCACTGAGATGAGAACATCTCTTGGAGGCACAGTCTCAAAGAACCATGCTAGGACTACTCAACAAAGAAACAAGGCTGGTATACATTGCTTCAATTTTCAAGGAAGCTCTTCTCTGGGGTACTCTGTGTGTTGAAGGCTTGGTGACAAATACCCAGGTAAGCACCACAGTTCTGTGTTTGGTCACTGTGTTGTGTGGCGAAGGTGAAGGCCAGTTCTGCTGTGTGTGCACAAACAAACTAATATCTACTCTCCTTTATAGATAAAAACCCAGAATAAATGTCCCATACATAGAGTTTCCAACTTGTCCTTGGGTTCAGTGTCTTAAAATGCTCTAGAAGTGATGCAGACATTTATGTACTGAATTTAAGTCTGTGAAAAACAGGCTTTCTTTTTTTTAAACAACTTCACATCACTCGGAAAGACTCAAAATCAGTGTTCTGTTTTAAGCTGTTTCATGTGTCTTGCTGTCGTGAAGAGCATTAGTATTTTCAACATATTCAAAAACTTTCAAGGGCATCTTCTGCAGCACAGGCTGAAGGAACTGCTGTTGGCCAGAGATCGTATAGTTTCTAGGATGTTAAAAGAGTCAGTATGTAAATCAGTTCATATGCTAACCTAAGAAACAGGGTACATCTTTAGGCTATGAACTATTATGTTTCAGCCTTGACAAACTTTTTCATGCTGACTAAAGGAATGTAGGTCTTACACTGTATCACTGGTGTGTCTTTTGCTTCCCTGGTGGTACTTCCACACCAACTTTCAGTCAAGGTGACGATCAAAAACTTTTTAAATATTGAAACCTTTCTTTCTGTCAACTTTTGTATTGCAACCCAGAGGATTTGTTCAGACAGTGTAACTTTGCCATTTGAATTTTCACTCAAGCTACCACTGTATGCTGACAGCAACTGAAACTTCATGCTCCAAAACATGCTCAAGAAGTGTGTCTGTTCATCCTTAGCAGATGCCAACTGCTTCTGTTCTTTGTGTGTTTTGGGGAAGATTCTACGCATGAGGTGGGAGATAAATATAATGAAATTATTTATGTCCTACCATTTCTTGATAATTCAACAACTCTATTTTTAAATTCTGTCAGCTAATTGAGCCACAGAATAACAAAATACTGATTTTCGTCAGGGAAGGATGACAGTTTTCTAAAATAGAGTAGCTTCTAGCTTCTGAGAACTAGAAAAGTTAGAATTTTAATTTTTTAATTAATTCTTAAATTTTTATTTTCTTTGTTAATGATAGAGCAATTTTGATTCCTCTTTGCATTCAGATGTTACTTAATCTGTTAGATTTCACTGCTTGAATTTCCAGCTTCTTTTCCTTTATTTGAGGATTAGGAGTTTAATTTTTACATTCAGTCATCATGTTCTCATTTAATACAAATGTCTCAAAAAGTTATGAGAATTCTAAGAACCAGAATCTGGGGTTGTTCTTATGCTGGCTTCTGATTTTTATGCAAATGTTGCAGGTAGCCAAGAGTCAGGATTATTATCTCACCGTTTCTCCTAGAAAAATAATAAATGCTTTGTTGGGTAATGTTTGCAGGCAGTGTTTATTGTGGGACAGTCTCCCAGGCTCCAACTGGGAAGATGTATTTGTTTTCTATGAGAAGTATTGAAACTACAGCTGGCTGTGCATTATCTGCTGGTTTTTGGCCATCCCTGTTCTGTGTGTAGTCACTGAGACAAAATTTTTAATTTTGAACTGAGCAGAAAGTTGATCCTTGTTGCTGCCTTCTGCCTGCTGCATCCACTATATATCTTGGTAAGTTTAAACACTAGTTCAAGTATCTGAAGTGCAAGAATGGGGGAAGGATTAAAATATCCTTAACCCTTCTCTCCTGTGCACTGCCTGATGGAAAGTGCAAAGCTGCCCAGTTTATCTTGCCAGCTCCAGCTCTATCCTCCATCTCTGAATTTCACTGCAGCCCCAGGGGAAGCTGCACCTCCGTGCCTCTCCCACAGCTGCTGGACTTTGATGAGGACATGCCTTCGCTCTTTCTACTGGCCTCCCCTGGCAACCAGCCCTTTGAAGATGACCTCTTGCTGTTTGCCTGTTGTCTCTTGGGTTGGATTATAGATGAGAGGTTGGCATGAGGGGAGGGGGATGGGATGGAGTGTTGTGCATTTTAAGCCTCATTTCTTTCTTCATTCTCACCTTTTTTTTTCCCTCTGCAACTTTTACCTCTCCATATAAACAAAATGTTGTCTTGCATATGGAAAATTGTTTCTGGCAGAAATACGGAGTTTCTGCTTTGCATTTATATATAGGACAAATCAAGTTTGATTAGTTTTGTGGTGAGGACTTTGCATTCTTTAACCATTTTCTCACATTAGTTCCCTTCTCCCATCCTTCTTTTTAAGGACAATGTTGTTCTTAGTTATAGGGCAGCCTTTCTCTGTGTGCATGTTCTCTTGTTCCTCTTCTCTCCCTCTGGCCCCAGTGAACGCATCCTCTTTGAGAGAGCACAAAATAATCACCTTCTTAATGAAAGCTATGGTGTGAAATGGAAAGGGATGCACTAGAGCTGTGTGGCTGGGTCACATTTTGCACAGACACTGACTACTTTTGGAAATCCAAACAACCAGGCTTTGCTAGATATGAGAATATCCTTCATGAGAGTTTTATAGGGCTAGTACCTGTAGGGTAAGAACTTCAGCATTACTGGAGATGAAACAAAACATAGGAATACATGTCCAATTTTCACTACAGTGGAAGGTGGTGAACAAGTGAGGTGTTTTAGGACAGAATACTGTAACTAACAGTTTTAACACACTTCTACCAAATTTACCAGCCGTTCTCAGTTTTTCTCAGTGGTGAAATTACTTTAATCTTCAAAGTCTGGCACGGATAGCAGAATCGTAGTTGATATTGCTGTTGAATATTGATGAATAAAGTCAGAAGGAATACATATTTTGAGGGTATTTTATGGCAAACATGAAGAAAGTAATTTGGATGTACCTGTGTATCCAGCTGGAATGCCTCAGTGCAGCATGCCACCAAAAATTAGAAGAACAGGATGTGAGAGGTGTGTGTGATCTCTGCATATAACTCTCTGCATATAACTAGTGTGTATCTGTAACACTGCTTTTTAAAGGGATCTTCTCATAATACCTTCTCTTTCAAAAAGGATGCCTCAGAAATAATTTGTGTTGGTTTTAACTCCTTTTTCTCTCTTCCCCTATCGTTCTCTGTTCATCTACAAAAGTTCCCCACAAATCTGAATGCAGGCAAACCAGCTCTGCTTGTTGGCAGCTTACGCCGTAATACACAAAATACTTTTTCTTGCTAGAAGTCCTAGAGGACTCTGGAAAAGCAAGTCAGATCTTAAACTCCATGTAACATCAAGAACTTCCTGGAAAGCCAGGGTCTAGACCAGTTAATGTGTCAGAAAAATGGACTGTATTGAGTTTGGAAGTCCGTCACAAATCAGTCTACACATATAAAGAATAGTCAGTTCTGGTGTGGGGTCCTACAGTACTGTAAACTTTTGGGTCAGCAGGAGATCTGTCAATCTGCTTGCTAAACTTCTGTGCTAAAATACAATCTGCAAATGAGTAGCTTGATGACCTTTCAGGCCTAAATACAATACTGCCTTCTCTGAGGCATGCACATGTTTGTGCTGTCTTTTAATTCCCTCTTAACACTCATGGATTTTTTTTTCCAGCCAGATTTTAAGTGTGCATAGTGTGTGTTTTTGGCAAGAGAATGGAAATGGAAATTTCTCCTAGGGTGCTTTACATGAACAGCTTCAATCAACTGGTTGGTTGGTTGTTTTGGGTGTTTTTTTTCTCTTTAATTGTTACATTCATTCTTTCTGGGCCCGAGACATTCCCTGGGGTTGAACAAATAGACCCCATTATGTTGTATGAAGTTTGTCACAGTGTCTTCATACTTCCTACTCCATTTTCTGCTAGAAAACGTAGTTGCAAAGTATGGGTAACTCCATATCAGGCCTTTAACTTAAATCAAGGAGATTATATGACACTGACCTGATACTTTCAGTTATAAGTCCCTGCTTGAGTATTATGGGAAAAATGCAGGTTTTATTGAGAGGTAGAATAATTCTGGGTTTCCCCGTCATTTATGATTATGTCTAACATTTTGGCCATTAGTGCATTTTGGGGTTTTGTCTTGTTCTTTATAGGGCCAGAACTCTTGTTTTACGACATAGCTACTGGCTGCCTTCTGCCAAAAGTAACCTGTGAAGATATCATTTAACTCCCAGTTTTTTTCTCTAGTTTCCCCCATCCTTAGTGGCATTGTGCCTGAATCTTTTGCCAGCATCTTTCCACCAATTTAGAGTGGAGGGGAAAATGCCACAATTGTAAACATGACTTTGTTCCCCTTTATTCTGTCAGTACTGTGGTAAGACAACTCAGTGTAATCAAAGCACTTAAATTCTTAAGAGAAGAAATCTACCTTCAAGTTGTCTGGGGTATGTACATCTTTGTATGTGGAGCTCTGTTTTTAAGATGCTTTGAAGAAAAAAGAGGCCAGCTTTCTATTTGAATGAACCAGGAGCTTCCCTTGCAAAGTGTTTAGAATAATTAGTGTCCATATGCTTTGTTGCAGTAGATTGCTCAAGAGCATAGCTTGGGCAGTACACTAAATCACTGCCTGTGCAGTAAATCTGGTGCAGGTGTGCTGAATTTAGTTTTGTACACATCTCTTACTGTGCATGTGCTGTGGGGATCTGCAGCATCTCTCTGACCTGGGGCAGTCCTAGCCGGAGGATGCCTGGTAGTGTGCCTGGGAGGTATGTCTTTCAGCTGTCAAGTTTTCTTCCTGTCCTGAAGGATTTGAAGCTGGACCATAATGCAGGTGAATTGACTTTGCTGATGAACTAGATTAGTGCCAAGATCTGGTTCCCTAGTTAACAAAATCTACCCTGGCTGCTCTTCAGAATTTTAGTGCTCCTTTTCACAGGATCTGGTGGACTCTGTGTAGTACTGGCCTGTTGGCATTGTTGTATTTGACGGGCCTTTTCTGCATGATGGATGTGTTCAACCACGTATCTCTGGTTTTACATTTAATTCCAGCATAGACTGAATTTCTCATCATCTATTTTGGCATACTTCGTGGAGTAAGTGGACTGTGAGAGGATTTTAGGAATGCTTGATGCTCTTGCTACAGAGAAAGTTTAGTGGAAACCACTTGTGGGTTCAATGCTAACCACTGGCTTGGACTGCATGGTCACGACAGATAGCCAAGAAAAGTGCACTGCTGAAATGCTCAGGTCCTGTGATGTTACATTTTGTGGCAGTTTGGTTTTTGGCAGAATGTACTTCTTTAAAACAGAAAAAATATGCCTGAAAATGAAAAGAAAATGGAATTTTTTGCTGGTGATGGGGAGCAAATGTTCCTCGCTGCATGACAAAGCTGCATGGTCTAGAGCAGCACAGGGTGATGGGGAAATGCTTCCAGCTTTCACCTTTTTTAAAAAGGCTGCTATTTTTCAGCTGCACCTCGCATAAAAACCCTCATGTTTTTTAGGCTTCAGAAACAATAGCAACACCTAGCTTATTTTTTTAAAAACTGCTCCTCTTCAGTTCTTGAAAGGTTTTTTTCTTTCCTCCCCCCATTTGTACAGTTTTGGATTGCTCAACTGTAATGGCACATTCTGCTGATGCCTTATTCAAACAGCATAATACAGTCTTAGTAATGCTGGGTTGGAATATTGCAGTCAAGAACCTTAAATCACTTTTTGGCAACAGATTGCTCTGCCAATACAGAAGAGTAAATGGAGATAGAAAAGTTAAGTTCTTCATTGCACTGTATTTTTAGGTAGTAGGAACAAATAGCCTTGGGATGATGCGGTTGTATTAGTAGCTGCATTATGTTGAAGATCAAAATCACAGCAGTGGCAACAATGTGGCAAATGTTGATCAGCTGGGATAACATAGATGACAAGAATGAGTATAAAGTAATTTTTTTATTTTTAAGTAATTTCTCTTTTAATAGGTAAGAAGGTAAAAATTCTGAGGAAATGCAAACAATGAGTGTTGTTAGCATTAACTTGACTGTTTTTCAGCCTTCTTGGTCTCATATTGATTACTTTAATAATTTAAGCTGCTTGCGTACCTGCTCACTGGCTGAGCATGAGAAACTGAAAAGTCCATGATTTAAAGTAAGCACCACTGAGCAACAACTGAAATATCAGTGTGTTATCAACATTATTTTCATACTAAATACAAACAACAGTACTGTATCAGCTACTAAGAAAACCAGGACACTATTTCGTATCTTAGCAATTTATCAGCAAGGATGTTGAAGGAGACCAATGTCAAATGCTTCACTGAAGCCAAGGTAAATGACATCCACAGCTCTTCTCTCATCCATGGTGCAAGCTGCTTCATGGGAAAAGATACTGAGATTGGTCAAGCATGGTTTATACTTATATAAATTCCAATTGACATTTTCAGTTGCCATCTTGTTCATGTACCTGTAAATAGCTTCCATAAGGATGTGTTCCATAATTTTCTCAGGTACTGAAGAGAGGCTGACTGCACTGGGGTTTCCCAGATCTGTCCTCTCGGATTTTTGCAGGTAAGTGTATTATTTGTTCTTTTCCTGTCTTCAAGGGCCTTCCCCCAAGGTCCATGATGTGTGAAATGTAATAGAGCCTGGCTTTGCAATTAGGACAGCCGGCTCTCATAGGACACCTGGAGGCATCCTCTCAGATGTCTGTACATCTGGTTTGCATGGATGATCCCTAACTCAACCCTCCTTTACTGTCAGCTGTTTGTTGCTTGCCCTTGTTACTGCTTTGTGCCAACCCCATCCAGTAACAGACATATATTCGTTGGAATTCTTCTTGCTATTAATCTACTTATTAGTTGTGACATCTGTTGCCAATTTGAGCTCCAATTGAACTCAAAGCTTTTCTAATTAAGTCTCTGCATTTCCAAGAAATAATTCTATATTCATCTTTGGGAGTGTCCCCCTTTTTCCATCTCTGTATTTCATCCAGTTTCTGGTTAGTCTAGCATCAAAATACTGGTTTGTCTCTGAATCAGGCACTGCATCCTCTCGTACTTTTTAGTGAATGAAGAAGTTCTTGTTTGTTCAAAATCTGTTTGGTGACTTATTTTTATTACATTTTGAAAAAAAATGTATGCTCATCCACTTTTTGCATTTAGTAAGGCTGGTTTGACAGGGGAGATAATGCAGAAATCTCAGCAGAAGTGTACTAATGTTTTGGTTTTTGCTTCCTGTAAAACACTTACCTCTTTTGGTTGCCTTATTTCACTGGAGCCTTGATATACTCCAGACTTTGGATCCTTCTTTTAGAAGAAGCTTCCCTGGGGCATGGGAGGAAGAATGTAAGATATAGAGCTTAGAAGTGGTGGCAGGACACCAAGGGGCTGTGTAACTAAAAGTATCTGAAGTCTGTGCTGAGTTACCAGGCTCTGCTTCCATACACCTCAGGGAAGCCAAAAAGGGAGCTCTCTTCCCTTCCATTACCAGAGGCTGCTTCCACATACATGTGGTTTAGGGGAAAGCTTTGAGAAGAAACTGCATTTCCCTGATGGTAGACTTCACATTTAGGTTGACTTGATTTTGTTTTCTTTTGAGCATTGTAAAATCTCATAAGTTTTATTTCAAAAGCTTGTCTATTGAAGGAATGTGAATTCATGTGCAGGGACATGAATCCACACCAAGTGCATTCCATGTAGGAAAGCTGTATGGTGTGTCTGTTGTTTCAGGCTCTACAACAATAAAGAGTTCAAGTCTTCACAAAAAGGCTGAATAGTTCTTCTCTGTTTTAGAGACACGTGCAGTGTAGTGTTTTTACTTTCCTTTTTACTGTGACTGAAACTACTGCTAATTTTCCACCTCACAAAAAATAATTAGTTTTATTACTGCCATTGTAGTTTGTCCATAATCTCTTTGGTTTAAAGTGAAACATGCCTCTGATCTATAAACACCTTGGATCCTCCCTAGGCCTGATAAGTATTTTCATTTAGCCTTTTTGTGTCCTGTGATCTTCTGTGATTCTGTGATTAATTCATTTGTATCGTGACAAGAAACCACAAGAACATGACAAGCACTTGCACTGCATGAGTCCTGTTGTAAACACCATCAGCCCCAGTGGATAGTGTGTTGCTGTATCTGGGCACCTAATCAGGAGGAATAACACCAGTCTTTTAAGCTTAAATTCACTGGCTCATGTTGCACTTCTAGTTGATATCCCTGTTTTGGAAAATTGGAGTATATTCTATTTGTCATGATCTCAAGAGATGGCTACAGTGTAAGCCTGTGGCATCCAAGAAGAATCTACCAACTACTTGTGGCTTGAAGCGGTGGAGTGCTTTTGTGGGCAGAAAGTTTTCGGTCAGTGAAGCCCATGTCTTATTGGTTATGACTTTTTTCTCTGTCTTAAATGTTTTTTAGAAATTGTACTACTGGATTGACACTTCTAATATGGACCTTGAACATAACATAATTTTAAATTTGAGAATGCAGACAAAAACCTGCCATGCAAGTTCTCATGCTCTCTTCTACAGTCTTTTATGGGACATGGGTAGGTCCCCGGAGCCCTTCTATGTTATTTTGTTGTCTTAGGTGGTCTAGAATTTATACTAACTTTGCCACTACAAAAGTATATTTCACTTTTCTGGCTATTGGCATAGATTTATGAGCCTTTTTAAAATCTCTTTTGTTACTTTTGCCCTTTCTTCTGCCTGATGAATTTTCACTTCTGTGAGTAACTCAATTCTGTAAGCTTGGAAGGATGGTGGCTGCCCGGTGGATGGGATGTGGGTACTCAGGATGATGTTGGTCCCTCGCCCAGTCCCTGCCCCTGCAACAGTGTCATTTCTGACATTTCTGGTCGCTATTGCAAAACCATGAGATTCTGTTACACCTGAGTTACCCTAATCTGTCTGCCAAATACATAGCTAAACAAAGGGGGAAATGTTTCAGTTTCGTATTTCAGAATGTCCTGGTATGTCAGAGGCAAGAGAAAACCTTAGAAGAATAGAGATACTTACCAGGTTGGGATGTAACTTTAATTTAGACAGGCAATATTGAGTCTGGTTCTTCCAGCATGTGCCGCAGAATTTTATAGCACAAACCCCTTTGTGGCTATGAGGATGAGGAAGTATGACTATGAGGAAGTCATACTTCAGTGTTTTGGGAAACAATGCCTTGGTACCCTGGCCTCTGCTTCTTGAACTAAAAAAACTATATGGCATGAAGCTGAACTGGGGGAAGTGTAGGCTAGGTATCAGGAAAAGGTTTTTTTCACCCAGAGGGTGGTTGAGCACTGGAACAGGCTCCCCAGGGAAGTAGTCACAGCACCAAGCCTGTCTTGAGTTCAAGGTGCATTTGGACAATGCTCTCAGGCCCATGGCGAGATTCTTGGATCTGTTGTGATAGGGCTAGGAGTTGGACTTGATGGTCCTGATGGGCCCCTTCTGACTCGGCATATTCTATGATTCTGTATGTTTTCTTTCTCTCCACATTAATTCTCTGCCACAGGAAGTATGAAGGCCCTTACAGAATGTTACCAACTGAAGTTGCAAATGGATGCAGAGTTACTTAGGGCTCTCTGACATATCTGTAAATCTTTACCTGGCTTCAGGTAAATTTCAGGTACATTCATTAACTGCATGCTGAATTGCCAATAGAAATCAACCACAGATTCTGTTGGTGCACACTGTGTGTGGGCAGGTGCAACTACCGTTTGTGATATGCTCACTGTAACAAGGAGAATAAGCAAAAGGGGAATAGGTATCTAGGAGACTTAGTAAATCTGAGAGATCCTTTGTTTTTTAAAAAGATAAAATTTGTGCCAACCTCAAATATGGGGTCAGTATCCAAAATGAATGAAAAATAGCTATACCTTGTATCTCTTCCCCTATTATTTGTCAGAAGATAAAACACCTCATTAGTTACACGGGATTAAGCACAGAGGGAGGCATTGGCAGTTCATTTTAGAGGAAGACTAAAATTCAAGAAAAGAATGGGAAGAATAAATAGGTAATTTTAGTGAAGAGGTTCTTGTTTAATTTGCTACTGATCTCTCACTGCTGTGACCAGAGTGCTCATTCTAAACTGTGTGTGCCTTGCTATGTTCCCATAATGCCATATCACAGGAAGCCTTTCTTGGGGAGCAGAGTAATGCCACTAAAGCTGCACAGCTGCCAGCAAAGATATGTATGACATGGAAAATGTTTCAGCTAAGTTTTGCTCAAAGGGTGGAGAAACAATGATGATTTGTGGCTTGTGGGATTTAAAGAATTGAATTTATAATGAAGAATTTAATCAGACGAAAGGTTGGGAAGGTAACGTAGACTCTTTAAGGCATGTTATTCAAGTTTGTAAACGGTACAGGTCTCATTTGCTAGACTTAGCTTGTATTAGAACTGGTATCTTGTCAGGAAAGGGGAAGAGTTGGGATTTGGTAAGGTTGGGTCATTTTGTTTCTACTGGAGCTGAAATTACCAAATCTGTTTACACTACTGATATGCTCTGTCTCTCTGCAAACTACTGGAACTACCTGAGACACAGAACTATCAGCCCTGGTTTTATTCAAGTGAGCACAGGGCCCCAAAGCAATAGAGTGGGATCACCCTGATGTGAGTGAACACAACTGTCCTGTTTGCACACCCAAGCCAGTAAATTTTTGGTGGTGTGATATACTGTGTGAATTTAATGGATTGAAGGTTGAAGCTCACTTGTGATCTTAACATGGTGTCGTGGTGTGAATGTACCCTTTGGGTTTCTTTGTTTGTTTTGTTGGTTTGGTTTGGTGGGGATGTTGTGTGAGGTTTTTGGTGCTGTTTTTGTTTGTTTTGTTTAGTCTCTTTGGGATCCTTAATTGAAGTGTGGATTGTGAAAAAGAAAATCAAACAAAAGCACAACCTTATTAATGGACCACTGAAGTTGGCTTTCCTGTTAGCCACTGGAGTCTCAATATGGAGTGTGAATGAAATCATGTTTACTGGGATGTGAAGCCATAGAGAAATTTATGCAGAGAAGAGATTCCTGAGTGGAATGCTCAGAGTGATGCTCAGTGATGCCCCAGAGACATGGTTCTAACAATGCTGGTCAGAAAGATTACTACAGGGCTTGGTGTGTTCATGAGGAAGGAAGTACTAGATAAGATGGAAATTGATGTTGATGGATAAAGAGATGTGTATTCCCTGTGAAACAAACACTAAGGAATTTTTGGAAGTGTTGGAAAAATGCAAAACAATTACGTGAAACCCCAGATGTGGGAGGGTTTTTTTGTGCGTTTTGTTGTGGTTTTTTTTGTTTTGTTTTTTTTTTTTTAAGGTGGGGGAAGTGAATGTCTTCCAGTGTGATGCAGCAAAATCCTGGCGAGTTTGTAGCCTGCAGATGTACTTAGTAAGTTTTCTACATTTGCCAGCACAGAGCCTGCAGCACCCTATTAGTTTTGCTTATTGCTTATACTGGGTTTTGCATTTGAGTTTGAGGTTTCTTATGTGAAATGTCATTTTGCCATTTTGTGATGGCTTATTAAATTTCAGTCTGCTTTGGTCGCCTATGCACTGGTAGGAAATGTAAAGTAGACATTCTGTGCCTGGGCTGTTGGACTACAAAATGGAATCCACTTGTCACGTTTGTCCTTGCACAGCAATGGTGGTGGCCAGGATGGCCATGTTGAAGGGGAATTCTGTGGCAGCTGCTGGGTTTTGTTTGCTAGCCACGCCACAGCTTTCCTCTAATAACTATAGTTCATAGTACAGTCTTGCTATGGTTTGTGAGTAAAAGTGAGTGTTCTAACTGGGTTTAATTCATGGGTTTGGACAAGAATTTGAAACCTTCTTTCTCTCAAGGTGAACACAACTGTGTAAATGGCATGAGTCCTGTATTGAGAAGATGAGTTCCTGCTTAATTTTTTTCCCTTTATTAGCAAACATGCCAAGGATTCCTCTTTCTAGGTTCTTGAATCAGGATAGAATTCCGAACCTTCCTAGCAAACACAGTTCTTTGGACTAGGTTCAAGAAGCAGGAGCTGTTGGTACTTGGAAAAGGAGTTTCGGAACGCCATATAGTGGTCAATAAATGCTAAACAGAAATCATCTCTTGCCATAAAAATGATATTTGTCGTATCTCGGACTGTTCTTCATTTTACCTGTTCTCTGTTCTGTTTTCATATTCCGTGTTCAATTTGAAGTAGTGTGCAGCTTTTCAGAAATAGCTCATTTAGTTACATATATTGATCTTGGTTTTACTGTGATCCAGAATTCAGTCCTGGATTTCAAACACAGTGCCTGATACCTGCTTCTTCATATATGCGCCTCAGATGATACTAGTCAATGTTGTCATCTCTGTTTCGTCGAAGGCAGTTGTAAACACATAACACTCTCCGAATTCTTCTTACTGTGTTGTCTCAGTTTAAAAGAAAAGATGTCTGTCAAGGAAGGGGAGGAACCCTTCTGGACTAGGGAGGGGGCCTCTCCCCGAAAACCACCACAACTTTTGAAATTAAAAGACTTTAATCAGAGAATGTAGAGAAAAAGGGCAACAGTTCTTTGCTACAGATATATATGTACAACAACAAAAAAACCCCACCAAAACCCAACCAACCAACCGAAAGCCCGCCAGAACAAGTTGCAACGCGGCGATCCAGCGTGTGAGGGGAGCCGAGGGCCGGGCCCCCC
>JAWWMO010000038.1:8702078-8719901 GCA_035047845.1 Dendrocincla fuliginosa | reverse complement strand
GGGGGGGGGGGGGGGGGGGCCACCCGGGGCAGGGGTGCGCGGCGCCGCGCGCGGGCGGCAGGCGGCGGTGCTGCCCCGCTGCTCCGCGGGCCCGCAGCTGCGGCGGAGCGGCGCCCACAGCGACGGGCTGAAGGAAGCCGTTCTCGAGGGCTCCGTAAGGGCCCTCGCCCCGTCCTGTGTCCGAAAGCGGCGGGAGCGACCCCTCCGCAGATGGCGTCGGCCCCTCCGGGAGCCCGCGGCAACTCCAGGCGGGGGTGATGGGTTGTTCCCTCACAAGAGCGGCGCGGGCAGCGCGAAGCCGAGGGCGGGCCGGGCACGCCCTTCCAGGGCTTCCACCAGCCCAGCAAGTGGCAGCTGGCACCCAAGCCGACAGGAGAGGGAAGTGTGTCAAGAACCAGAAAAAAGCCTCTCTCTCCCCCTGTGTCCCCCCAACCCTCTCCCCAGCCATTACGCCGGAATGCAAAGCTATTAGCGATCCCTTTGTTTAGGCTTTAGACAATTAGCTGACTCTGGGAACAGGTAGTAGGGGGCTTCGCTTCAGCAAGCCATCTCGTCCTGGCCTCCGACTCCCAAACCACTGTGTTTGGTAAGGGACAGGAAAAAAAATTCTGTGAAAGATTTTAAAAATACAACGTGTGCAGCTTTTCTGAGTCTTATTTCTTGGCTCATCTGGTAAAGTGAGATGAGAGTGTGAGAAATGCTCACACCAATGAAATTCAGAAGGGGACAAAGTCATCGAAGCAAAACTAAACTTATTTAGACAGTTCGGCCGAACCAGGTGTGTCTCTCTGGCCCAAGAGACAGACCCCCAGAGACAGAGGTTTTTATACCCTAACCCGGCCGGGGGGTCCCTGCTCCTGTTCCTGTTGGCTGGTACCAGGAAGCTCACGCTCTGGCCTGATCCGCCTACCTGCCCAAGACCCCCACCCCCAAAAAGGCGCGAAGAACAGGTTTGAACTGCTAACTTGTTAGAAACTGAACCAGCCCTCCCCAGCCTATGCCATTCCTTTGGCTTCAGCAAAATTCTGTTTCCAACAAGAGGGTTTTCTTCCAAAGATTTTTCTCTGGTTTTTGAACAACATATACCTGTGGTGGAAGGGAGAATGTACTGTGTATGCTGTCTGTTCTTACTTTCTTCAGATTGGAAGGTACAAGCTCTGCAAAGCTGTGCTAAAGGAGTGGCCATGCTTTATGGTCTTGGGAGGTGCATGCTAATGTTTTTATACAAGAGGACACAGAATCCTGCAGTTCTATCATGGAGAACCATAGAGATAAGGAATGTGGTTAGTCGTTTGTCAGAAAGAGATGAGTGCCTGTTTAGATGTGTCGTTGTTCTTTTTGAGTTTAAGATAGGGTCAAAAACTTCAGCTTAGGCAGCTTCTGCTGGCTTATGGTCTGCTGAAGGCAGGAAACAAATGATGTGCAAGTTTCTGTTTAAGTAAAACTCTGCTCTCAGTGTGTAATATGAACCTGGAATGAGACTTGCAGGTACCTTATTGTGTCCCTGATTGCTCCATTCATAGAATCACATAATCATAGTATGGTTTGGGTTGGAAGGGACCTTAAAGATCATCTAGTTTCCACTCCCCCCTGCCACGAGCAGGGATGCCTTCCACTAGACCAAGTTGCTCCAAGCCCCATCCAGCATGGCCTTGAACAGCTTCTCTGGGCAACCTGTGCCAGGGCCTTACCACCCTCACAGGGAAGAATTTATAATCTAAACCAAACCTCTTTCAGTTTAAGACTGTTAACCCATGTCCTGTCACTACAGCTCTTGATAAAATGCTCCTCCCCATCTTTCCTATTAGGCCCTCCTTAGGCACTGGAAGGGGCTCTAATGTCTCCCTGGAGCCTTCTCTTCTCCAGGCTGAACCACCTCAGCTTTCTCAGCCTGTGTCCAGAGCAGAGGGACTCCAGCCTTCAGAGCATTTTTGTGGCCTCCTCTATACCTGCCCACACAGGTCCATGTCCTTATGTTGTGAGCCGCAGAGCTGGATGCAGTGCTGCAGGTGAGGTCTCGGCAAAGTGGAGCAGAGGGGCAAAATCCCCTCCCTCAACCTGGTGGTCATGCTTCTTTTGATGCGGCCCGGGATGCAATTATCCTCAAAATAGAGTGTATTGGTGATGAATCTTGAAAAATAATGAGTGGGAGGAAAACCCCTGTATTGTGTCAGTTCACCATCCTGTTTCCCATATTTCACAGTTATCACTCAGGTTATTCAGAAAGTTAGGGCTCCACAAGATAATACAAATATTATGTGCAAAATGGAAGTCAAAGTACAAGACATGGGAGAAAAGGAGAAAATGACAAAATGACAAGCTGGTGATGCAGAAGTGATGGCAGGATTAGTGACCATTACATGGTGCTACTTTACATGGACTAGTGAGGTGTGTGTGTATATAAATGTAAATGATTGAGCAGTATAATCTCCTCCTGTTATAATCAGCTACCAGAAAGCAAAGTTGTCATAGTGCTGATACTAGTTTGTGGTTTTCTTCAGCTAGTTTGACAAAGGTGGTATTTAAGGAAAGGCATGAAGCTGGATAAAGTACAGACTTTTTTTGCAAAGAACTGCATATAAGTTAAACCCTAGGCAACTCTTAGGCAAGGGTCTGTGAAAAGTTTGAGATTTTAGCTGAGGGAAAAAGGAAACGAGGAGAACACAGTAAACAGTGTAAGAAGTGAAATGTATGACACGCTGGTTTGTACACAAAGATATTATCCTAGTGAAGGACCGCAAACTTGGAAAAGGTTAAAAAAACTGTCGTTACATTAATAAGAAAATTAGAGTAACTACATAGTGTTGGAGGAAGGAGGAACAGATTGAATATCTGAAATCAATGCAAAAACATATTGTTGCCTAGTGTAAGGAACACAGATATCTAAAAAGTTTCTCACTTCATGATAGCCCTCCACCCTGCATCATCTGGGTTCAGAAATAAGTAGAGACTGCTTCACAATAGTTAGGAAGTTTCTTGTACTTTACTTTGAATTATATGGTAGGCTGGTTCCAAATGATGACAAACTGTTAATATTGTGCAAATATTAAAAAAAAAGGTGATAGTGCTTCTGAAACATGGGATTTGGATCTGAATGACATGTAAAGCTTTTATGAGTGACAATTTGTATTATTTCTGTCAGTTTGCAAGGAAAGGTGATTTTGCAATACAAAGTGGAACTTAATCTGAGAAAAGGACTTAAAATCACATTTAATTGTTAGTCTTAAATAATTTTTTCATAAGCAAGATGACAGTGACATTACACACAATTTCAATGTTGTACTCATAGCACGCTTCAGAAGTGTACTGAATTCTTTGTATATGCAACCTTATGTTTCATTTTTTCTGGTGTACCTTAATAAATAAAAGTGTACTTAAGTTAAAGTATTCAAAAGCAATCTGTATGTTTTTTGAACTCTAGTGATGGGCTAAAGGTTTCTTTCTGATTCCATTTCAGATGCACCCACTCGGATTGTGTAATAGTAATGATGAGGAAGACCTATATGAATATGGCTGGGTAGGAGTGGTGAAACTGGAACAGCCAGAGCTGGAGCCTAAGCCGTGCCTCACTGTCTTAGGAAAGGTAAGGGGATAGTTTGGAGTTGCATGTAAGTGTTTTTTGGAAGGATTAGTTCCTTTCTGAGAAAAATCAGCAAGACATAAACCAAGAGAAAATTCCCTTTCCTCCACAAAATATTCCTATTTTGCCTATTTTCACATTAGATGCCTCAGGCAGAGATGATGTCATAACTCAGTTGATAGAGATGGTGATGGGGAGCTGAGTGCACACATTTGCTTTTTGATCTCTTAGGAACCTAACAAAAACTTAAGCAGAAATGGCTGTTTAGCAGAAGCAGTATTGAGATGCTAACTTGGTCAAAGCAGTCAAAATGAAAGCATCTTACTGGTTTTCCTTTAGTACAGTTTTCTCAGAAGACATACATTAATTTCCTCTTTTTGGGAAAAGAGGAGTCTTCAAACGTATAAAGATTTCTTTGCTTTCACTGAAGGATAGATATACATAATAACAACTGAATCTTACTATCTTGGTCAAAGAAATAAAGATTTTCATCTTCATGGCATCTCCATGTGGAATGCAGCCTCTGGAATCTAAAATAATTGCAAAACTTCCTCTTTGTTTTATGGGGTGAAGTCAGTAAGATACCATTACTGCTGCCAGATATGTTAAAAAGGAAAGCAGAAAGCTGCCCTGGTTTTGTTCTCAGCTTAGAATTTTTGAATATGAGGTGATTATATGTTGACATTTGAAGTCTAGAGTAGTTGGAAGTGTGTGAAAGAGCACAGGTCACAAGTTCTACCAGTAACTAGTAGCTGAAAACGCATAAAGTAACTGGGGTTCAGCCTAAAATCCAGCTGGCTCAAATTTGATTGCATAGTGTTGATGACTTCAGGTGAGCAATGTATCAGGCAGAAATTAAAATCATGGGTTGACATTTTTGAAGTAAAACTTGCCTCTGTAAATTTATAAACAAAACTTGTAAAAACCTCACCTTTCAAAGGAAATTGGAAACCATCAGCTTCTCTAAAATTTGCTGCAGGTTCTACTTGTACACAGTGAGAAACATCTCTTTAAGAAGCGATTTCCCTTTCTATTGAATTTCAGCATAATACAACTTCTTTTTAAAAAAAACCAACTTGGAATACTGTTTTTATTTCACAGAAATTCCAGTTGTTGCTTCTTTGATCTTAAAAGGATAAAATCTGAGCATAAGGTCTTGTGAGGATGGGAATTAGAGAAGATTGAGTCCTGAAAGATGCATAGTAATCTCTAAATAAACTCAAGGAGTAAGTTGAGTCTTGGGGAAAACCATTTCAAGAAGGAATCTGTTCAGTCTCATCTCTCAGGCTCCTGAAAATTATGTGAGGAAACAGATGTGCAAAGTGGCTGAAGAAAGTGGAACCATAGGTACCCTGCACAAGCTATGTTAAAAATATATAGGTGATGCACTGCTATGTACCCAAATCCCACCATGTCCTCTATATTCCCCATGTCCCCAAAGCCACACTGATCTTCCAGAATGAGTTCACCTCAGTGTCTGCTGATGCTGGCTTCCTGAAGCTTGGTGTGCTAAACAGCAGACTCTGTCTTTGCTTCAGGAGCTCTGTAGCATCTACTTTGATGCATAATGATGGTGATGTGACATAGGGTGTGTACAGAGAGTTTGGGCAGTGTTTCATGTGTGTCAGTTTATGTGCAGTAATTTAAACAGGTGGAAAAAGACTGGCCAAGGTTCTAGGCAATACTTGCTTCTCAGTAACTGTACTACAGCTCCTTGTTCTGTATTTTCATGTCTCTTATTTATCCTTCTCTTCCTGAAATATTTGTTCTCTATTTCATGCTCTCTGCTGTAGTTTCTCCCTGCTGTCTTTTGCTTCAGCCTTTCTGCTCAGTCCTCCCTATGCTCAAGTTATGTCCTGATTTAGAAGGACTTCTCAAGATTCCTGAAATACTGTCAAGTGCAGATAGCAGCAGGAGCATCAGCCATTAGCTTCTTGCAGGTCTGTCAAGTCAGCTTGGTTATCTTACTAGTGGGAACAAGTTGTACTGCGATTGTCTGGGTCTCTGAAAAGTTCAGTTTCTGTGAAATTTTGAACAAATGGCTATGTGAGAATTCAATATGGCCTCTAAACTATTTTGCTTGGGTAAATACCAGAACTGCTGCATGTGTATATGTGTCATCTTCTGGTTATTTTTAGGATTTGCCAGCTGATTTAAAACATAAAAGGGAAAGGAACGAAAAGGAGAGGAGAAGAGGGAGGGAGAGGAGGAAAAATAGAAGAAAAAGGAAAAAGAAACAGCAAGGAATAGGGAAAGGAAAGGGAAAGGAGAGGAGAGGAAAGGAAAATGGGGGAGAGGTAGCTTGGAACAGGGAAAGGAAATGGAACTTCTTTCATTTAGAAAAGGAGGAAGAAATAAGGAGTGCAAACCTACTGTTTGTTCCTCGTTGTAGAGGTGATATTGTTGTAAGTTTGGAATATGGTGAAGCAAAATGTAGACTGCTTAAAAGCTGTTTGTAGAGCTAAATTGCATGGCACACAAATCTGGTACAAACTTACAGGGTTTTATTCTTATTGCTGGTTTTGGTTGTTGAGGTCTTTTTTGATCTAGGAATGTTTTGTTTTGGGGTTTGGTTTTGTAAAACTGGTCTGTGTTTTCAGAAGTTTCACCTTACTTGTTTATCCATGGGTAGCTGTACAGAATCTAATGTTTTCATTTCCATATTGATTTTGTAATTGCTCATCTTTTGTAGTTCAGATTTAGTGTAATGGAAATGAAAGTGTTTAAAAAAAATATGTATCTCCTGTTAAAGTGCCCATAAAGACTGCACCCTGGTTGAAGCGAGGGGGCTGTGTGGCAGCTGTGATTTACTATTACCTTTGATCACAGTGCAGCCCTGTTTGAGGCAATGCTGCATGCAGGCAAAGCAAAGGCCTGGGTTTTACTGATCTCATGAGCTCCTGAATAGAGCTAGAAGGGGAATGACAGAGGAAGAAGAAAGCTTTTGGAAATGAAAGGAAACCCCATGAACCCAACCAGCATTATTGGCTGGATTTGCCTACCAGGGAGCCACTCAGTTTCTGCCAGGCTAATTCTGCTTCAGCTTCTCTCCCCCAACACCCTTGGCCCCCCTCGCCCCCTTTCCTTCTTTCATACTTTTTTTGTTTTTGAGGCATGGCTGTAGTAACTTGGTTCTCAGGCTGGGAACCCACTGAGCTGTTGCCATGGTCACTGGGAAGCTCTTCGTGCCATGTGCTTCAAAGGGAACCTTTCCCCTCCTGGAATTTCTCCCTTCTCTGTATACAGCACAATGAAACTCCTTCACTGCTGCAACTGTTCTGGAGGAAGAGAAAAGCAGGGTTGCCTACAATACCTGTTGCATGCCTGCATCCTGGCAGGGCTGGAGGGCGCTGTGGGGTTAAAACTAGGTGATCTTTAAGGTCCCTTGCAACCCAAACCATTCTGGGATTTTGTGTTCCACTGTACTGTGATGGCAGTATACCTGCGTGTGTCCTGTACATTCCAATATGCAGATCCCCTGTTCTTCCCCCACCCCAGTAATTTTTAAAGCAAATTACATCTGCCAAGACCATGAAGTACAACCCAGCCAACACCATTGTTTTTTATTTCAGTACAAGATAGATAGAGAGAAAATGCTGAAGATTAGCTTAAAAGTAGCACTTCTTCCCTTTCTGCAGGCTTGAAAGTCCACAAGGAAGGATTTTGTTCTTGTTTCTTTTCCAGGGACTGCTAAATTACTGTATTAATAGGATGTATGTATTTGAGGATGTGCATCTGAGTATAATCTAACAAAGAGAGAATATCCCTGGTACTACAGCTTCTTGTTTTCTTCAGATCAAAGAAATCTGTGATATGAGAAAATTCCTAACAGTTCTTCCAGTATCCATTCACTTTTTTTCTGTCTTTCAAGAGTTTATTTTCAAAAATTTACACAGCTACTCTCTAGAAGAATCTCTTGCTTTGCCATGTCATCATTGTGATTATACTAGTTGGGCTGCAGCCAAAATCATGATGACTTGAATGTGCATTAAACAGTCAAATTGTGATTCCTAATCTTTTGTCTAACAATTTAGTTTAAGTACAAAGATTCTTACAAGGTAATGATACAAGAAATCATGGGGCTATGTTGGTAGTTAGTTCCTGCATAGAGAAGTGTTCTAAGACTTGAGGAATAAGAGGTCCTGTGGAGAGTTCATCTTAATTTCTTTCAGAGTTACCGAAAGTGATAAAAACAGGCAAATTAAACAAAATCAACTTACACCTTTATATTAATAGCCTAAATTAAGCATATAGTTATATGGTCAAATTAGAATTGTCCTGACAGTATAAGTATACCATTTGTTTCTGTATAACATTAGTAGTGTTATATACAGTTTGGATAATTTACTGTACGAAGGGATTCAGTTCACTTGCAGAAATGGATATTGAATTTAGGCAAATGCTCTTCCATGCAAAACTTATTCAGAGATTAGGACTGAACTATGCCTTAGATTAAGATCTACAATTAATGAGAGACCTGCCTTAAATCATTGGTCAGTGTTTCCGAAAGTTTGCTTATTCAGATACTTTCAACTGGTAGTGCCAACTGCAGTAACACACCCTGTGATAAGTCTTTTGCCACATGCAGTAGGAAATACTGTCACTTGGGTAGAACTTCTTACATCCTTTGAAGCGGTTGACATGCGACATACTTATTCCACAATTTGGGTATCTTTTCTGCCTTCCGTTTCTTCTTTGCAAACAGCATCTAAAAAGCATTTGTAATTCATTTCAAGGAACAGTCTCAAAAAATTAATGGCAAAATTCTCAATTGGTGTGGCTGAAAAGTAATAGTATGAGTGATTTTTAAGCCAGTTATTTTGTTTGTTTCACTCTGTGGCTACCTAAAGATTGGGTTGACAATGTAGTGTCCAGTAGAGGTGGGAAGAAGTAAGAGGAGGGAAGGTAAAGACCGCTTTTTCTGATGACAGTCATGGCATAAATGTATGTCAGACTGTAGATTGAGAAAAGGAACTTAATATTAGTTGTTTTGAACTCCCAAACATTCTATGTTAAAAAAGGGAGTTGTTATGAAGTAGAAAAAAGTTTCTTGAATGAGACTAGACTCCTTTGGCTGGGGACTAGTTGATCGGTTTATATTGCATGTGCCAAACTTGCCAGAACTCTGATCAAAACACAAACTACGTTTTTTATCAACCCCATTGCTTTGTAATGAAAAAAAAGAGTGTGAGTTTTAATGGGGAAAAAATAGCATCCTGGCTAGTGTTAGACTCAAACCTTCTGAATCAGTCATGTTCATTAAGGGTCTCCCATTAACTTTGCATTAAAATTTTTTTATTTCCAAGGTCATTGTCTTAGCACTACCTAAAATTAGGGTTAACTGTGAAAAAACATAGTCTATATAATTGTAATCTCTACCATCTGTGTGCTTCTCTTTACTCTATGTGTTCTAAAAATATATTGAGAAACAGAAAATGACCATTTTCCTGGAGCACCAAAGAATATCATAAGTGCTGTAATATAATAATGATTCGTTCTTGTTATTTCCCATTTTATCATCACTTGTAACGTCCAGGACACCTGAAATGTTAACATCCATTTTAAGCAATGGTAAAACATCTTTAAAAATGATACTTTAGGTGATACTGTTAATTGTGCAAATACTTTTGGTGTAAATTATCTTTTGACATTCATTCATTACTTTCCTAGTGCTAGCAGTGTGATCAGTCCTCTACACCATCTAAACACAATGATTTCTGGAGTTCTAACAAAATTGCATAGGTGAGGTCAGAAGAGGGGATAATACATGGTTTTTCAGGAAGAAGGTGGCTTTTCATGAATAGCAGACAGAAATAGTCAAGAAGGGACCAGCGTATATGTTTGAACAAAAAAAAAAAAAAATCACATAAATAAAATGCTTTTGCCAAAAGCTCAGTTTGTATCTGCTTCCCATCTCCTTGTCTCTTCCATCCCTCACAGACCATACTCTGATAACAAGCCTATTTTAACAGATGAAGAAAGGTTTTTGAATGGAAAAAGAAAAAGGAAGAAAGTTTGCATATGAGTGTCAGTGGTCATGGCATGAAACAGCAGTGTCATCATTATAGCTAAAGTTTTGAGTTTATAAGTACCTTTCTCACGTATTCCCTCTTTAAATCCTCTCATTCCATGACTATTCTCCACCTTAATTTTTGCAGTCCCTTTGAGGAGAGAAAGGAGAGGTTCTCTTACAAGCAAGCAATTGAAATCTGGAGAGAGGAAAAGTTTGTGTTTTGTTTGGATTATATGGTGAAAGATTGAAAAAAAAAAAAAAAAAGGAAAGAAAAGAACTGGATCAGAGCCAAAAAGGGAAACGCTCAAAGGAATGGAGAGGCAAGGGCTGAATCAGGTTATGCAGTTCAGCACAAGTAGGTCTATCAGATTTGCATTCAGGGGTAGTGATGAGCCCTTTCCATTGGCAACTAGTGCCAGCAATCTGCTACTGTATTATTTTATTAACTTTCTTTCCATGCTCACTGCACCGTTAGGAGAAACATCAGCTATTCACGAAGGAAGACCCTCTCCTGTTTCTCCCTCTGGGAACTCCCTAGATTTGCCATTGTTGGATTGATTACTTTAAATAAATGTCCACTTTTAGAGTTGAGTCCTTTATAGTCCCTGCCACCATGTTCACTCCTTTCTAACCAACTGCGGAACACAGCTGCTTTTCCCTTAAGCTAAAAAAGGCAGCTGTTGTTGCACAACATGTGTTACTTGAGTTCAGCTCAGTCAGATCTCCCAGTGAAATCAGTTAAAGTCAAGGCTGAGTAAAGACTAAAGGAGCAATTCTTTTAGACATACTGCTGCTGATAGTAATAATAATAGGTTTTGTGTCCTTTAAGTTTTTGGACCATCATTATTCTGTGTGCCTTGTGAGCCTCTCAAACATTGAGAGATATTTTTATTTTACATGCAGAATCTACCTGTTTCTCTCACAGGAGAAATGCACAATGGCAAACATGCTGCAAAAATTACAGAAATGGAATTTGAAATGGGAAAGTAAATTGGCAAGTAAGTGCAGCTATGTTGGAGTATAGAAATGAGCACAAAGGAAGTCTGGCAGGCAAAATCAGATAAATGGACCAGAAAGTGAAGAAAATGAGGAGCAGATATGGAGGCAGGGAATGGAATTATTTAGGACTTCACAGATGAGTGACATGCCTAATTTTGGTGCACTAGGGGACAGGAGGCTTTGAAAGAAATTGGAGAACTTCGGAATGTAACCAGAGCTGCATCTGAGGGACTCCGATACTCAGAATAAGAGATGGGCAGATACATTCAGCAGTGGTAGAAAACTGCATCATAAGAAAGTTCACACATACAGGAGGAATGTAAGATGGAAAGGGAGGAAAGAGAAAAACTTAACACAAATTGTGCTTCATATCCTACTGCTTTGGGATAATTTGCCAGAACATGGGTTTTTTTGCTCTAAACATTTTATCTTTATGAAGACCAGGTGATATTATCTAGAAGAGTGTCTTTGGATATCATGATAATTTAATGTTTGTACTATCTTCAAGGCATCAACTCCAATGAATCAAGTGATCGTATTGTGAACTCAAAATGAGTATGAAACAGGCTTTTTACTCAGTATAGGGAGCACTGACCAAGGTATTTGTGATTCCTGCAGGTTAGTTCTTGAACATTATAGCTGGACATATCTGTGGCATGAATTAGGTAATACAGATTAATTATGTATTATTAACATTCGCATAGCTGTTGCCTTAGAGTTGCTCAGTAGGGATATGAAACTCTCCCAGAAACTATTAAAAATATCAAAAGCATGTATGCATTTTAGTGCATTAATGCCTCAGTTGTTGGCCTACTGGTGTTTTGTTCCATTGGTAAGCCAAGAGAATACACCACAGACATTTAATTTTTCAAAATGCTCAAAGAACATGGTTAGCTTTGGATAGCAAAAAAGATGGGCTTTAGCCCTGAGGATCCAAATAACAAGCTTTTAAGTGGGCAGGGAGGAGAAGGCATTTGCAAAGAGCACAGAATCCATAGACTGAGTGCATGAGCAGTCATGAAACTCCCAGAGGGTCCCATCAGCTGACTGTAAGGGACTAATGAGCCAGTCAGACTGTTTATGGGCTGTGGTTAACCTCTTGCAAGTTAGGATTTCCTGTCGCCATCAATGAACTGTGACCGCCAGCACCACAGTGTTAATGATGAGGTAGGGGCTGATGAATGGCTGGAATCCAGGCAGCAGCCTTCACTGGCAAAGAATCAAGTGGCTAGAGGGGGAAAAACACTGAAGTCTATACAAGAAATAATGCAAACTCCAGAACCTGGAATTCCCATGTTTAAAAAAAGAAAGGGATAAAGAAACTTGGGACAAATTCAAAACAAGTGAAGCTTTTATCTCTGCATTCTGAATAGAAGATTGTTCTTCAGCAAAACTGGCTGTAAAAGCCAGGCCAGTTAAAACAATATGCAGGCCACTTGCCTCCAAGTAACCAGAAATTGTTGGCTCAGAGTAGCCTGCTCTGAGGAGCCAATCTGCTGGGAGACATTATCCAAGCAACTGCTTGAATGTAATTCCTCCTGCTGTGGAATGGCACTTTGGCAAATGAAGACCCTAATTAGAGATGGAAAGGTTTCTATTTTGTTTTTCTTTAATCCTTACCCTGAGGCCTCTGCAATACAGCCATGTCTCTGCTTGCATGGAGAGGTGTCCAGTTTCCCTTTGTAACAAAAATCCTCTACCTTTTTTACCGTTTTCATTCTTGTTTTCCTCTTCTCTCTCTCTCTCTCTCTCTTTTTTTTTTTTTTTTTTTTTTTTTTTTTTTTTTTTTTCTCTTTCTCTCTTTTTTTTTTTTTTTTTTTTTTTTTTTTTTTTTTTTTTAGCAGAGACAACAAACTGACAAGGGCCCACCACAATTTGGGACCTTGAAACTAATCTAATCCAAAACCAAGGATCACTGTTTGGAAGAAGGGCCATGTCATCCTATATTAGCCAGCCATGGAAAGTTTCTAGCTAAACTGGAATACTGGCCCACTGTGCATATTTTTACTACTGAATTTATTGCCCAAGCTGATTCTTGTGGTGGAGGTGGGGAGGAACGATGTCACTGAATCAGCAGGATTCTGCTGGATACTAAGGGAATTTTACATGCCTTTGTTCATTCAGAAAGATAGAAATCCCTGACAGGGGGTTACATGTATTTCTGTAGTCTCGGATGCAGTTGGTTGTCCCTGACAAAGACGACAGAACCTCCAGAGCAATGTGCTACAGCACTTTAACATGTAGAAGTGAAAATACATTTGCTGCTTGACAACTCAGCTTGGTATATATGATGTCTGTCTGTACATACTGCCATGGATTTCATGCACACACTTAATAACCCTGCAGAGAGCACTGCATTTTCTGTCACTGTTGAGATTTGGATCTATTATTTCATCATCTCAGATGATGATTGTGTTATCTCTAAAATGTTCTTGTTCGCAGTAGATACCAACCTATTGATGAAGGCCAGCTATCTGAGGATGAGACTAAGCAAGACAGATGATAGTAAGCAGAAGTCACTCTGAATTGCTATCAGTTTCTTACATTTGAAAATAGGTATATACCGCAAGTTGGCCTGAATCACTCCTGATTTTTCATGCTTAGCTATGCTTGCTTTCATTTCTTTTTAGCATTTTTTAGTGGGCTGTGGTCATACTCATATTGTGTCTTACTGAGGATGGCAGAATGATATTAATGAGCACAAAGCTCTTTAGTCTTGTGAATAATTTTTGGTTAATTTAGATGTGTCAGTATATCTTGGATAGACTACTGTAAATGCCTCAGACTTATTCTGTAATCTTTACATAATTGTCACACAAGCGGAATCTATTTAAAATTTCTCCTGTTTCCTAAAATACTTAAATAAAAGAGGCTGTGAGTTGGGAACCATGGCCCAAAACTGTTGTTTTGTTGAAAAGAACTTTCTGCAATATGGTGAGGCTTGTTTCTCAGGAGGAGAATTGACTAAGGTTAGATGGAATTTTTACTTAAAATTTTTGGAAGTTTTGCCATCTCCCACTCTAAATGCAAGACATAATTCTTATAATTCTTTGTTTTCTCTTTTGATGTAGATAAATACCAATTTATAATTTTAAGGTAGTATTTTATTAGACTACATCCGTTATGTATCTGAGATAGGAGAAACTTTGGTACATTCTATTTACACAGCTTGGGTACTATAGGGGGAATGGCTTTTTATAGTGGTCTACATTAATAGTTCCTTTAATTTACAACTCCTCCAATGCTTTCCCATATCTCCATTTTTTTAGTAACTTCTCTCAGCACGACAGTGTGCTTGTATGTATGTTTATGTAATCGTTTTAGGTCTAATTTGTTTCTTGTTCATCTATTTTCAGTAGACCTTCAATGCAAAGATAAGAATTATTTGGGTTGTCTGTCGTGGTATTTTACAGTATATTACATAGTACGTGTTTAGTACATAATTTCCAAAACATACTCATCTTGTGACCATTTTATTTTCGAGGTAACTGTATATAGAAATTCTGTTGCCTGGAAAAAGCTTGAAGGGTTTTACGACACAGCAGCATTTCTGTTAAACACCATCAGTTGTGAATTCTGTCACCCACCTCTTGCTGAGTGTGTTAGGTTCTCTCTGAATACGTAATCTAGGTCAAGACCTCAGTCCCCTCCTTTGATCTCTTCCAGTGCCCACCCTTCTCTTTGTGACTGCTGGCCCACAGAATGGTCTGTGATAGCAGAGGGAAGGGCTTTGGGAATGGAGCCCCGTGACTCTCAAAGTATCTAAAGGGATTTGTAACCAGCAGGCTTCACTGTGGATTAAGTAAATGTCTTACTGTTTTTACTTGGTCTAGACTTAGAAGTGATCACAGTGTTTCTCCCTAACCCCAGAAAAGAGAGATAGTTTTGTTTTCTTCTTCCTCATTTTACCTGTCTGAGAGCCTCTTAGTACCGAGTGGTATAAAGCACATTGGTATACGTATATATTGTTGATGTGACTGTGTATTGCACAAAGTGATACCTTTCTTAAAACTACAAGTAAGTACATTGTTTTTTATGTTTGCTTGGGGTGTTTTGTTTTGGTTGGATTTTTTTTTTATAGAGAAGTACTTTGGGTTTAAATTGTGACTATGTTTTTAAATTTAAAAATACTGCTTCACACTTTCTATACTTCTTAATTGATAAATAACTGTTGTAATGTCACATAATGCAGTATCTCTAGGGCATGGGTATAAAACATGTCCCAAAGTGCCAGAGAAGTTTAATGTTCCAGTCAGGAAGGGGTTTTATGTTGGTGTGATACTTGAGGATTTGACTGTCTTGTTGTGATATTCTGCCTTTGTTTTCAGACAGAAATCCAAAAGTTCCTTTTTCATTATCTCAGAATAAGTTTTGAAATGAAATCCTGCTTACGCTCGGCTTAATTTAGTTTCTGGAATTACCAGGGAGTTGTCCATTAACAGGGCTGAAGCATCAGTTGATTAATTTGTAACTTCTGCTGTTTGCAAAGTCAGTGATGCCCTTTTCTCCTTCCTCCTCCTCTTGGCTTCCTAGTCCAGGGGTGGTTCAACAGGCAAGGTATTTTTGCTGATTGAGTGAGCCTGATAGCAGTGTAGAAGGAAGAAAGAGAGAGGGTGCCTCTCTTGTGTTGTTTAGATGTTATTGTCAGTATCGTGTGTAGCTCTGAGAGAAAGAGAGGTTTTTGCAGTTTCACAATTGTCATGAAAAGGTGTATTTGACACAGTGCTGGTAGGATTTATGCAAGGTTATCAATGATAAGCAGAGTGCAGCAGACTGTTTACCTGGAGTGTCTTTGCCTGTGGCTGATGTGCCAAGCTTTTGCAAGTACAGTTGTGGGTCTGCTCTAGAAATGGGTTCTGTCCATCTAATGAGATAACATAATATTTTCTTTTTCCCCAACAGTAGTTACTGCTGAAAAACTGAATTTATTATGGATAGTCAAATATCAATAGGAAACACTTAGTCTTGCTTAGTTTAGGAGAGAGGTTTCTAGATTTGACTGTTAGTACCCATTGCAATTGATGTTTTAGCAGCCAATTTAATGATATTCTTATATATACTGACTGACAGATTTTGGGTTTTTTGACCCCTTCCTCCCTAATTGGATGTGCCAGTTATGGGGAGGAACATGTAAAGTATTTCAGGAAAGAGTACTTTGCTTTTTGCAGTAGTAAATACAGTGCTGTAAAGCTGGTTGTGCTGTGATGCGGAATCAAGATGGAAAGGTTTCTGAAATCCATGTGTATCATGGTCCTGATAAGAGATTTCACTTGGCTTGAGGAAAGAACCTTTATCACAAGCATAAATCCCTATCATATTAAAAAAAAAAAACAGGTTTGGATTTTATTGCCTAGCTTCTTGTGTTGCCATTTCTCCCATACTGAAAATCTGCTGGAGGATAGATAGGAAGGCTGTACAGAGGGATCTGGGCAGGCTGATTTGATGGGCTGAGGCCAATTGTACCAGGTTCAACAAGGTGAAGTGCTGGCTCCTGTGCTTGGGTCACAACCCTAGGCAGCATTCCAGGCTTGAGAGTGGTCCAGTGGGGAAGGGTGTTGAATGACAGTGGCTGGACATGAGCCGGTGCATGGCCAGGTGGCCAAGGAGGCCAACGGCACCTGGCCTGCACCAGCCATAGTGCCCATCCCTTATGCTGGGCACTTGCTGAGGCACTTCCAGTCTTGGGGTCAGTTTTGGGCACCTCATGACTAGATAGACATTGAGGGGCTGGACCATGTCCAGGGATGGGAATGGAGCTGGGGAAGGGTCTGGAGCACCAGGAGCAGCTGAGGGAGCTCAGCCTGGACAAAAGGAGGCTCAGCAGGGACCTTCTCACTCTCTGCAGCTCCCTGAAAGGATGGTGGAGCCAGGAGGGGGTCAGTCTCTGCTCTCAGGGAACAGGGACAGGAATAGAGGAAACGGCCTAAAGTTGTGCCAGCGGAGGCTTAGGTGGGGTATTAGGGAAAGTTTCTTCATAGAAAGGGTGGGCAGGTATTGGAACAGGCTCCCCAAGGCAGTGCTACAGTCACCATCCCTGGAGGGATTTAAAAGATGTGTAGATGTGGCACTCAGGGATATGGTACAGTGATGGGCTCAGCAGTATTGGGTTGATGGTTGGACTTTTTGATCTTAAAGGTCTTGTCCAACCTAAACAATTGATTCCATAAAAAAAGATGGAATGACAGGTGACTTGTGTCCATCCTACAAAGACCTACTTATAGCTGTTCTGTATTTTGTGTTTTACTATGTTTGTATTTAAGAACAAAAGTATTTTTGAATTGCCAATACAGGGCTTGCTGAAGAGTGTTTAAATTTCCAGTCCTTCAAGGACCAAAGCACAGTACTCTTTACGTCAATTGAGCCCAGTACCTACATGATGAGCAGTTAGCTGATGATCTATGCAGAATGTGTATAACATGTCTGCAGCTCCAATGGGGATGTAGGAGCACTTTTCAGGAAAAGTAAAGGTTAGGATGATGGTGCTTGCATTTAGTGGCAGCCATGCAGAGCAAACAGGTCAGAGTCCGTTGCTTTTTAGTAGTGTAAGCTACAGACTGAATGCAAAGACAGACTGGGAGGTTGTCACTATGAACAAAAAGTGATCACTTGAATTACGAAAAGTGCATTTACCAATTTTGTTGTTTTCTGTTAATCTTTAAAAAAAAAGAAAAATACTGATATATAGCGATAGTCATTTATTTTCAGCCACAGAAGACAATCACAAAAAGGGATATGCCTGGTATCTTTCCCGCTGTCAATTGCATGGGGATTCAATTGTAGAAATGCCTGTTTGCTTGCCATGGGTATTGTAAAGGTAAAGCAGGTACCAGTATAACGTTTTATTTCCCCGTCATCCGATGTGTATTTATTTTTCGTCTAGGTTTGGTCACTTTGCTTAGAAAAATTATTTGGGGTCTTTAAATGCTGGATAGCCCAAAATGAAAAAGCTAAGTGTCTATTACACACTGGCATTACTTTAAGTGGGACTTAACATTGCTGTGTTATTTTGAGCTGGTGTGACTAGTGGATAGGGTATTTTCAAGGCCGTTTTAGCTTTAATTATTCTCCAGTATTTTGGGGTGGTGAAGAAGGAGGGGCGCAGTGGCGGCCAGGGTTTCCAAGGTGGGCCCGAGAGGCGGTCCCAGGTGCCCTGCGGCTGCCCCCCGCCGCGGTGGCCAGGCCGGGCTGGAGGCGCAGGAGGCGGCCGCGCTCGGCTCCGCGGCCCCCGAGC
>JAWWMO010000038.1:8634847-8701507 GCA_035047845.1 Dendrocincla fuliginosa | reverse complement strand
GGCCGGGCGCGGAGGAGCCCTGAGCGGCGCGGCGGGAGCGCGCACGGCTCGGGCCCCGAGTGCCAGGTTGGGCTGGCCCGAGCGAAACGAGCTCTGCTTTTTGCAGCAGGGGCAAGGCAGCTCACCCTGTGTTCTCCAGCACGGTTTTGAAGCTGAGACGGTACTTGTCTTCTCATAAAACCAATCTGTAAAAAATCCTCTTCAAAAATAATCTTCAGAAATCAAGTGGCCTTGCTTGTTGTGACTGATCATCCTGAAGAAACAATGTAAATGGTCTGAACAGTTCTGTATGCACTGCATGTCTGTAGGGGGTGCCTTCTAGGGAAACCTAGCTGAGCCCTCACCTCAGGGCTGCTGCAACAGAGAATGGGTGGTAGATTCCTTTGAACGTTTCCTTCCCAACGGCTCTTAGTGATTAACCAGGTGTGCTGACTTCAAAGGGGATACATACCTGTGGGCTGAGAAAAAGCTCCTATTTGGGAGTTGGTTTCCCTTGTATGCTAATGGCCTTTGTTCATTTAAAAGGAAAGCAAAATACGAGAATAGAGCAAAGAAAGAGACCTGTAGCTGTTCAAACTAACATCTCTGTACTGGCCAACATTTTTCCTGGAAAGTGCTGGGTGATGTTTCATAATTTATCACTTTCATATGTTTCTCTTATATCTCAATGTTAGGTTCAGGTTCTGCTAGTCTCCACGAAGGGCTAATGCCTTCGTGTTTAGTACGATGATGGTGATAGCTGTCATCACTTGGAGAAATAGTTTTCTTGCATTCTGCATCCATAAAGGCATAAACAGCTTGGAAAGTTAATGGGAACGTCTGCTCTGTAGAGCTGTTAAGCAACATATAAACAGAACTTAGGCTCAGTAGCAGAAACTGGTTAAAGAACCCAGTCTTAGCCTTAGTGGGTAAAATATTGTTTTCTCTCTCCCAGAGGATTTTAATATATTCCAATACCTCCTCTGTGCTGTTGGTAACTGCAGGTTTGGACTGTGTATTTGATGAAATGCCATGCACTTATATAGGCCTGCTCTTAATCAGCACGGGGAGTGTATGCAACAGTTCTGACCTCTGATGGTCAGAAAAAGGAATATTCTCTGAGGCACTCTTTGCAGGGACTGTGATATGCTAGTTTATCATAACTGTGAGAATGACACTGTAAAAATAGAACTTGGTCAACCTTTATTTGCTACGCTAGTGAACTTGTCTCCACCCAAGTCACAGGGAAGATTGTTTTTAATGGCACTTGCAAGTAACATGGAGAAAAAAACCCCATAATTTAATTAAAAACTTAGAAAGTCTTTAGAGGCACTAAATCGTATTTGAATTCCTTTAAAAAGGTGTTGAAAAAGGAGTTTGAGAAGGAAGGAGCGGAGAGATTGGAGAGGCTTTAGTGAAGTTCAGCTACAGTCTATGCTACTTCAGGAACTCCTATGGTTGTAATTTTTCTGTCATGTTTTAACTACACAGAACCAAAATGTTGTTTGTTATCTGGAGATGAGGAGAGAGAGTAATTTTTGAGGTAAGAAGTCATCTTTTGGGGTGGGACTGAGGATGCTGTCTTTCTTATTGCAGGCAAAACGAGCAGTACAGCGAGGAGCCACAGCGGTCATCTTTGATGTTTCTGAAAACCCAGATGCCATTGATCAGGTATGAAGAAGGGAGCCTAGTTATTTTGCAGCCTCTCTTGGGTTCTTTTAGGGTTGCTGAGGCAAGACTTGAGAGCATATGCATCTCAGAGCACACTTCCCCAGAGACATGCAGCTACTGACCCTGGGTAACATGATGCGGTGATTTTCCTGCTCGTGTTCTGTTGGGCAGAAAACAACATAGGTGGTGTGACTCTAGTAGAAACAGAAAAGTTTGGGGAGTTAGATTTTTCTTTTAACTTTTGCTAGAATCAAGAGCGCAGGTCTAGGATTAAGGTTTTGAAAAAGGATGGAGACAAATTTTTTGTGGCCCGCTATCTAACCAAGGAGGTTTTCTTTGCCCAGCTCTATGTACAAAACGCAGGATATTTGGCCCTATCTAGCCTGTGATCATATTGTTGAATAGCTGCTGTTTTTGAGATTGCAAAATGACTTTCAAACCTTTCAAACCCTAAACAAGTTTCTTTCAAAACTTATAACCATTTCTTTCTCATTCACAGCTGATGATTTCTGCCTATGTATTTTGTGGATAATCAGGGGTTTTCTTCTTTTTCTGAGTCTTGGTATAACTTCCATTTTTTCATTTGAAGTGGGTGAGGTAACAGCTCTGTGAAATGTGTCAAGATCCAGCCAATTCTGAGTTACTTGAATGAAGAAATGTAAGCACAAAAATAGTCTGATTTTGGTTTAGTTCTGTTTTGTCTTGTAACAAAAGGATTTTAAGTACAGCCTGAATTTCATGGGGGAAAAGAGACCATCAGGGTTTACATTTAGAAAGCTGGCTTTAATTCTGAAATGAGCATCTGTTGGACAAAGGAATGCAGAAGACCCTGTTCAAGGAGTGCTTTGAGAACTGTGCTCTGCATGTGCCTCAAGGCTGCAGCCTTTATCTTGAGAACATTCTCAGGGGTACATTTTTTCCCCTACTTGACACAGAAAAATGTCTTCACTAAGGTGTGGTCTGTCTTTTTCATTTCTTTCCCTCTGAAGTACAGCTTCTGGTTACTTTCAGCCACACTGCTCTGAACTTGAGTTCTGAATCTCTTGCTCTTTCTCTCTACCAACAAAGACTGTTATTCCTTGATTCTAAATAATAAACTGGGTGCAACTGTCACCAATAGCTGGGACTAGTAATGTAGTGGATGTTTGAATATTTTGAGTACCAATAAAATGGAAGGAGGTTAGTGGCTTAGAGCAGTAACTTGACAAAGTAGGCTCTGTTAGATGACAGAGCAGTAGCCTGTGTAAACACTCACAAACAGGAGAGGAGTGTCTAGACTTAGCTTTCATACTCCAAGAGTTACTTGAATGGCTCTGTTCTCATACTGGTCTGGATACATTTTTTTTCATGAATTTTGATTCTCATCCAAAGTCTTTAGAACTCTTGACATTGGGGTACCTATTAATTTGTCTTTAAAATAAGTACCATTTTGGCACTCACAATGGAACTGTGGAAAACAGTGACAGATGAAGGACAATGGAGGAAAAACTGACATGAGTTAATCTGGAGTATCTTTGGTTCAGATAGAAGTATCCTAAGACACTGAGGGGGACTGTTTAGGAAGCTTTCCCAGGTGTGCTTTTTAGCAAGCACTAGAACAAATAAGGGAGAGTGCTTTGAAAGGAAGAAGTGGAGTATTATGAAAGGCAATCCTTTCTGCCAGTCAATGAACAGAATTAGGAGGCAGTTCTGACCAGAGGAATTGTTCTCAGATAATCTGGTTGCAGAATTGCTATCAAATGAAAGGGCTTTGCCTACAGATTTTGTGGAGTTTATTCCCATTGATCTGAGGGTCTTCTGCTGTTAAGAATTAAATTTTATTTTTAGAAATGCTCTGTGAAATTGATTAGTTTCTTAGTTTTTCTTTTGCGTATTTAAAGTGGAATAACAGCACCCAGAACATCATGTTTATCAAGAACCTGGCACTGTTCAAAAATGACTAAAGGATCAGGTGAATTGTTTCTTAGACAAGAAATCTTGAGGGGGGATTTATGTCTAGGAATGTAAGGACAGTGATTGGATTTGGCCTTAGGCCAGTAAGTCTTGTAGACACATAGGATTCCTGGACTAAAAAGTCTCAGATAAATCTTTGACCGTAATCTGCTCAGTTTAAGTAGAATCATCATCCTGTAATCAGGATAATAGACCAGTCATTTAGTAATTTCTACATGGTTTAGCCAGAAGTAAGAGATAGATAACAACAATGCACATATGTTATCTCAGCCATAAGCTGCTCTTGTTCTATTTGCTCACATTCCTGTCATCTCATTCCTTCTCCCTGTACCATTTCTATCTGCTTGTCGCTGCATTGCTTGTTTTGTATCAATGAGGCTCTCTACGAGGATTTTTCTTGTGAATCAGAATAAGCTATATGAATTTATCATGTTGGTGCCATTTTGCAACAGAACTAATTCTCCTGTCTACTTATTACCCTCTCTGGTGTATAATTTAGCAGATTGTTGTTCTGGATTTGTTGCCCAGAGAAGTTATGCATTCTGCACACGTGAAGGTTTTCAACATCTGACCAGATAAAGCCCTGAGCAGCCTGGTTTGATGTCATAGTTGACCCTGCCTTGACTAGGAGGTGGAGCTCATGGTGTGCCTTCCCGCACACATTATGTTCTGATTCTATGATATGGCCTTTCTGACAAAACTTAGCTGGGTCTGGAAGGAGGTATCAGGTTGAATTAAGTGTTCTACTCATATGCTTTAGTCTTTGAGGTTGTCCATCCAGCAATTACTAGGTTTAGTGGTTGTTAGAACCCCAGTAGCTTTGAATGAGTTTTTTGAACTAAACAGCATAAATTAATGGCTTAAATAAATGGACTAGGTACAAAGAGCCTGAAAGACAGCACACTGATACTGAGGTTGTTCAAAAAGCTGAAGAAATTTTTATGTGAATAATGTAACTACAAAGTTGAAATAAAAAGATTGATAAAATGTAGCAAGGACAATTTTCTTGGAATGTGCAGATTTTCTTCACTGTGAAGTTTAGCTTATTACAGGAACAATATGTGCAGTGGTACATAATGTAGTTAAGTTAAAGCTGCTGTTCAGAAATAGCATTTGCTTATCCTTAATCTTAGTTTTGGTCAGAAAAAAAAAAAAGGCAACAAAAACCCGCAGTGTAAGTCAAAAGTTTAATTCAGGTTTAAGTCTGTGGAATGCTTAACCAGAGGTCTATGCTAGAACAACTGGTGCTTGAATCAATGCCACATCCATATTCCTTTATTTTTCTCTCCATTGTCGAGAAGAAAGCTGGTTTTCCTGAAACATGGCTTTTTGAGCAGATTTTTTTGTTGTTGTTCTTCTAGCTGAACCAGGGCTCAGAGGACCCTCTGAAGAGACCAGTGGTGTATGTGAAAGGTGCTGATGCTGTCAAGCTAATGAACATAGTTAACAAGCAGAAAGTGGCACGAGCCAGGATTCAGCATCGCCCCCCACGGGTGAGACTTTCAGAACCTCTCTCTAGGTATTACAGTGCTGTTGTTAGTGCAGGCAGTGCTTGCTCGCTGCACTGATGGGGAAGGTGTTTTGATGTTCCCCACATGCATTAATATATGTGAAATTCTGTTGACTTAAATAAACTAAGCAACTGCACTGTGGACAAGATGCAACACTTGATGTAAGTATAGAATCCACAGTGTGGCTTATGCTATGTTTCATAAGGATTCTTTTGAGTATATAAGTGGCTAAAAAATCTACACAATAGAAGTTTGCTTCTTCTTGCTTAAGTAACTTAATTATTGCACACTTCTGGTGGCTCAGTTTTGTAAGGTGGTCTGCCCTGTGTTAACTAATAATTCTGTATGATATTTTAAACATGGTATCTTAAACATGGATTAATTATTTGATATATTTGTAATAGTTTTTCCAGAGTTTTTTTTCCTAACACTCTCTACGTGTAGTTTACAGAAGAACAACAAAGCTAGAGGTCATCCGTGTCCCAGTTACCACTTTGGTTTTTTAAGGAATCCTTCTGTTTAGAAATGTATTTGAGAAGTGGGCCATTTGCTGAAAATTCAAATGTTAATTTTCAGTCCCTTAACATGCCCAAGTGACCCAGTAAATCATAAAAACTTGTGTTGGTGTGATTCATTCAGTGAGAAAACCTGGGGTTTGCGGTTCAGAGACTGTAAATCTGTTGTCTCATGATTGGCATTCTGTCTATTCCATTCATTTGCGATGGCACATGAAACCCAGGTTTTGCCTCATAGAATCCCTGTTAATGAACAGAACAGTGTGTTCTTTGGCTTTTGCCATTGTGACTGTGTACATTTGACAATGAGCACTAAGAAATTGAAGGAGGAGAGAGAAACAATAAAGTGGAGTGTGATCTAAAGGAAGGAAAAATTATATATTTTTTTTTAATTTTTAAGCAACCCACCGAGTACTTTGATATGGGAATTTTCTTGGCCTTCTTTGTGGTTGTGTCTCTTGTTTGCCTCATTCTCCTTGTCAAGATCAAACTGAAACAGCGACGCAGTCAGGTAAGAGCACTAATGGGACATTCACTGAATACTGAAAGTTAACTTCTCTTACTTTGTCCTAGAACTTGCTTGCAACTTTTGGAAATGCCAGACACTAACTTAAAATAGCTCTCTTTGTGGAAGGGGTTTTATTCATGCATGTAGGCCTTTAGAAGAACTTGCAAATGTCTTTAAAGGAGATTACATTGATCCATGATGTTCATTCAGTTAAGTCATGAAATGAAAGTAGTACAGAAGCAGTCCATTTCGCCATTGGGAGGGAAGAACGTTTCTGGTTATTCAAAGATTCACAGTAACGCTGGTGTACTTCTAAAGAAGTTCCAACTCTTGCTGCTATATTATGGAGAGGACATCAGGACTGAAAATAAATTGTAACTCTTTTCAATAGGATAACATCTATTGATTCTTAATGGGAGATGTTTTGAAGGTAAAAAGTTTGGTTAGGAGAAATTCCAGGTGATGTACTTGGAGTTTGCCCTGTCCAATATGAAAGGGAAAGCAAATGGAAACTAATGGACTTTGAAGTCTGTAGTTGTAAACTGTCCAGTATATACACACATAAAAGGAATGCAAAGCATTCTAGATTCTTAGGGCTCTTCTTTGGACGTGTTGAGTAGGAATCCAGAGATGCTATGGACCAACACCACTGTTAAAAAACAGTGTTAAAAAGGGGAATGATAAATTCACAGTAAGACGAAAACAACACACTGCCTTCCTAAACTTGTACTATTGATTAAAATTGGGGGGAGGAGGAAATGATACAGCTAATTTAGTAACATTTCCTTTTAATCCCTATTTCAAGTGTTGTTCCTGGTAATGTGGTGGTAACAGCATATTGGGGCATTGCAGTCAATATTGATAGTTCAAAAAAAAAATAACTGGTCAAGTTTTATATGTTGGCTTGAATAGTTGCTGCCTATCAACTGAGCAGTTCCAATATATCCCATTTGTCAGCACCTTCACCCCGTTTTAATTCTAAGAGGCTTATCATTTTCACTGCTGCATGTGGCATACATTCTTTTCATGAGGCTTCTGATCTAAAATTTAATTAGCCTTCCCTCTATTTAATTTATGAAATTATTCATCACTTGGGCCTGACATGATTTGTAAGATACATTATGGTGGTGTTTCTCTGCTACTACACTCTAGTCCCAAACGCAGCAGCAGCATTGCCATTATTTTTTTTTCTTTCTTCTGATTTAGAATTCCATGAACAGGCTTGCAGTGCAAGCACTGGAGAAAATGGAGACCAGGAAGTTTAAGTCCAAAAGTAAGGGACACCGGGAAAGTAACTGTGGAGCACTGGACACACTCAGTAGCAGCTCCACCTCTGACTGTGCCATCTGCTTGGAGAAGTACATTGATGGGGAGGTAAAGGATAAATGGTTTCTTCAACATGGGCTGAGAATGTAGCACTGTGGTATGTGGCTGGCTGTTGGGTACATTGTGTACTGAAGTGGTGCCACTTGCACACCTGATCACATTGAGCAGCCAACTCCACCTCAGCTGCATTCTGCAGCTTCAAATTACCCATGCTACAAAGTGAGAGGTGAGGAACCTCATTCTGCAAGGCACTGTCTCCATCAAGTTGCATTTCTGAGGAACAAAGTGTAAAAAAAGTCAGGGTTGTCTCAGCAGATAGTTCTCAGTATTTTTGACCGATTGTATGCTAAGGTGATGATGCATGCAAGCTCTGAATGTAAGGGATATATTTAGTGTTTTGCTTTTCAAGATTTGATGGCACTTTGTCTTTAAAATGTTAAGTACACAGCACTGCTGGGGAACTGAAGGAGGAGACGTCAAAAGGTTCAGGGACAGTTTTTTGACTCCTCAGTTGCCATCACTCTATTGATGTCAGTGCTTGCTGTCTGTGACAGTTCTACCCAGAGGAGGCGGCAAAAGAGAAAATAATATATAATCTTATTCACAAAAGACTCATCATTTTTAGGGCAATAGAAAGTACCAGATGCAGTATTTGAGTGCTACAAGCTGCAAACAGAAAGGTAATGAAGTTAGTTGATGGGAAATTATTCAGAATAGCAAGAATGAAGGTAGAAAAGGACTTCAGAAGGGCTGTGCAAAACAAACTGGAGAGGAAATTCATGTATGATCTTCAGGATGTAGTGATATACCTAGGAAAGAGCTTCACATGTGCCAGTGGTAGGTTATGAGCTGAACATTACTGTTCAGGAACAAGATCTTAAAGCTACTTTAGATAGCTTTGTGAAAGCAGATCAGTGCTTTGTGGCAGTCAAAAAGGCAAATCAGATATTAAAAATGAGATGGAAAAGTCTAGAGAACAGAACGGAAAAAAACCTTATACCATGGTGTAAGTTTAGTCATGCTCTCACTTTGAGTACTGTGTACTTCTGATCTCATTTTACAAAATGGAGGGGAAAGGAAGGTGCTTCAGAAAAGGGCAGCCACAAAATTATCAAATATTTTGAATGGTTTCTGTTAAAAAAAAAAATCACCGAGTGTGCTAGGACTCTTTAGTACTAGATTGCTTGGGGAGAGAGGGAATACGGAGTAGTGAATGGAAAGCATGAATAGGAATCACACATTCATTTTTTTTCAATACAAGACAGGGTACAATTAAACAAAACTTCCAATCTGAATCAAAATGTGGTGTTTCTCCATCAGCAGGTAGTAGCCCTGTGGAACTTCTTGCGAAAGCATGTTAGAAGTTCAAACACTGAGCTCATGTGGAGATGAGCAGTACTTGGAAGATCTCTTGCAGGTTTCTGAACCCAGTAGATATCCATCAGGCTCAGGAAATCTTGTAAACAGATAATAGCTGAAGGATAAGAGTGCTGGGTAAGGGAAAAAGTGTCATATACACTGTGTTGGTTTTGCTTTTCCCTGAGTATTTTCCATTGCTAATAGTTGTAGGCAAGGTACATAATTACTCCTGATTTTTTTTTTTTAAATGTTCATTTAATATATTAAGGAAAACTTAAATGATGGGCTCCTTCAAGGTGTTGGGTCATAGGGGCACATAGCAATGTACTATATCTGCATGGAGTTCTACTGTGCCTGCAGAGTAACTATTCTTTTAGAGACAGCTGATCACTTGATGTTGTGCTCTTGGCTCTTTTGATGGCATTTTTTCTCTCTTTACCACTGAGACTAGGAATGGATTTGTTCGGTAGCTAGGTTGAAAAATCTAGGAACAAGGTGTGAAAAATGCACTTGTTAGGAAGAATTCCATGTTCATGGTCCTTCATTTGTTCCTGTAGGAACTGCGTGTTATTCCTTGCACTCACCGGTTTCACAAGAAATGTGTGGATCCTTGGCTACTGCAGCATCACACCTGTCCTCACTGCCGCCATAACATTATAGGTAAGTGCTGCAGTGTGGATGCTCTTGTGTCATTCATTTCAGACATAACAGCTTATGAGATAAAACAAAAATTGTGCCTGCTTGTGAATTTCCACAGAACTCCCAGTCATTAGTGTAATGCAGCCCTCGAAATACAGTTAGTCCTAAACCCTTAGGGAGGGGCTCTGTGCCCCACAGAGCAGCCTCAGTCTGGCCTTCCTTGGGCTGTGGGCGATGCCCAGTGGAGGGCAGCGTTGCACATCCCCTGAGCACAGGGACACGTGAAGGAAACCAGTATGTTTTCACTTGGGAATTATAAAGAAAACAATCTATGGAGGTTTTATTTTTCTATGGTGTTGTAACTTGGAATATGGTTTCCCTTACTTGCCCTCTCCCTCTTTGATTTTCTCTGTCTTAAGAAAGTTTTCTGTTAATACACATTTATGTAAAATAATGTGTAAAGGGAAAACTTGAGCGATGACTTCCAGCCTCTCTCAGCCTCTGCCAGTTCAGGAATACTGTGTAGACAGAAGGTTTTGTATATATGAGAACAGTATCTGAGATAAGTTCACTTCTTTTTCTTTTTAAGCAAAGACATTTGAGTGTTTCAAAGGCTTCCAGGCAGAGTCTTGACTTACTTTTTTTTGTTTTTTTCCCCTCTGTATAAAAAATTGGTGCATAATGTAGCAACATTCAGAACAAAATATCCTTCTTTCTTCTATAAAGTGTATTCCTTTTTATTTCCTGCTAGTTCTACTTCTTCATTCTCATTCCTCTCATTCAGAACAGAAGAAGGGAAATGCAGGTTCAGTCTGTCTGGAATCTGTCAACCCAGCACGCAGCCGGCAGCAGAGGGTGATTCTGCCTGTCCATTACCCAGGTCGAGTGCACAGAGCAAACCAGGTAACAGCATATCCCACTCGGACAAGCATGGACCCTCACGGAAACCCTATCACAGTACTTACAGTGGAGCGACATGGTGAACAGAGCCTCTACCAAGCCCCATCCCCAACCTATATTCAAAGCTATCAGCCTATTCATTTGGACCATGCTTTAAACACACATCACTGTAGCCTGGAACACAGGGCTTACTCTCCAGCTCACAACTTCCGAAGACCCAAGTTTGGTGGACGCAACTTTTCCAAAGCAGCATGCTTTTCCCGATATGAGACCATGTATCAGCACTACTACTTCCAAGGCCTTAGTTACCCTGAGCAAGAGGGACAGCTTCCAGCTAGCATTTCCTCAAAGGGTCCTTCCCGTGCCTTTCAGCCTGGTAGCAGTGTGCTTTTCCCTCCTGTGGTACATGTAATGCCCTCATCTCGCCTGGAGAGTGGCAGTACCTCCAGCTTTAGCTGCTATCATGGTCATCGTTCAGTGTGCAGTGGATATTTGGCTGACTGCCCTGCGAGTGACAGCAGCAGCAGCAGTTCTGGTCAGTGCCACTGCTCCTCTAGTGATTCCATGGTTGACTGCACTGAGGTCAGCAACCAAGGGGTTTATGGGAGCTGCTCCACTTTCCGCAGCTCTTTGAGCAGTGACTATGACCCATATGTTTACCGCAGTAAGAGCCCTTGCCGAGTGGGTGAGGTCAGTGGTGCAAACAGGGGTGCAATTGTTCTCTTGGAGGGTCCCCACCAGGATGAGCTTCCAGCTCATGGTCACAGTGTGGTGGGTGCGGACTGCTGGCTCGTGCCAGCTTCTTCCTCAGGGGACCAACTGTCTAATTGCAGCATGGATATGAACTATAGCAGTAATTCCTCACTAGAGCACAGGGATCCAAATGGCACTACCTCAGAGGGAGGACCTGAGGCTGCTCCTGGTGCTGCCTTGGATGTTAAAAGGAACTGGAAGAATCCGGAGACAGCAGGGTCAATTTCGGAGCAGGCATGCGCGTGCTGCTTTGAATTGCAGCACTCTGCCCTGGAGCCTAGCAATGGGACAGCTGACTGTAGTGCACTCTTCCTTAGCTCTCCGCTCTGGGGGACGTGTGGCCAAGGAATTGAACCCCAGTCAGGGAACATCCCAGGCTTGTACAGTATTAACTCAGACCACTTACATAGGACGGATGGGGTAAAATATGAGGGGTTGCCCTGCTGCTTCTATGAAGAGAAGCAGGTAGCCTGTGGTAGCAACAGTGGCAGTGGAGGTGGTGGCTGCTATACGGAAGACTATGCGGTGAATGTGCAGTACACACTTCCTGATGACACCTTGCCAAACTGCTGTAAGGGTGTATGTGATCTGGGTCAACGCATTCCCATAATTCCTGAAGACAGAGACTGTGAGCTGATTCTACCTACAGAACACCAAGGGACCCACACAGGAAGCTGTAGTTCCTGGGATGGAACACCCGAGCTAGATACTTACCTGCACTGTCAAGGTACTGGAGAGGTACAGGTCGAGAGGGAGGTGTGCTATGAGGCAACATCATTCCTGCGGCAGAACTACTCTCAGGAGGAGGAAGCCGGAACGCTCTTTCCCAGTCCCACTCTGAATTCCCAGAAGCTTATGACAACCACAAAGGCCACAGGTAATATGTGTGCTTTTTTTGATTGCTTGCTACCTTTCTGCCTTCGTGTATGAAATGCTACCAGCTACTTAGGCACCTGCAGCCATAAAGGTTATTCCATCCTTTGCATAAGAACAGGTTATTGACTAACCCTTTGCTCCAAAGTGTTATTTTCTTGTTATCTTGTTATCTTGTTATTTGGTCATAGCTAGAGGAACAGTTTACTATCTAACCCTACAAAAGCTTTCACACTCATCCTTTGTGGGGAGGAGGAAAAGTGACTGCTAGTACCAGGATCCCATTAGAGTTCCCACAGCCAGGGACACTGTGCCAGTGAGAGCAGCTGTGGGGAGATGCCTAAGTAGGCAAGGCCGCAATGCTGAGAGAGCACAGACAAGTTGAAGGTTTTAAAAAAAAAAAAAAAAGTTAAGATCTTGGAATTGCTGTAGAAGAATATGTGGGAAACTGCTGCAGACATACAGAAGGGGAAAAAATAATCGCTCACGGAAAGAAGGGGATATTCCTTACCTACTTTGCCAGGGCTATTTTTGAGGGTGTTCATAGCATCACAGGGTACCCTAGGCTGGAAGGGACCTCAGGCCATCGTCTAGTCCGACCTGCTCAAAGCAGAGTCAGCTCTGAAATCAGATTAAGTTAGTTTGTCAGATTAGACCTAGTTTATCCAGTCAGGCTTTGACAGCCCTCAGGGACACAGAGTGCACTCCCTTTCTGGGTTCGTGTTCCTGTGCTTGACTGCCAACATGGTGAAAAGATTTTTCTTATAGCCAGTCTGAACGTCTCATGCTTCAACTTAGCTCCTTACCTTTTCTCCAGAATGCATATCTGTGAAGACTGTGCTTTCATTGTTGTGACAAGCCACCATGAAGGTATTGCAGAGCTGCTAGGAGTGCCCTTGAATCCTCCTTTTCTGCAGGCCAAACAGCCCAAATCCCTCAGCCGCTTCACACAAGGAGACGGCTCCAACCCTCTGGGCATCTTGGCTCTCTGCTGAATTCACTCCAGTCAGTCAGTATCTTGCTCTGGGGGCCTCATAACTGTATGTAGTATTCTAGATGCAAAGTTCCTTAGTTTTCTTTATCCTTCAGGTGCTGGATCTCATCCCTTGGAGAGAAGCCAGATGAGTGACTAGACCTGTCCAGATGATCCCAGATGGAGAAGCGGAGCTTGTCAGAGACTCCAAAATCTCATGGACTTAATTTTTTTTTAAGCTTTGACAAACACACAAAAGTGGTAATGTGGAGAAATCCCTCCCCTACTTCCTCTGTGTTCACATCAGCTTGATTGTCTCCTTTGTCTCTTCTGCCTGAAGCCTTCAGGCCTTGATTTGTGTGCAAAGTCCATGTGGGACGTGGTGTGGAGCATTTCTAAGCTCTAGTGCCATTTCTATATTAATGACAAAGTGTTATTTATATTTTCTTTTTAGAAGTGACCTCTTGCTGAGAGGTAACACGGTGTGTTAAATAAGCCAGGCTATGTGTAGATGCTGTTATCTCCTACTTAAAGGAGTCCAGCCTTTGATAAGCTCAGGGCTACACCTGCCTTAGAAACCAGATAGCACTTTGAAATATAGTAGTCCAGAGGGATACAGCTGCTGAATGGATGCTCAGATACTGACTAATCCCAGTAGCAAATCCTAGCAGCCACCAAGTTATGTGAGGGATTTTGAGGGAGGTGAAGCATTGGACTGCCTCCTTTCTCCTCTCCCGTCCTCCCCCCTTTCATGCTGCTCTGATGGTTTGGCTAAGAAAGGTCTCCTGCCGTTATGATTAGTTTCAACAGAGTGGGGGTAGGGAACTGGTAGCTCAGAATGTTCTCATCCTCACTTCTGTATTTAAACCATGGACCTCATTGTGTCTTCTGACTGGTGAAGAATTACTGGAGACCTCTGCCTTAAGCAGATGCTAGAACAAAGGGCTTAGAAAGGGTATTACCTTTGTAGGTAATGAACCTTTCCTTCCATAGGAAGTTTTTCAGGCACTTGTAGCCCCTGCTATGGTTGTGAGGAATGTTGACAAGTGCAGTGAAAACAGAGCTTGCAGTGTGCTTGCAGCTTTGCTGGCTCATTTTGGAAACAGGTCAGAAGGTTTCCTGTTTCCATAGGCTGCAAGCATGCCTAAGGGAAGCAGTGCTTGTCACCGTTTGTGCATGTGGGAAAGTGAGGGACTTGGTTTAATCATTGTCTTCTTTGCTGTGGTTGATGTAGCTTCAATAGACTGAACTGTTCTAAAGGTTTGTTGGGCCCAGCTAGATGTGCTTCATCTTTGTCTTCTGCACAGAATGCTCTCTGTACCCCATTAGCCTGGGCACATACTTTTGTTCTTGTTCTTATACTAGTGAGGGTGTTTGTTATCATGAGATAATACACGTCGTCACTTCTGATAGCAATTGTTTCCTGTGGAAACAGCGGCTTCTGAGTAAGAGGCTACCATAGCATGGGTTAAATTGCCTGTCATGCTGCATGTGCCTGAGGACACAGTGTCATCCTGTGGTGTATTCACAGCAGGAAATCTTCTAAAGGGAAACTAAATATTCAGTGCCCACAGTGCCAGTCTTCTAAAAAGGTTTGTCCTAAGTTCAGTACACTTTGGAGATACTTAAAAGACGTGAAATAGAGATGTCACACTTCATGTTACATATTCTGCCAAAGCAATGTCCTTGACAGCACTGGGCTAGTTGTGAGACCCAGCAAAGTTAACTTGTATTCTCTATAGTCCCGAATGAAATATTTTAAAAGAAGCAAACATCTAAGAAATACATTTGCCTGTTTACTTTTGCTTTCTGTACCCAATAAGTTAGGGAAAAGTTATATTTAAAGGAATTAATGTTACATCTTTTTAATCAACAAGCATCAAAATCCAGCAGTTCAGAGAATTAATACAAGGCAAGATCTGGGTAAAAGATTAAAAGAAAAATTTCAATAAACACATTTTCTGTGTATAAAGCTTATTAAAAACTTATTCATTCTCTGAATGACTGAAGTAAGTGGTATGTGTTGGGAGAATAAACTCTAAAGGTTTGTGGGTTTTTTGCTTTTTTAAAATTTTTAAGTCTTACCCTCTCCTTCCTCCACTAAAAGAGAAATGCATTGTAGAAGCTATGGTATATAGCTTGGTTATTCTCCTTGCTGTTTTGTGAGGCACTTGTAGAAGGCCACCTAAGATTCATTGTACTCCGTAACTACATGGCATGATGCGGTAAAATGTGGTTCTAAAAAAGATTTGAATATTCTGGCTCATGGTGTTCCTGGATGTACTGGTCTCATTCACATGCTGTGGAAATCTCTGTCAGGACAACAGTCTCTGCAGGCCACACCACAGACCCCCCACACCTGGTTTCTCTGTTGGGTTTTACATTCAACATGTAGTTACTTCCCTGGTACCTCTGTGTCTGTGCAGACTTAGAGGCTAGCTGGCCATGATAGATGGTTTTTATAACAGAATGCCTTTCTACTACTTACATGAACAGTTGTCATTGTGTTTGGCTCATAAGGCACTATTTAAAATGTTTTTAATTAAAAGTATAGCACTTAAAATTGTTTTGTATAAAATTTGCTGTAAAGATTTGTAATATGGTCAAAGGGCTCTTTCTCCTTCATTACCATTTTTAAAAATGTTTTAAAAGCTAGAAAGCATCTTGTATATATTCTGTATATGTATAGCAGCACATTTCATTTATGGAAATATGTTCTCAGAATATTTATTTACTAATATATTTATCTTAAGCCATGTCTTATGTTGAGAGTGTGTGACATTATTGTAATAATCATTGGAAATCACTAACACGAGGCCCTGTAAATACATGATAATTGCACACAAAGATTTTACAGTACCTGCCGACCAAAAATGATTTAAGAAAAGTTGTAGTTACCTGCAGTTTTGTAAGAAAGTGTACAAATGTCTATATTAAAAGAAAAAAAAAGAGGCAAAACCACACAGAAATACAGTTTTATTGCATATACATGTGGGAATTGTTTTTCGTGTTTTGGGGGAAAGGACATAGATAGCTGTTGTCCTCAAATTATAGTCCTAGATATACTGAGATGAACTCTAATAAACAAAATCTTTTTCCTTTTTTAAAATAATAGATACGTGGATATGTATATACATACACACACACACATAGAGATTCTCAGTGTTGGCGGGTTTTTTGTGGTGTGTTTTTTTGGTTTTGCTTTTGTGTTGTTTTTTTTTTTTTCTTCTTCTTCTTATGGAGGCAACCCATAATGTTCTCCGGACCATTCAATTCTCATCAAGTGCCACAGTTGAATTGCCCAGGTATTGTGCACAGTGCAAGTCCAGTACTTGACAGTTTTAGTTGTCTTCCTAATACTGTCCCCAGGTAGTCTCACCCAGTGTCAGTGTTCCATGAGGGCTGCCTGGTGCTTCACTGTCCCTGGTCACAACCTGGCTGAAGTTGCTCTTGGGAGGGGGGGAAGCTTGATTCATTGCAGGGAAACACAGATTACATAAGAAGGAGGGCACAGAAGGCACAGGATATGCTGTGGAAGAGATGGGTGGAGAGGTCTACCAGGGAAATGGGGAAGGAAATGCAGTGAAGCTGGATGCAGTGTGGCAGTCCATAACTATCAGGACAGCGTTTGGGCCTTTAATATAGCATGCAGGTTTTACTGGGGAGCAGCGGGTAGGTGTCATACGAGCCCCTGAACCCTCCAGGCACATGAGAAGTACCACATCTGCTAAAAAAATCCTCATTTATGTTTGGAACCTGCCTGTTCCTTGTGGCAGGGCAACTTAATTCTGGTATAATTTGAGGTAAAAATGATTTATTGTCTTGAAATAAAATTGTTTTGAGGCCTGAACCAGCATGATAGCAGTGGATGCAACTGGATAAATCATAGCTTGAATAGTCAAGCTAGATCCAAATCCTTGCCTTGGATCATGAAATCACTGGTCTCACTGAAGTGGTAATCACTGCTGTGCTACTTGTTTTGTCAGCAGAGAGCACAATTTGACCAAAGATGTTTATGCAGACAGCGAAAGAGAGGGACCCGGGGTTATGTGGCTCTATATGTGTATGCATGTATGTGATATGTTTGTATGTTATTGTGTAAAGTTTGCCTTCATGCATTATTTATTTCCTGTCCAGAAATACACACACACACACACACACACACACACACACACACACACAAATCTTTTCCAGACTCCTCCTGCAGTTTTTTCCTTCTCCCAGAGATTTTCACCTGGTAATCCCCTGGGCTTTCCTCTTATCCACATTCAAATGCACTGTAATTCAGTCACCTCAGGATTCAGTCAAGAAATGAGCCTTACTTCTCTCCAACCCCCTTTGTATGTGAAAACTGCGTGTTTGGGATGACTAGTCAGCAATGGCAAACTGGAGTGTCGTTTTGCATGGGACCCTTCATAGCATGAGGATCAGTTACCATCCTCATCTCAGGTACAATGGGAAAGAAAGCCTGTGTGTAATGCAAAGGCAGGCGCAATAATGGAAGACCAACAGGCAGGTGGAAGTTAAGCAGCACCAGCAAGTACTTCTCAGTTAAAGTACTTGCCCTTTTTTTTTGCTTGGTAAATGGAATTTTGGCAATCGCCAATGATTATAGATACACGTTTTATCTGCAAATTAGTTCATTAAACAATTGTTTTTACAAACAGCATAAAATTTGCCGTCTATGTTTGGCTGATGTGCCTGTGTTGACAGGTAACATCTGAGTCTCCTTCCTCTCCCCTTCCTGCGCCCTCCAGTTTGCCATTGCTGACTAGTGTTTTGCTTTCTTGCTTCTTGTTCTGAAGAGAACTGTGAGGTGACTGTGCTTTTAAGAACAAGGCATACCTTTACCCTTGCTGTCCCACAAAGTACTCAGTAAGCTCATACTCTCTGTGAGAAAGTGGGCTGCTGGCTGAACTTGTATATGGTGCTTAGTTATGTGTGTGGTATTCTGTCTCTTCTTTGCTGTGGCCTTTTTTAAATGACTAAATGTAAGTATTTTCTATCAAAAATGAAAATTTTAATATTTGGCAGGGGAAGGTTCTTTTTTACCGTTGAGGTTCAGTGTTCAAGGAACAAACTTCTGGCAAAATGAGAGTTCTGTGGTCACCACAAACATCCACAGAATCTCCATACGGTAAAAAAAGACAAGCAGGAACAGACCTTAATGTATTATACATTATAGTAACACTTGGTGTTTCTGTAACTCTATCTGCAACATCATGTGCATCTGTCAAATCCTATGACAGCTGTTAGGTACAGTTTGTTATTACTTGGGTAGTGTGAAGAGAAAAATGCCCTTAAGAGGATGGCTGTGTCCATACCCTGTGGAGCCAGCCTGGCCTAATTCTTTGGTCAGGGAGACAACAGAATACCTGAAACTAGATATTTTATCTTGCAGTGGAAGCAATGTGACTTAAATGCTTCATGGAAAAGTGTCTCTTTCAGAATCAAGAACACATTTCTCTCAGGGGGAATGAGACTGTTGCTTAGGAAACAACAACAGAAAAAGAGGCAACCGTTCCCAGAATAAACCAAAGTGCATAACAAGAATGGCAAGAAAGGAGAGCAGAGTTACCTCCCCTGTGTAAGGGGGAGGCCAGTCCCCTGTGACATTTGTTTCTAAGAGAAAATGAGAGTTTGAGTCTTTTCATGAAAAGCTGGAGACAGTTTTGGTACCTGATACTAGTATTTTGGTGGTTACATAAAAGGTCACTGAAGATTTCTCGAACTGTAGCATTATTTTGGTCAGGAGGAATTGATTCAAGATGAACAAGTAAGTGGAAACAGCATTACATGTTGCTGAAGTTTGTAAAGAAACCACAAAGAATTGTTACAGATCTTTGTAACAGTTTGAAAACATGTAAACTGAAAACTTTCAATTTGCTGTTACCTCAGAAATTGCTTGTCACAGCAATATTATACTTTTTATATGTGATCATTCTCAGCATTTTCAGCTCAAATATTCTCTTCTAACCTCAACAGCAGACAATCCTGTTGTAATCTGCTGGTGAACTGCAGCTGTTTCTGCCTCCTTTATTCCGTACTTGTATACACTTTAGCCATCCTAACCGAGCTCCTTCTGCATAAATTTATTTATTTTTTCATAATTATTATTTACAGCCATCTGCTGAATGCAGGGTGACCAGTTACAAGCAGTACATATTTCAGTGGTGAGTCATCTGAAGTTTGATTTATTCTGGTTTCTTGACAGCCTTATGTGGTTCATGCCTTTTCATTCGCAGTAAGTTGTCTTGAGACTGAAATTCAGAATGTCAGGTTTCATCCCAAAGCACAGGTCCTCAGTAAATTCAAGAAAGTACGAGTTGCGTGAAATGTATATGTACTGGGGATGTGTTGTTATAGAAAAAGTGTGTGGTCGGAAGAGAGTTATATTTTTCACTCTCAAGGTAGCAGAATTCATAAATGAGTAGCGGAGTTCATAAATGTCTAGAACAATATTCAGGTGAAACTATCACTGAACTGTATTTCATTGAAAGATTGTGAAATACTGATGCAAGGTATTAAGAACTAGTTGGACAAGTATTTCTCAGTTGTTTTTGTAGTTCACCCTTCCTTTAGGCAAAGTGGTGCACTAGAAAAATCTTTTAGGAGTCCTTCCCACTGCCTGAGAAGGCTCATTAAGCAGAAGATGAAAGTGGAATAGCTCATTGAGTGGCAGCCATGTGTCTGCTGATGGGTTTGGTCTGCAGTCATACAGGCTGCAGCTTCAGTACAGTTTCCAGGGCTATCCTTAAAAATCTCCCATTTATACTGCTGCCAGGGCGGCCTGGAATACAAAGGCTGTAATTCTGCAATCCCACTGGGTTGTCTGCATTGAGCTATGTGAAAAACTTCCTCAGCATTGTACTGGCTGCGGAAAATCTGGCAGAAACAGGTTCTAGAGAAGATGTTAATGCTTTGAAAAAGCAGATTACATGTTTGATGGAAAAAATGATCCAGAGAGTATGCACATATGAATTTGCAGAATCTGATGAACAGCCTAATACAATTAATTACAAGCTAGAAATGAGATTCAAAGGAGGAAAGTGCTTCTTAAAGCAGTTATATCATCAGCATCTATTCTGCCACGGAACTGAGTCTGAGTTACCCTATTCTCAATGTCCTTCTATTACAGAAGAAGTATCTTTAATTTTTTCCTATGGTTACAGTGTATAGAAAATTTATTTTTCCCAGAGTGTAAACTAACGTCTTTTCTTCCTATAATAAGAGCAAGATACAAGCATAATGCGCTGTATTAAATAATGCATTTCCTATACATATATAAATATATATATTACTATGATAACATATCACACATCTTTACATAACACAGTCTCTATTTCCCCCCAGCATAACAATATTAAGACAAAAGTACATACAAAACCACTTAGTCAACAAACTAAACTAGTTCTAAACATAGATTTTGAATGAAGGAAGGCACTTTTCCAGCTGGCCCCTTTTCACCTGAGGTCCACATACAGTGTAGGCTCTTGCAACTGGCACGCAGCGTCAAGGCGGTAGGCTCACAGCTTGCTGCAGTGGTAGTGCCAGCAGAAGTACTTACTGCCCCAGCTTCTGGGGCAGACAACTGTCTTTTTCCTATGGCTTACTGCCCACTTCACTGTCTTAACTCATCTCTCTCTACAACCACTCAACAAACAAGATCAGAGAACTCCATGTCTTTAAAAAGTAGCTCAGAGAAGAAAAAGCAATGGCAGTTTTTGACCTATCAGTTTATTGCACCACCACACAGCTGGTCATACCAACACGAGAGTGACAAGGGGGCCAGAGCTGGAGCTGGAATGCATATATATGAGGAGGCAGATCCTCGTTGACTTTGTTGTCAGAACAGTTGCTTTTGATGTTGTAGCCAATGTTGAATTTTCAGCCTGTCCGGCCTGTTGAAGGAACTGGATAGGCAGGATGTCAGAAGGCCATTCAGATAGAATTCCAAACAAATTCTTCTTCTGCAGTTATTTTCAATTTGCTGAAGAAAATGGTGTAAACACTAACATCCTGAGGTGTCCATGCTCCCCAGCTGTCAGCACTCAGCTACTTGTGTAGTAAGGGCATGCTGAATCATGTGGGATTACAACAGTTGTGGATGTCACACTTTTTGTTTCTTTCTCCCCCCAAACCTTTAGAGCAAAGATCAAAAAGTGCTATGTTAATGTATACCGTATATCCTGGCCATATCCCACCATATCCTGAAGTGTTTCTACTAGGAGTGTGAGTGACCATACCACATTTTGAAAAAATCCATAGCAGAGATCTACCTGCTCTTTATGGTCTCAGGCCTATACAGTAACAAGTGCTATTTAAGGCCCCCTGTCCATGCATTTCCACCAACTGCTCTGTTTGCTAGCATTAGAGGCATCTAGAATCAGTCTGAAAGATCTGGGGGGGGACCTAACAATTTCCTCTCAGCTTTTTAGCAGTATGTTACCCATGCACTGTCTTAACACCTTAGGCATAGTCAGATTTACTGTTGCCATGACGAGTTGATCTGCTGTAACTGCTGGTTTTAATGGGTATTTTGTACCGAAATTTGATAACCACTCCCTAAGAAAGGCCCATGAAATGCAATTTTATTATTTAAGAAATAGTTGAGAACCTAGGGGATTGATGCAAAAATCTCTTTCTAAATTCTCTAGATTTTCCATTAGTAGCATCAATCTTAGTGGTTGTTGTTTGTAACGCTTGTCTCTAATTTTATAGTGAAATTCTTTACTGTAAAGTAAGAAAAGCTTAACAGCTCTGCATTTTTTCCTTTTGCAATTAGGTAAAATCAGTCATGGGGCATTCCTGATGTTTTTTCAGTTTATCACCAGTAGCTAACTGCGTTATGAATGTTGCTTTTAGTCTGTATGTTTAACTGCTCAAGAACATTTGATAAAGCAAGCGAACAAAGCTTCATCACTTTGTGATAAACACTACGTGCTCATAACAACCTTTAAGGGTCTAGCACCACCCTGTGATTTTCTTCTGTTTTTTTTTCTTAGTACATCATGTTAAGCTTACTTAGGAATCAACCTGCTTTGTTTTGCTATGAATCTGTGAGCCGGACTCTCTACGCAGCACAATGCAAACCCTGACTGTTAAAAAGGCAATTTTAGAATTTTTGTTGTTCTGAAGCAGATGTTTTTCAGTCCAACATGATGTCATGTAAGAGCAAATCAGCGTATTTTTTACAACCTGTCCTGTCTTGATTTTAGGTAATACTGTAATTATAGTTTCCTGTATTCTTTCCAGCAGCTCATACAAAGAAGTACTAGATGTTCCCGTGATACTCCATTTTTGATGTAAACAATTTCATAATTGCTGGCTTAGTAAAGTCTTGTTTCTTTTAGGCATGTATTGTGGCATTGTCAGTTGTTGCTGACATTCATGTGTGGTACATAAATAGAGCTGGATTGAATCCAGCTCAGGTAAAAGACTAGATCTACAGTGGCAAGTACAGCACAATATTGCATTGTTTAATTCTTAGATACCCTATTTTTTCAAGAAAATCTGTAGCCCACATGGAGGGGAGGGAGTTGTATGTTAAAAACCATAAGGGCAGATACTATAATGAATTTGAACTTAGTGACAATTTTCTTACTTTTCTTAGTTGGCTTTTGTAGATGCTCTTAATAGATGCTCTCTGACTGCACATATAGTATGTCTCGAATATGCAGACCATCGGTATATGTTTAAACTTGACCAGAATTACTGTAGTTTAATGGTTCTCAGTGAATTTCCTCTAACATAGTTTGAGGAGCTGCTCGCTCAGTAAACTTTGCCAGTCAATTTCTCTGACTTATGCATTGACAGTTTTTGCTAACTGTCTTTCTGCTCTGAATTTGCTGAGGCTGAAAGACTCACTGTTGATTCTCCTGGTGGTGGGATGCGAAGTATTGTGGGTGGACAGTCTACCAAAAAGATGAAATAGTTAATGCTATCTGTTGCAATCAAAGAGAAAATATTTCACAGATAGATCCCCGCTATTGTTTTAGTTCTTTGACAATTAAGGGCAATTCTCTTAAAAATTAAATTTTAATTTTTCAGACAAGGAGACACTTTTTGTTCTTACAGGCAACTGTAACGTGTTCAGCTGCAGAGCCTTTCATGAATGATTTGGCAATAGCAGGCTACAACCTTTTAAGTAGTTTAGATTGCTGAGATTAATATCTGTAACTTCAGAGCAAAAATTTGTTAGTTAGCCTCACTGTTTAAAAATTCAGTGGATTTACAGTATCTTTTGGCAATCCTTTAAGAAGCCCTAAGCTTACATGCAGAATGGATGCTGGACTTCAGGCTGGAGTACAGTAGTTTTTTAAAGGATCACTTTGACTATGAACAAAATTATCATAAACATCAGTGAATGATGGGTCAGACATAGTCATTTAAAAGGCTTCATTGCATGTGCAGGCCTTAACCTGGTGAGCATTACTCCATCAAAACATGTATTTGCAGCTGGAACTTTATCGATAGAGTGCCTCCTGAATTTGATGTGATTTTTATTTGTGCATCTCTGCTTATAGAAACAGAAAATGTAGAAACAGCAGAGCACTGGGCAATCAGTTTTTCCATGTCTTTGATTCCCATTTTACTGTATAGTACCATTTAGATGTGTTTACATTAAGGCAAATAAGCTCTGGTTGCTGTGGTAGCTGAACAGGTTATCTGTACCTACGTCTGTCATCAGCATTGAGAATAAAAGGACTAAAGTAGCCCAATAAAATACAGTAGTACAGGAAAGCAGGACAGAGTAGGTCCTCAACCTGCAGACACTCACTCAGTTACCTCCAGCAGAGGTACAGGACATTTTGAATTTTGCAAGTTTTTTTTATATATTTTAAGTGCAATGGCTTAAAGGCAGTGATTAACAGCACTACAGATTTGATGAGCACCAGATACTTCAAAACTATTGCCACAATTAAATCTGTTGTCACTATTACACCCAAGGGAACAGCAGATAGGCAGTCACTTAAAGGTCTTTGGAAGTGGACTTTTCGGAAAACAAGTATGAGACTGGGAGAAGAAAAAAAGAAGGATTAATCTCAAGTCACCTGGATTTTAAGAAGATCAATTCTTGTAAAATAAAAAAACACTTCAATTTCCCACTAGTGGGTTGCAATCATCTTGGTGATTTAGAAGCTTTTTCTTGAAGATGGATATCGATGTGGATGGCTGGTAAAATATACTCCAGATCTCACCAGCAGTAGTAACATCATTGCAATCTTCTGTTTCAGTTGCAGATGGAATCTGATGGGATCTAGGAAACAAGGGTTAATTCATTCTTGTATTAAGCTGCTTGGGAAGCTGTAGTAGTCTGTCTGCAGTACTGCTGCACTGGGAATGCTCGCAGCTTCTACTACACCTGTGACACCTTTTCTTTCTATCTGCTGCCTAATACGGAGGTTTTTGGAATATTTTGTGGTTGTCATGAGCAAAGGAAAAGTTAGAAATTCTCTTGCCAGAATAGTTGCTACCCTAACGACAGCAGTGACATTAAGCTAAGAAATCTGTACAGACTCTGTTACTAGTTGCTATTAATACAAATTAATTTCCTTTTATATTTAAGCATGTTTTTAGTACGTAAACACAACATTCGGAATTTTGCTTTGCTGATAACTCACCCATCATTTCAGTGGATGAGTGTCCATCTAGGGGACACAAAACTTACGTGGCATAAGCATAGAGAAATAAAGCAATGAATTATATTTTCATCAATAGCCAAAAATCTGGTAAAGTGTCACATTATAATACAGATTTTCATTTTTGTGATTATTTTTTGAACCATTTTCATTCTTTTACAAAAAGACATTAAGTCTATACTAGCCTATATGTAACTTTTTTTTCCCAGCTCCCCAATCTGGGATGAGGTTTTAATTTTTTTCCTGCAAAGCATTATCATAATTTGACCTCTTCTCACCAACTCTAGGTGTCCATTTTCCTCTTTCCTTCTTCTTCCTTAAAATACAAATCTTGTAAAAAAAAAAAAGACCAGAAGAGAGATTCTAGCAACAAACTGTCCTAACGGACCGGGAAGTTAACAAATGTGCTTATTTAGTATCTTTTATGAGGATACAAATATCTAGTAAATAACTTGGGTTTGAATACAACCACTTGGACAATGAGAAGGCCAAGAAGCATGCCAGGTTTGGTAGAGAGCTGAGATCTTAGTTCTCTGGGGACAGCTTTGCTCTACACTCACCTCATGGTAACGTGAAGAATTATCTTTGCTACTATGGCTGTAACACTTAGGATGAGCAGTGCTGTGAGACTATATATTGTCCACTCTGTAAAAGAGAAGAAGAAAGGGAGAGGGGGAGGGAGGAGTTCTTAGTACATTCATCTACTTACAGCTTTTAAAGTAAGAAGATTGCAAAAAAGAAACACACAAGTCTTCAGATGCTTTCTTCAAAACTAATTTGAAGATGCCTTAAACCTACAAGACTGGCAGAAACTAGAACTTTCAGTCAGAAGTTACTTTTTCCCTTGCAGGACTGCTCCCTATAAAATTGAAAGCTGGCAAAAGTCAGAGCATGTACTGGTAAAATTATCTAGGAAAGGAATTAAAACTCAGATCCTTATGCTTCAGATTTGGGATGCAGACAGTTTCAGGCTGTGAAACTATGAGAATGTCCATAGTATGAGCAAGGCCCAGTTTTAATAATATGTAAAAGCAAATGCTCAGGGTAGTTTCAAAATAGGAGAGCCTAGCAGTGATATTCCCCAAGAGTGCATTTCCAGTCTTCAATTATTTACAACTCAGTAATTTCCTGAATTGAGGTCTTGAAGGCGAGTTCTAGACATATGACGGTTCTCAGTGGCATCTCCCCTGCACCCATTAACTTGTGTAGCCCTCTTTGTATTATTGATGAAGCTTTTGTTAATTGGGGTAACTGGGAGACATCCAGTATTCAAGCTTTTCTAGACTCTACAAAAGCTTGCCTTTTTTTTTCAGCAACTTGTGCCACTCTCTAGCATGCACTGGTCACTGAAGCTCATTCTAATAAGGAGGCTGCTCTGACTTGCATCTTATTTTGATGTGCTTTCACTCTCAAGAAAGAACTCACTGTCTTCATGCTATTTCTGATTTATGCTGAGAAGTAAATTTTGAAATGTAAGGAGAGAATCACAGTTAGTGCTGATTAGACAAAATGAAAATTCATCTATTAGTAAGATGCACGGTGAATCAGATAACGTGGAGAAGGAGCAAAGGAATTGGTGACTCCAGATTGTGCCTTGGCAAAATGTTTTTCCTGTTTCCACATTTTGTAATATTACCGGGCATGGAGCTAGTAGGATGACTTGGGCTGGTTGTGATGACATAAAGTATCTTTGATGACCGAGCTGCATTGATACTGAGATTTGCTTGTTCATTCATCCTCTCTGAAAGGGTGTGATTCATTGGAGTCTTGTTTTGATGCACATTGTCCTTCACAGCTGAAAACACAAGAGTATGATTACAATAACAACTTCTTAACAGGTGTAATTGGACTTCATTTTGTGCTTGTGGACAGATGTGCTGCTCTCTGGTTCACTTAAGAGAACTCAAATAATTAAATAATGTCAGATTCCAATAAAAGCCTGTACTTCACCAGGTTGGAATTCTCAGAATTTTTCTGGAAGCTAATTTTTCATCATAACAGTAGGTACAACTCAAGGACTGATGACTTTCGATCAGAGTGGAATAGGATGTTGGAAGGAGACAAGACAAGCTAAGATGCAGATGGAGTACTGATTTTTTGTTTTCTTTCAGCTTTGTTATTTTCCAATCTGTTTTGATAGGCAGGTACAGGATTGAATTGGGGGGGGGGACTGTCAATCTGCTGGAGGGTAGGAGGGCTCTGCAGAGGGACCTGGACAGGCTGGATAGATGGGCTGATTCCGATGTTATGATGTTTAACAAGACCAAGTGCCAGGTCCTGCACTTTGGCCACAACAACCCCCTGCAGCAGCACAGGCTGGGGACAGAGTGGCTGGAGAAGGGCCAGGCACAAAGGGACTTGGGGGTACTGATTGACGGGAAACTGCACGTGAACCAGTGTGTGCCCAGGTGGCCAAGGCCATTGACATCCTGGCCTGTAGCAGGAGTAGTGTGGCTAGCAGGACTGGGGGAAGTAATTCTGAACCTGGACTCGGCACTGCCAAGGCCACACCTCAAGTGCTGTGTCCAGTTCTGGGCCCCTCAATTCAGGGAGGACGTTGAGGTGCTGGAGCGTGTCCAGAGAAGGGCAACGAGGCTGGTGAAGGGTCTGGAGCACAAGCGCTGTGAGGAGCAGCTGAGGGAGCTAGGGTTGTTCAGGCTGGAGAGGAGGAGGCTCAGGGGAAACCTTATCACTCTCTACAACTCCCTGAAAGGAGGCTGTAGTGAGGTGTGGGTCCGTCTTTTCTCCCAGGCAATAAGCGGTAGGACAAGAGGGCACAGTCTTAAGCTGTGCCAGGGGAGGTTTAGGTTAGAGATTAGGAAGAAATTCTTTACAGAAAGAGTAATCAGACATTGGAATGGGCTGCCCAGGGATCTGGTGGATTCACCATCTCTGGAGGTATTTAAGAAAAGACTGGATGTGGCACTGAGTGCCATGGTCTGGTAGGCAAGGTGGTGTTACATCAAAGGTTGGACTTGATGATCTCAGAGGTCTTTTCAACCTAGATTCTGTGAATTTTTGAAAATCCGAATTTTGCTATTTATGACATAGCTGACTGGATTGTTCCAAATTGAGAGAAGTTTTGGCAAAGCTTTTATCCACTATGCAGTGGCAACATGATAAAACACCTGCTAGGTGAGAGTTAAAATACTTGTTCTTTTGTTGCCACTTCAGAAATCTCCAGTGTGAATTAAATGCTTCATTGAAAGATAGAAACAGGAAAGGTAGCCTCCTACCTCTGTATCTGATAGCAAATCCCTGGGCTTGATTGATGTCATCTGAGAAAAAGTACAAAATGACAAAATCCAAAGAGATGTTAAAGGTGTGGGGAGGCCGGTTCTTGCCATTAAAACGAGCTAGAACGTGATAGGTGTAGCCATCCAGCAATTCCACCATATCTGTAGCATCTTTGATTTCAAAAAGGGCAAAGCTGAAGTGGATTTGAGATGCTCCTGGAACTTGTATGGTCCAGTAACAGACTTTGCCTGTACCATATGTGTCAGGAAAATCGGGGGAATAGATCACAGCTGTAGCAGAAGTGTAATTCCCTCCACAGGCACCAATAAGGGCTGTGAAAACAAGAGAAGGGGGAGAAAATGTGAAGAAAAAAAGAGGTTATACATTAATTTTGCAAAACTTTAACTCCCTGTAGATTCTAATACTTATATATGACTTGGAGGTACAGACTTGCTATGCCAGCAGGATGCACTGTCTCTGAGACTGGTATTCTTTACCTTCCACAGCACTGGGAGCACAGTCATTATGTTGCATTTGCTTGGAATACACTCATTATGTCTCATTACTCTGAGACCTGTGCATCAATCTTGAATCCTGCAGCTATCCTTTGTCCTTGTATGTAACCATGTACCCTTTCCCACATACCTGCAGGAACAGGATAAAAGATAAATCACTGGTTCTGGAGCTTCTACTCCATCCCTATGAGGCAGGGAGGCAAGTGGATTAGTAGTGACTTAACTCTCGTTGTTGAACTACTGAAACTCCCTTCACAGCTGTATCAAATCGAAAAAAATATTCGCAGAACAAGTGAGGTTGGAAGGGACCCTGAAGACTGTCTAGCCAAATCCTCCTGACAGCGTCTAGTTGTGAGTTGTGAGTCTCCAAGGATGAAGACCCTACAGCCCCTCTGGGCAACCTGTTCCAGTGTCACCCTCACCATAATAAAAGTTTTTTCTTTCGTTTAAATGGATTTTCCTGTATTTCACTTTGTGCCTGTTGACTCCTGTCTATTCACCAGGTAGCACTGAAGAGAGGCTGACTTCATCTTACAACTTCCCATCAGTTAGTTGTACAAATTGAAAAGGTTCCTCCCTGGGCCTTCTTTTATCACAGCTAAACAATCCAAGTTCTCTCAGCCTCTCTTTGTATGAATGATGCTGTAATCCCTTAATCACCTCTGTTGCCATATATATGTGCTTTTCAAGCCTCCTGTCTTTTAATCTTGTCCAACTAATATTTGACCTTACCTTCACTAAGTAAATTGAAAAAAAACCTGTTAGGAAGTCTAAAGAAAAGATTTGTTGCTACCTATTATATTAGGAGCAAATGCATGCCAAATAAATTGTTATATTCCTTGACAACTATCCAGATTCCCAGTGCAAAATTAATTTCTAATGAATCCAGAGAGCAACTCAAATGCCAGCCAACTGACGATGCATATCCATATATACACATAATTTTTAAAAGTATTATATATAGGTATATGTGCATATATATGTATTTATACATATATCCCTTAAATACAAAATATTATGTGTAATATATAATAATGTATTTTATGTCAAAGCTGTTCAGAGTTACCATTCTCCCATATTATAGGCTGAAAGACTGAATAATCAAAGTAGAATTGTTGTCTTTGAAAGCTTAATTAAAGCCCTCTATTAGAGGCCTGGGAGAATGGAAGTAAAGGAAATGTTTGAAAGTGTCTCAGTTTTCACAGGCCTCTGAGAAAAAGCTTTAATAAACACAAATTAAAAGGAAACTAAGGGAACAAGAAGAAGAAGTAGCATATGTCTGCCAGAAGAACAAATGAAAATATTACTTTTTCTGGAGCAGGGCCTGATTGTAGCCTTAACCTTATACTTCAGTGTGCACGATGAAAGACCTTATAGAAGAACTGAAAGAATAAGAATGGAAAGAATGTGAAAGAGCCCACAGAGGTCCTAAGGGACGTAGGGGAATTTGTGTTTGGCACTTAATAACACAGCTGTTGATTTAATCAAATTGGTTTTACCCACTGTGCAGTGGCAACAAGATAGATAAAATGCCTGCTAGGTGAGAGTTAAAATGTTTGTTCTTTTGTTGCCACTTCAGAAATCTCCTGCGTGATTTAAATGCTCCGTTGAAAGGTAGAAACAGGAAAGTTATCTAATTGATAGAATTGTTTAAATAGATAGAACAGATAGAATTGATAGAATTGAAATTTGTCACCAAGATACAAGATTCGAAAATGGCTTACAGGTGTTGTTGCATTTGACTGCGCTGTTTGTAATTACTGAATCACAAGATGTTATTCAAACCAGCAATACTAACTAAGAATGCCAATGACTAGTGCTCCACAGATGCCTAGCAAAGTACAGCATTGCCCCATGTGGATTGGAAATGCTTTTCCTCTCTCATTTCCTTCTAGAGCTGGCAGAGTTCTGTGTTGTGGGTCTAAATGTTACTGCATTAGGCTGTGATAGTAACACATAAGCATAAGGTTAAATGGGGTGGGGCTGGGGGGGGGATGTACAAGGATTGCGGTGAAGGTTCTGGGGATATGACATAATCTGATACTAGGTGGCTGCTACCTGGATGACCTCTCTTACCTGGCCATAGCTGTTTACCAGAAAAGACATTGCAGGTCCTCAGGGTAACATTTTGCTGAGCACTCAGTCACTCTAGAAAAGGAAAGCTACAAAGGAAGCCTTTACCCATCAAAGATTTGGTAGACCAAGAGCAGAAGGAAACAGGATGCTGCAAAGTGAAGCTACATGTTGTCTCAGCACTGGAAGTAACATGCAACACTGGAGCATCTTTTCATATCTTGGGGAGAATTTGGAAGTGAGCAGAGTGACTAATGTAATCTCTGTCCTGCTGAAATGTCTTTCTGTCTCACTCACTGGGAGCCAGAGTTGTAAAGTATGGAGATGGGAAGTTTGCTTGTGTGATCAGAAGGTAGACTATGATGCCACTCTTAGTTCCAGAAAGTTTGTAACTCAAAAGGTAGCTTCTACATCAAAGGCATTTGAGATTAAGAAGCAATGATATGCTGGTGCATACTGTGAACTTTCCCAGTACTCCCAGCTATACTGGAAGCTTGTACTGCAGCCAGACAACCAGTGACACCTACCATCTATCTCTGAAGTTACACGACTGGCACTGGTACATATACTGAAAAGAAGAGCAGAAAGGAGGATTTTTATGTATAAGACTTTATGAAATCAGCGGTGATCATGACAGCAACCTAACTTGGTACATTTGCAGTATACTTCTCTGTCTCAGTTCCACTACACAGCTTTGCATTAGCTGCATCATAGCAAATTTCATCATGTTAAATTAAAGTTGGTGTATATTCAAATTTTATTTGAGGGGCCTCATTCATATATTTACTTTCTAGTCAGATTAATTCTTAAGGGGTTTTTCTGTGACATGCTGTTTCTGATAGCTGAGTTAGTACCACTTGTGAGGAAGTAAGAGACAATCTCTGGAGCACAAGCAGGCATCATTTCTTGGAAGAGCTATTTCACATTGTAAATGGTTGAGAATCTTATGCAGAAATGGAAAGCAGCTTGATTTTATTCTGAATTTAGGTGCTTTATTGTTTTGTGTGCAACAGTTCTCATTGTACTTAGAGCTTTTTCCCTAATTTGCTGAACATTGGAGGCCTCTCCTTTGGGAAAAGCTGAACCTACTTCAGTACTTACTGTCAAAAAGAATGACTCTGCCATCCCCACCGCAAGGCTGAGTATGGTCTCCAAAGCAAACACTGTTGCATTCTGTGCTGGCTGCCTCCCCGTATCTCCAGTAGTCAGGATTATTTCCACAGAAACAAGCATAACCTGATTCCATGCCTGCAAACTTTGACAACAAAGATGCATAAGGAAGGGAGGAATAATATTTGAAGGAGTGACAGCAGGAGGTTTTATGAGCAAGAAAGCTGGCAGCAAAGTAGGTATGTTTTGGAAAGTATGATTTAGTCAGAGGAATGACCACAGACTATTTTTGTTTGAGCTGTCAGGATGCTACTTAAGGCTAGTGAGAAAGATGGAATGGAGAGCAATTAGGGCACCCTTTCCCTCATAACTGCAGTAAGCAAGCAAGCATACTTTCTGCTGGCCTCCTGGCATTTACCCAGATTGCTCTGGATGCAGAGAGAGGGACAGATCTCCTGGAGTGGAAGTGAGACCTTAGACCTCCTGAAGGTTAAAAAAAAACGGGGCACAGGAGAAATATGAGAGAGAACTGTAGGCATACTGCTGTCTTTGTCTTAGAAAACATTTTGTAAATGCATGTCAAACAAATCACCTTAAATTGTTGACTTCGGCAGGAACTGATGCATGTTTGGATAGTAAGTTTATTGGAGGTCTCACTGGTGCCAGTCAAAGGTGGCGGCTCTCCATGGTCCTTGTAACACCCTAGATTCCCTGGCACTGGCAAGAGTAACAGACAACAGTCATTCTAAAGGTGTGCCTGTAAACATCCAAAACAGAGACCACTTTATGCACTCCCTGATTATTAAGCAGTTTGGCAGTATGGGAAATGCTACTCTGTGCTAGATCCTTGTCATATTTTCCAAACATGCACAGGAATAAATGATGGGGCGAAAGAGTATCATATCTGCTTAGCAATATACCTGTAATACTGTCTGCTTCGTTTCAGTAAGCTGTGGTAAAATGGACAAGATAAATACCTGGTTCATTTCTCCTGACAGAGACAATTAAAATAAAGGCATTAAGTAGTTTCAGAGAGTTTGTGGGTTTTTTTCACTGTACACATGCATGCATATTCTAGCAATGTAATTAAACCATGTGATTTCTGTCTGGTCTTCAAAACAATGACATTCTGGAAGTTTTTAAAACAGGATATTTGAGGAAGGGAGTCTAAACTGCTTTAAGATGGAGTTCGACAAATTTTATGGGAGGGACTATACTTACATAGGGGAATTTCCTCATAGTTAAAACTTGAATTCTGGTAAGAATTTGAAGTATTGTACAAAGAGATTAAAAATGAGCAATATTACTTTTTAAAAAACCATCTCTACAGTAACACAATGTTTCAAAGCTCCTTGGTCACTATGGAGCTCAGTTTTCCCCCTTCAGGTGCATAATTTGTCCTGGTTTTGTTCTGGTTTGGTTTTGCACTTTTCATCAGAGCAGTGGAATTCAGTCATGACCACCCCATGGAGAGGATGTGGAGTACCATATAATACTGAGCTAATGGCATATAATTATCCCCTGCCTGCTTGTCATATCTTCTCACATACTTGAAATTAAATATATTCCCAGTTCTGTGGTAAGATGTTTTATCCCTCTGCCAGACTGACAAGGGTTCTTTTTTGTCCACCTAACTGCCACAGCTCTGTATGACGTGATGCGGTCAGAGAGCTGTATTAGTTTTATTTATTCAGTCATTTTTATTTCAGTACCCAGTAAACTTAGGAATAATTAAATAATGTTGCTTCAAATATTGATCATAATTTTCTAAGAATGATACAATTTCAATTATAAATACTTGCATGGAGTTATGGCTTTGATATGCCCTGCAGCAACATGCATGTAAGTACTGAGACTTCAAGTTACAGCCTGATTTAACATACCTTTGGAAATCCCCATTTGCAGCCCCACCCCAGCTGAGTACAGCTGGGCAGACAACTCTCAGAGCGCTCATTTTTTTGGTACTGTGCATGATTCCACTGCCCTGAAAAAGCTTCCTAGTTAACCAACCTAGCTCATTTTCCTAAAAGACCTGGGATTTTGTAATTTTAATTTTTTTTTTTAAAGTAGTTTTATTGGTGAGACCCTTTAATCTTATCTCCAGAGGATTAGTACTTCAGTATGTTCCATGCTAAGAAATCTGAGCAAATTGAAGATCTCTTAGATTTTGTAACTAAATCAAGCATACATCATAAAACTAATTAGTCTCTTCAGTGTCCCGGCAGTACTTTAATTTTCTTTGCTCTTCATATTCAGCCTACTAAAGAAACATGGCAAAAAATGAGGTAGTCAGTGTTCTGTGATTACTGTTCATGCTGAGCAGTGATGTTTTAGTATTACATTGTCTTCACCCATTTGTATCTATTTGTTCTCTTGTGCTTAAAAGGTCACCTCTTTTGTGCAAGCATATTGTTTTTCTTTTAAGCAGTATCTGACATAATGAGGTCCTGACAAACACCACAGCTTCTGTGTTTTACATACCAAGGCACATGTATTAAAATGTGGAATTAATAATTTTGTGCTCAAACCCATATTCCTACTATGCTCATCTAGTCATCTTTCAAGAGCCTCTTAGTTTTTTGCACTGGTAGCATGCACCAGTACACCATTTCAAATGGTTTGAGCTCTCTTTTCTGTTAAAAGGTAGATGGGTCAATCTTGGCTCTGCCATTTAACACATCATCAATATTTCAGTCAAATTTATTGCATTACATACATGCACACTGGAAAGACAATTCTGGTAAGGAAATCTGTTTATGGGAAGAGAGTCATGTGGGTCACAAACATGGAGATTTATTTAAGTGGGATAGCAAGCCTTTCTTTCTTTTCCATTTTGAGAGAGTAAGTTTTTATTTCCTTTGAGTTTAAACCTAACCTCATTAACAAGGAGACCAAGAAAGTCGTGAGTAACATTGCAAACAAACCTAAACATTCCTAAACAACACTCCTAAACAAACCTAAAGCGTTCAATTCCATGTGAGATGCACATGTTCTCTCAGGACTCAGAGCTGCCATTTGGACTTCTGTTTTGTTTATGTCCATTCCAGTCTGCTTAGCAGACAAGACATTAAGAAGAGGAGGCGAAGAAAAGGAAAGACTAAGCTTCTACTGGGTAACTACTGTTGTCTTCTGTGATTATGCTCATCCATCTTCATCTAACATTGCTAAATTCCGAATAGCATGTTTGCACATGCAGAACGCCAGAACGCATTTCTGACTGAAACATTTAGTGTTACATATAAATATTAGTGAATGAGACACATGATATAATCATGTGAAATCATCATCATAATGTGAAAGTCTTAACTGCAGCTTTTTAATTATTGCTACAGTGAATCATTGCATGCAAATCTCTCTAGGCAATCAAGAGGCTTCATGTTGTTGGCATTGTCATGGTATTATGTGGGTATAGTTAACAGGTAACTTATGCCCCAGATACTTGTCTTTTCTAGTAGTAAATATGATTATGGAAAAGAAGCTTATATACAAATTTTTTTTTCTCCTCTAAAAATTTTCAAATAGGATTTCTTTACACAATTGCTTTTTTGCTCCACCACAAAACTCCATTTTGTATTGTGTACTTCACAGGACAATTTTGATGGTCCTATGATTTAGCACTGTGCTTACTGAAAACAGAAAACCTGGTGAAGAATAAAATATTTTTTTACTTGCACAGTAAACCATGAGGTTTGTATTAAGATTTGGATGGGCTTGCAATGTACAGTTTGCTCTAAATTGCTGCAATTCTTTTTACTAGTATTGAGTTTCAGTGCAATTCTTGAAGCAGCTGCTACTGGTTGAAAGGACATTTTGTAAATATAAGTCTGGATTATCTGTACAAGTAAGTGTCCAAGTTTAAATCCTCTGCTCCCCACCACAGAGAAAATGAGTGAGGCTGGTTTTAAAAGGATCCTTTGTGTCAAACAAATGGAGTGGAGAGAATTTGCCTTTCAGCTTTTTTCCTGGTGCCATATCCAGATAATTTGTTAACATCTGTGGTCTTTAAAGAAAATGCAAATTCTTTCATTTTAGACCAAGATAAATTTCTTAATTAGAAGGGTCAGATTTCCTAAATCGGACCTTGTATATTCTAAAAATAAGAGAAAAATGTCCTCTGAACAATGAGTTTTGGAGTGTTGAATGATTTTGTGTTATTAAAATTAGACCCCTTAATTTGTATTTGTCTAGGTAAAAGCTTCCGACTTAAAGTCACACTTATGTATTTGTTTGTCTAGCTTGAGGATGTGACTCACTCATGTTCATAAAAAAACCCAAAAAAACTATGAAAAAAAGTAAAAAAAAAAATCACTTTAGATCCATTTTTCTTTGTTTGGTTTTCTTTTCTTAACTTCAACTAAGAAGCATACTTCTTCCAATCCAAAGTATGCCTACATAAGGCAAACTGCTCTGATCTGTAAGAGTGTGCACCTAAGTTATCCCTCAGAAACAGAGTCCTTTCACAGAAGAAGTTAGGAAAACAAGCAAAGGCAGTAATCATTAGACTTAATAAAATGCATTGTTATGGTGACTTCTTAACATGTAAAACTGGATCTCTTTTTAATATTTAGGCATAATTTGAGAATGTGATTCTTAGGAGCTTATTCTGGACCATGCAGGAAAGAAAATTTTGGAACATATTGACACAAATCATGACATTTTGGGCAAGGTAAAAGATATATTAAAAATATTAAATACTAGAAGGAAACTTCAGGTGAGTAGCTTTTGAATTATCTGATTGGGAAAAAAAAAAATCAAACAAAGTCCAGGTTGTGGTTTCACAGCAATGTTAAGTATATGCACCTGCCAGCGACAGAATTCTGGCCCAGAGTTCCCATATACCAAATAGCCACCCTTTCCCTATGTCCTCTCATACTGTCTTTTGTTTCCGCCAAGCAGTTCTGTGTATGATGCACTATCACATTAATACAATTCATTTTACAAGTTATTTGCAAACAATGGACACATATATACCTTGTAAAATTTTCCCAATTCATATTTATATTTCTGTGGTTTCAAAGAACTACCAATATTTCATAAGTTTTGTGTGATTCTCTGTCACACAACATTATTTGTAAAATAATTCAGTAATTCTGAGATAAGATGAAAAGGATAGGAATGGAGGAACAATTCAGTAAGCTCATCATTAACTCAAAAAAAAAATTTAAAATATAGCTTAGTCTGTAAATGAAAATAAGATGATTTGCCTTATCCTACCCACTGTTGTATAACTGCCAATCTCTGTTCAGCACAGATGAAGACCTAAAAAACTGCATGATGCTCTTACTTCGGCAGGATGGAATCTCACAGTACTTCCAATATATTCCATCCTCATGTTCTGCGATGTAGCACCATGGGCTGACATCTCCGTCAGGATTTCTGAAAGACAAAAATCAAGTGAGTGAGTGAGTGAGTGAGTCACCTATTTTTTTTTTTCAAAACCCACATAAAAGCCAATTTTCTTAAGCTTCAATGGCATCACCATTTTTGCTCTAATACCTCCCCGTTGGACTTATATACCAAGGAAAATGCAAAAGTGGTCAGGAAGTTCAGATAACTTTGGTTATTACAGTACACATCAAGCATAAGATGTTCATAATGTCTAAAATGTAGCATCTTTTTACCATAAGTTTAAAAGGTGCAGAGTTATTTCTGGTATGTACTGAGAGAGAGAAAGCTTTTCAGTCCCACATCCTGTGTTTCATGTTTCATAGACTCCCAAACTTGATTTTTTGCTTTGGTACAAAATAGTTCAGACTCCAACTTTCTGTATGTATGACAATAAAAATATTTAGCTGATAAGGTCTTCTTTAGGGAAAGACTGAGTTATTCTCTTTCCCTTCAGTAAAAGTGAGTAAATTTGTTCCAGTGATCTCTTTATATCCATGGATAATTCCTTATGTGTTCATGATAATGATGATTATCATTACCATTATAATTATTTGTTGTTGTGTAGCATCACTTACAAATGCATAGCTAATTAGTCATTATATTATTTAAAGTTTTTTCTATGTACACTTTGAAAAGCTATTCACATTAAAAAGATCTGTTTAAGAGAATAAATGGATATTTTGGACAGTCAGGTTGAAATATGACCTTTTCTTTTAAGTAGGACCAGTTAAAATATTTTTATAATGAACTCTGGCATGAATTCTACTAATTACACCCCCCTACTGAAGCGGCTGTTCAGCAGCACATTGTCATTTACGCATATTAACAACTCTTTTGTGGGGGATCCAATTTTAGAAATGCTGGGGATATTTTTCAGTCAAGTAAAAGATTGCTGAAGACAACTGGTGAGTTGAGTTCAATTTGGATAACTAAAATGTTGCTAGTTAGGCTTTCAAATAGATTAGTAAAAGTAGTGGACAAGGAAAGCCTAAGACTAGCATGCTAGGAATTTAGGTGTAATGGCAGAGCTTCTAGTTGGTAAAGAAGTAGAAGACTAAAATCAAGAAAAAGCTTGTACTCAAATTAACACATTTTCCCTTGTTTTCACAGTTACAGGAATTTTTGCATTTACAGCTTCATGACAGAAACATATGTCTAGATTTGAATCATGGCACTCTACAAATAAATGCCATAAAATGTGAGGAAAATGTAGAGAAACATGATGACTGTGTTTAGAAATCTTTGTCTTGAACCTCAAAAGTACATACAGTTAGAAAACAAGTGTCTGTCTTTCAAAATCTCCAGAAACTTCAGTCTTCATTGTTTTATTATGGTTGAAATGAGGTTCAGTGGAATGTTATGAGGCATTTCCATCTTAACAGGGTGTCTTGCAGTAAACAAAGTGTTCCAAATAAGGACCACCCATGGAGAGGTAACATGCTTCTGATTAATGCTTTAAGTGTAAAATTAGATTATTCAAATGTTATCCCTAAAATCAAATCTCAAAGTAATACATTATGCCTTAAAAAAGCCTTCTGAGATATGTGCTGCCTCAGAGAAGAGATCAACTTGTCCATTGTCACCAAGCAAATGAATGTCAAAGAAAGAGAGAAAAGAATGTCAGAGGAACAGCTGTATCATAGGCCTCAACAACATTTGCATCCTAAAGGTGAGCTTGGGCCCTCTTAGTGACTTTCCAAGATTTCTTTCAAGAGAATGTGAAGTTAAAAGTCATCCAACAGTTAGGTTTGTTATTCCAGAATATTCCTGGGCTAAGTGATATAGCACAAGGAAGGAAATAGCTAACCTCCCAGACAAACTCTATCCCAAAGAGGATAATCTAACACCTAGCAGATTGAGGTAAAAAAGCTTTATTTGGTAATTAAGTAATTTCTCGGGTTTATATATCAGATATATATGAGAGCTTCTTGTTTCTTGTAATACTCACCAAATTCTCATTTGCTAAGTAAAGCAAGACTCTAGTAAGAGTTTCTTGAACATCTGGATAAACAGGCAGTTTGTTATGCACATTTTTGCACAGCTCATACAAGCTCGTTTTGCTTTGTACTAAATGAAGCATTAGCCAGAGATGACTGCCAAACAGTAAGATCCTGTAGATACAGTCTGTCTAGAATATTGCCACACAGCAACAATCAAAATTACATTCTTCATTCTGCTATTTGTATCATAGATAACTCAGTGGCCACTAGACTTTATATAGCTCCATATTAGTATGCTTGCTGAGACACACAGCTCTGTACGTGTCATGAAAATTGTTATGCATTTGGTGCTTCTGGGCTGAGGCAGCCTGTGACGTTGGTGTGAAATGTTTTCAATGGGAAGATAGTCTTTCCAGTGCTCACATGCCAATCTGGTACTAGACAGTCTGTTTGGTTTCCAGACCATTTTCTTAAGAGAATGCCCAACTTCTACAGAATTTCTCTTGTACATAGTGTATTTTGCTTTGCTTCTGTAAAGTGCTGAACTGATTAAAAAAAGAGTCAGTTCTGAACTTGGCAATAATGCCAATGAGAAACAGCCTCCTAAGTCACTGAAGACTCTGGAAATGCCACCGATTCGTTTCATCAATGTGCTTTTCTGTCTGCTGCATGTCACAAGACCTCTTCTCTGTGATTTCTTACTTACTCTCCATTAACTGTCTGGCTCTGGCTCTGCCATATTTTCTTGAATGCCAGTTTCTGATTAAACAAGAAAAAGTTCTTGGATCAAGAACCGGGACCCTATATTCGTGACATAGCAATTCTGCTGAACTCCTGCATGTTAATTTTGTCCCATTTATGGAGCTTTATATTACTTAGAGTGAAATGATTTCAACATGAACGTAGGAAGTGTATAGTCTGCACCCTAGAATGCCTACAACCTGCTAAGTAAAAGCGTCTTTCAGAAGAACAGATACATGGTTTGAACCGTCTCACAAAGGAGACATTAGAGGTTAATGCCCCAGACGCCCCCTAGATGAGCTAATTATTATCACTGTTTAAGGACTATATCTATCAGGTCATTCTCCACTTATATCCACAGCAAGTATAGATTCACACAGAAACTCAGCTGATCAGTCCTGCAAAGGCAGAAGTGCATGTAAATGTTACAGGCTGAAAAGAGCCTGCAGAGCCTAAATGTATCATAACTTCAGTTCTGATTTGGCTCCTAAATTCTGAAGTTCTCACTTAACCTTCGTTCTAAGTTCTACCATAGTTATGGAGGATTTCTCTAGAAGGCAAGGAAAGAGAAATGGGTCTTCTATGGTTTAAGCTAGTAACCCCTGACAGTTAAGCTTCTGAATTCAAATAACAACTCAAACTCACTGAATAGCTTATGCTCACTTACAAGTTTTAGTGACTACATAACTTTCATAAGCACAAAACTTGGAAACAGACTGTATAGCAGAACTAGGCTTATGTGTAAGGATAAAAACCATAATGTCCCGGAGACTCCTCCAGACATTCACTGTGCTGCTGTACTTCTGGTTTGGATCAATTTTTTTATTATCTTCACCTTTTCATTTAAGTAATCTATAGTCTTTCTCTGTCATGCCAAATTATAGATTGGACACATGATAAGGACTGCACTGAAAAAGCATGCAAGCTGGTCTGAAAAAAATAAATGTACTAGTGGTGCTTGTAGATCCAGGGTACTGATTACAGGCTAAACCAAAACCTGTTAGATATCCATGGTTATGACATTCTTCACTACATGACAAGAAGTTTCCTAATTTTGTGTAAATCGCTCAAAGTAACATTGGGTACACAGGCAAAGGTAGTAGCAATGTGATATTTCTTACCTGCAGTAGTTATGCTCTCCAAGACCCCCCTCCCCATTGGGATATTTCACAGTATTATAAGGATGTTCAAAGGTCTCATTCCAAAAAAGACAAGGTTTTCCTGCATATTGGGAAGTCTGGTTCTGAGTGCCACGATAGTCAGCCCCATTTGCTGTGTAACATTCTGGGAAGACAGAGAAACAGTAAAAGAGAAAGAATGTATGTATGTTTAGTGTTTGGTTGTTCTTCCCTCACCCTCCACCCCATCTCAAATAGAACATGTTTCTTTTACTAATATGTTTCCTGAATTGTTTAGGCAACTAAACATGTTGTCTGGGATTTTAGCTTTCTCTCAGAGTCAATCAACTATTGAAGAGAGTATGATGTCATTACTTTAATAAACAATGTATAAGACAGGTGGTTTACCCAATGAACATGCATTTTCAGAATAAACATACTACATTTCCTACTGTTTTCCCTGTGTTTTACTCATTTGGATGACTCTATAACTTCTTAATTTTCCAAAAATGAAGTTACATGACATTATCAATTTGCCACTTATTAGCCTATTACCCAAAATCTCATGTCACTTCAGCTAAAGTTCTAAATATCTGCACTTTATAAACTGAAAGACTTTGTAGGCATTGGCCTTATAAACATTTACATTCTGATTTAGAAAAAATCTTGGGCATTATTTTCCTCTGGCCTGATTAGCCTTACAAAGGGACCCCCTTTGGTAGAGCATAATCGTGATACTGTGATTTGCCACTAAAGCATTTATACTTTCAGAGTAAAAATTATGGGTCAGTATTCTTCTGCCTCACTCATATTTTCTCCCATTTATGTTTGTTTCCCTAGCTTTCTAATACTCAGCAAGTTAGAAATCAAAGCAGAGAATGATTTCTCTAGTCACTAAATACACTACCCTCTTCTCAGCTGAACTACAAGTCTCATGCTGCCTGGCTTTGTTGTGTCTTGTTCATCATAGAATCACAGACTAGTTTGGGTTGAAAGGGACCATAAAGGTCATCTAGTTCCAATCCCCCTGCCATAGACATGGACACCTTTCACTAGACATCTTTTGGTCAAATAAATACTCATATGCATGATCAGTTTTACCTTTGCCAAAACTGCAAAACATTTTTTATTACATTATGCACTGGGAGGGTGATGAGCACATGAACAAGTTGCCCAGAGAGGTTGTAGAATCTCTGTTCTTGGAGATACTCAAAAGCTACTTGGACATGGTCCTGGGCATCCTGCTTTAGGTGACTGTGCTTGAGCACAGCAGCTGGATGAAATGACCTCCAGAGGTCACTTCCAACCTCAACCATTTTGTGATTCTGTGATCATCTTCCAGAAATAGTCATTATCATTACTGTACAATAATAATAAAAAAAATCTATCCTGTTTATAATTAATCCTTGCTAACATTTATCATCCTTGTATTTATTTAAGAATAGGATTAAAATGTAACAGTCCATGACAGAATTAAAACTGCTGTGTTACACCTCTGTAAACAGTCCTTTGCACTGAATAGCATTACTGGGGAAAGGCACAAATGCTTCATGCTAACTGCAGGCTGTGAAACCTTCTGTTTGATTTGATAGTATTCTCTGTGGAAAACGTATTACAGCTGCAGAGATGTTCTACTGCCCCGAGGGAATGGGAGAATGCTCTGAAGTGAAGTATGTGCTGATCTCAGATGTCCCTCATGAGACATAACTTACAAAACAAGGCTAGAGAGACCTATGTGGCTGCAGTTGGAAGAGGGAAAAAAACAACCCACAGCTTAACAGTGATATTAACAGTTCACCAGTTTTTTTTAATTTAGAAATACTGTGGGAGTCAGAAAAATGGATTATTAAAACCATGCCTTTGAAATTAGTTTAGTCTGGGCCACAAATATCAGAATGGTGTAATTATAATAATTATTTCACAGTTTTATTGCACAGCAGATGAAAGACAATATTTTGTGTCTTCACTGTGCATTTTCATGCCTAGGCAAGTTAGGATTTCTATTAAATGAAATTTTGTTGCTGAAGGCACGTAGAAGGGATGTTTGCCATTATTGTACACTGCTATCACCTGTGGACAGAAAGCTATATAATTTATCAAAAACAAGCTTCAGGTCAATATTCCTCCTTACTGTAATTTACCTGACTGCCTTAGCCATGCAGGTGGGTTGCATACATTTACTTGAAAATGCAAATCTGAATTCCCAGTATTCAGGCCACCACAGGTATTTGTGCAAACATATGGAAAACCCCACTATAAAGTCACCAGTGTTGAAACTTTCTTCAATACCTCTCTTGCTTTGCAGTTAGTATAAAAGCTTTAGTATCTTACAGCTGAAAAATATAAGATGACGAATTTAGCAGAAAAGAGAGGAAAACATAATCAAACTAGATAAACAAAATAATGTACAGTATAAAGAAGCAGTTGTGAGAAGTGATAAGCACATCCAGAAAAGATGTTGTCACCTTTGTACTGTTCCTTTTTTTTTTGCTTCTCCCTTCTAAATGAGAAGCAATATCTATTCAGAAATCTATTCTGAAATCTAACATCTATTCAGAAATGCAAGGAATGTTACAATACCTGAATGTGATCTGGCACACAAACTAAAGTCAACATCAGCCCATTTTAGGGCCCATTTTAGGATCTGCTAAGATTGGCCCGTGCTTTAACTTGCAGTAACAACTGACTTACATTTTCATGTTAGCTTTTTTTAATCATTTGTCTTCAAACTTCATTGCACCAGTACTTCAAGAACAAAAGGAAGAGTCAGATCTCTCTTCATTCCTCTTAGCTGCAGCCTTTTGTTCCCAAAAAAACCCAGGTAGCTGTATCAATGCTTCCTGTGTTCTTTTGCAATATCAAGAGATTTGGGGAAAATGTGCCAGCTGAGTTGTAATAAAGTTCTCCTGGCTCAGTTAGCGTCTGGATGTGGAAAGGGGAGGCAGTGACATACCATGCAAAATCATTGATTGTGCCCAAAACACTGAAATGAAAACTTTCAGTTATGGAATTTAGTAGCTTTTAACAAATTAAATACATAACCTTTTCTGTTACAGGGAATTTGCTAGGAAATTTTGATTTTGTTAAGGATTAATAATGATTTTGCCATAGCACTGGAGTGCAATCTTTTCAAATAAATATTGGCATTTAAAAATCAGGTCAGTTGTCCTTTCTATGCTCCCTCCTGGCTTCTTGTGCACCTGCTCACTGGCTGGGCATGGGAAACTAAAAAGTCCTTGTTTCAGAGTAAGCGCTACTTGGCAACAACTAAAACATCAGTGTGTTATCAACATTATTTTCATAGTCAACACAAAGTGCAACACTGTATCAGCTACTAAGAAGAAAATTAACTCTATACTAGTTGAAACCAGCTGAAGCAATCCTACCTTCTTTTACCTTGAACAGGCAGCTTTGAGATCTGCTGAGATACATTTTGTACAGTTTCCTATAAAATTCCTAGCAGCATAGTTGCAGATCTCAGCATAGTCAATATCTTGGCAGTTAACAGCTGAATTCTTCTATTTGTCACATGCAGTAATTCCCTCTTATTTTGATGCATGACAGCCAATACACTACCTTAGTGATCTCACCATGAAATTAATATTCCCAGGTTGAAGGTGTTGAAGGTGTAAAGTAAATGTTTTGTCTCCAGACAGACCACTGTCCTCTCTATTTGAAATCCATAGGCAGCATTTTAAAAAGTCCTAAGAGAACAGGAGGTTAGAACCTTCACCTTTCACCACTGGTGCAATAATTCTGTGAGAAGATGAGCTTAAGAAAGGTCAGCCAGATTTCTCTGCACAAAACTAATTCGGAAGAGGTCATCTAAATTAAACAGTCCGAAAAGACTGGACTGAGCACTATTGGTAAAACTCTTGGGCTTACTTAAATTACCTGACTTCTCTTTGGTAGATTATGCAGAAGGGAGGGGGGAACGAGTAAACCAACTAGCAACAGCAACCTCTCTACTATTGTGGCCTCATGTTAAATGATACTTCCATGATACTTTAGGCTATGAAGCCTTTCTCTTGGAATCTAAAATCACAACTGTGACTCAAGTTCTCTGAATTTCAGCAAGCATTATTCATTAAAGTTTTGCAGGACTGGTAAATTATGACAGAACTTGCACTGTATTCAAGTCCTCTCCCAGTGGCAAGGGAAGAACAGACATTTTGTGGACACTAAAGCTGACAGTTTCCTAGAAGGCATCAGGGTGCCAATATGCTTGATAGATTTACCACACAGTTTCTGTTCATACACCCAAGGCTCAAACTATCCTGTCAGCCATAAACCTATATTAAAACACTAGTGTTTCAGGCAAGACACAGAGAAAGCTGTGACCACTCAAGGCATCTGACCTCGTATTTCTAAGATCTTACTCAGCTGGGTTTCAGACATAGTCTGAAGTAGAGACTTATGCCAAATCTGTGATTAGAATCAGTGTATGTGATGATTTGAAACTTCTACTAACTGCCTAATGACCCTGCTGTTTCTACTGTTTTGTGGAATGTCTGTAAACGGAATTAATCAGAGATATATGGGAGAACCTTTACAGTGGTTCTAGTTGGGAAAAACTGGAAGGTTCAAACAGGTGCTGTTTGAATGCTTAGGGTAATGCTTATGAGCCTTGTTGAGAAAACATGGACAGCACTTTGTTGTCAGGGCTGTTTTGTTTTTAGCATACCAGGTGCCATGGCTGACAGAAAAGTTTTTTGAAATGAATGCTGGGACTAGGTAAGTATTCATTGAGTGGCAACTGCTAGAAAGAAAAAGCAGAAATCAAGACTAGGGACATTGTCCACTATGAGTGAATGCTCAGTGTGGGATACAGGTTCACAATTAAGTTTTATGAGAGCCAGATCAACATTTGGAAGATCAAACAGCAGCTGTCGTAGAAATTTTTTCCATCTGTTTGTTTCTTCTTCATTGTAGGGACCTTACAGTGATCATTTGCCTTTGTTACTTTGCGACTGCATGGCTGCCTGCACTCCACATGGGCGCCACTTTAGGATCATTTGAAAAATTAAGGTAGTGCAGACTTTTCTCCCGAGCGAGGCACTGATGATAAATCATTGATATCTCAGAGTAGGCACTGGCTTCTAATGATTTTCTAAGATGGGCTTCCAAATACTGGCTGTAATCTCTGAAGTCCTCGGTGGCAAAAGGCCCAGTTACCTGGGAAATTCTCATTTTGAGACACATTACCAGAGACAGAAATAATACATTTTATCTGTGCAAATGAGATGGAAAGCAAAGCAAACAGCTGTCTACTTCTCAAACACTCTTTTTTGGGGGGCTCACAAGTGGGAAATCGTGCAGATCATCTGATCATTCTTCAAAGTCTTGTTCTCAAAGACATACATTTAGTGACATTACAAATTGCAGACTGAAGAGATGGAGGCTCCAGGATGGTTTAAATGACTTCTTAGAGTACTTTTCAAGTCTGAGGCCTGAATGTAGCTTCTGAGACTGAAAATTCAGAATGACAAACTTGTTCCTATTCCACTGGAGAGAAAAAAAAAAAAAGTACCTTGCTTTGCTTGGTTTGTTTGCTTTACATTCTGGAAGCTATGTGGAGGGCTGACTAGTGGCCAGAGAGACCGACAACAATTACCAACCAGAAACTAGCCTATCTAAGTCAGAAATTATCCTACCAGCTACTGCCCAATAAAAAGCAAGATCTTCTTTTAAAAATCTAGACAGTAATTAAAGATAAATGAAAGTGGCTGCTATTTAAATCTTGGGTTTCATTATAGTAGTGTGATAGCCAGAACATTAAATGTTCGGTAAGGCTGGAGCAAAAAGTTCATTGAATTTACATGCTATAAACTGACTGCCTGCTCGGTTCTCTCTCGTTTTCCTTACAGCCTTTTAGAACAATCAGAAAAATGCTTAAGCACAATATAAGGATATGAAACCAAATGTACCATGTCTAATAATGACGCAGCGTCAGTTGCTTGATGTGCTTGCATAGTGTTCTAAGAGTAGTTTTAAGTCAGTTCCATTCAACCTAAACTGTTCTTCTAGTTCTTGCGAGAGTGTGCTATTTAAGCACTCCTCCTTAAATGAAAGCACTGTATCTAGGTGCAGATGGCAACAGTTACAGGCACTAACCAGATGCTGCAGTCTCTAATTTGATTGAAAGGGTATAATTAGAAAGCAGAAACACTTCAATGAGAAAGTAAGGCACAGAGGAAAGGACAGAAACCACTTAACTGATGCCAAGATACCCCAGCAGTAACAGAGGCAGGGGCCCACGGATGGAAGGGGCAGAACACCACATTACCTTCTTCAGATGAGAACATTTTTGTTTCCCTGGAGATGCAAATAGGGATTCTATTATCATAGGTTGCCACAGTTCTTCATGTGGGAACACTGATTAAAACCAGAAGAAGCTTCAGGAGATGAAAGGCACAAATATGGCTTCTGTGGCCATTATTAAAAATATTTTTAGCATTGCAATGGTTTTCTTTGAAGATGCAGTTTTACCGATTGAACCAAACATTCATTTGCATATTGTCATATGATTGGTCGGGGAAAAAAAATCTCATTCCATATTATGTTATGATGCAAAATAAATGCTTTTTGGAAGTATAAGGCAGGTTTAGACCTACCCAAGTGAAAAAATAGTGTAGTATCTTTACATTTCACTATTTTTCTCTTCCAATTCATACTAATATAACACAAGCCCTTATTGAAACTATCAGGCTTGTGTACCTATACTGCAACGCTAAAAAACCCCAAAACACAACAGTTGGTACAAGCTTTGTTTAAAATTGCCATTTTCAAAGTTGTTAGGAAACAATTTGGAAAACTCCCCATTTGGTAAATCAGTTTAATTCTGATGTAATGCTATGAGGGCACTTGGTTAGATGATCATTTTTCCTTTACAATGTAGGGGCACTTCATAAGTATTTTAAAAATCGTATCTTGCTCGTTCTACATATCCACACAAACAGACATATAATTGCTGAAAGTCCTCAAATGCAATTATGTTTGCTGGTCAGAATGAGAGACTATTTTAGTGTCAGTTCAAGCCAGAGAGTAGACACAGTGAGTATTTGATTATATTTGAATTATGCCACCTGACATGTGACCAAAGCTTGACTTAAGCATCTGTCCGTCTTGTAAGAATGTACATTCCTGGAATTGTACAGACATGCGAAGTTCCATACTTGTGTTCCCCAGCAGTGTGTGAGCTGCTATACATCTGAATTTGCTATCCTTGTGAAACTTTGATTACTAATCTTCAATCTAATCACTTTTTCATCACTTTTCCTTTTTTTTTCTCTTTTTTTTTTAAAAAAAAATAAAGCTAAATGCTATCTGAATGGTCAGACCCTTTCTAGAATATGTTGGAAGCAGGCAAGTTAGGCTATGAGCACGAGAGGCAGTTACCATTATTTCTAAATGCATAAAAGTATGCATTTTCTACCTTTTTTTCTTCTTATTTGTACAATACAAACATGCTATATTAGCTGGAGCTTTGCAGCGGCTGGCTTGTCCTCAGCTGCAAGATGCAAATATACTTGTTTGTCTTGTGATTCTTTATCACTGGAAGTAAGAAAACATGATGTGGCCCTGTAAGAATTTCTGTTCCTTAATACACCCATTTGTTTTCTTTCTTTGTGAAGATTTAAAACTGTTGTTCCGTTGTCAAGTGTGGCAATTGTATCAGGTTGGGCCGTAGCCACTGTTTGGATGGAGAGAGTGGTCAGTTGTACAACCATTATGGTGTGATATGACAAAGAACGAAAATTTTGCAGCTGGCAGCATGTAATCCCTGCCTCCCTCCCACTTCTTTGGCTCCATCCTGCTTAAATCCATTCACATATCTCTGGATTTGAGTTATGCTCTATGCATGTACAAGCATGATATGCTGAAGTGTCCAACTATTTCATCTTCTATCTGCCTACTTAGAAAGAAGAAAGAACAAAATAATTGCTTTTTCAAGTAATGACACTTGCTTACGGCAGATAAACTAGAACTGCTTTTCTGAACCAGCAAGACATAGGGAATAAGGTGACAAGAGATACAAGGTTTGTAAGAGAAGGCTGAAATAACAGCTCAAAGGAAAGACTCATCTGGGAAGAAAACCAAGGACTTGGTAACCCAGTATTGCTAAATGGAAAGAAAACACCAAATTCAGAGAGTCCTTTAATGTTAGGCAATCTATTCACCCACCTCTCATTTCTGATTCACTCAAGAAACGGCTGAAGTTTGAATGAACAAATGTCAGTGTCTAAATGCATAAGTGTCACTGTTTGAATTAATAGAAACTAAGACAGCATGCAGCGAAGCAAAAAAATTCTGTGAAAAGCAGCACAGTACTATGTGCAAAAACTCTCATTTCTGACAGTTGGAGTCATTTCACATAAAACAATTCCAAAAGTTTCTTTCCTCTTAGCAAATGATGGTGACACAGTCTGTATTTTGACTGCACTTCATAATAAACTTATTAAGACATGCGTTTAAAAAAAAAAAAATAAAAACATACCATATGACAAACTGTGGGATTAGGGGTCAAGAAGAAGATCCTGATGTATAGTTTGTGCAGATTAGGAACTCTGCAGATTTTGTACTTGCCATACAAATTACAGGTTATTGTTGAAATGCAGACTTGCACGGTTTCCAGGTTCCTCAGCAGAAGACAGAGAGGTGGCAGTGCTTCCTACATCCATTGTCCTTTGCCACACCTTCATTCAGAGGCATTATATATTCTTCCCTCCTTCTCCTGCCCCAGCTGCTTGTGCTCAGACATCTCTGTCCCCTCTAGTGGCCCTCTGTTCCCCTTTACTGGGATATATCCTTCACTTGCTGTCATGCAGTTTGATGTGAGGGATATGTTCACACATGGAGTGTTCTGTCCACAGTTTTGCACAGAAATCTTACAAACAAACATTCTTCAACTTAAACAAAGGAATGAGTATGTACTATGTGCATTAAACATATCCCAGTGGTACTGGGAGCAGACTGTTAGACATGGTCTAGATATGTCCCAGGCTAGGTGGCTCTCTAAATGCTTATCTAAAAATACTCACTTCAGGTAACTTCTGACAAGAAGTAAAGTTTACCAGAAGGTAAAGTCAGAAGAGTTCTCTTCCTGGTAGACGGCTTTTTATTCCCCCCAAAAGTCTATGTAAGTATTTTCCAAATCTAATAAAGTGCATCTACAAAAACTTGATGAACAAGTATGTGTTCATGGCAAAAAAGAAATAGAGCAAGTTCTACATTATAAGAAGGATCAGCAATTACAATACATAAAACGTATCCAGAAGACCCACACATCTGATGGCTGTGACACTGTGGTCATCTGGTACCACCACTTCAGATCTTGAAAAGAATGGCCATTGTACCAGAGAACTGTCATACTTGAAGTCACTAGTAACAACTGAAATGAGGACAAAAGAGCATAGAGAAATTTTAAGTGAAAAATCACACTAACAGGTAGTGACCTTTCTGGCTTCCCAGACTCCTTGGCTGAACGACAACCTGAATGGTCAGAGCAGTTCACGCTTGCCATGGAGCTGAGGCAGCACGTTGCAGACAGGCGAGTGGCCACTCTCCAAGCTCCGGCTCTGCAGCCCCGATTATGCCCTGCTGGCACTGTTTTTTTCATTTCCCAGTAACACAAAGTCACACTCTCCTCTCCCTGCAAATGCATCTATTCCACACATCTAACTATCAAACCACTTTTACAGGGAGATGTGCTGTGCTTCTTTCTCTCACCTCACGCTTTCCTACAGTTTCCGAGCTCCCAGCTCAGCAAGCCCAGAGAGAGCCTCAAATATCCGCAAGCTCCCACAACAATACTCCCTGCGTGTTTGCACGAGCAGCCTCGAGCCCGGCACCGACCCGGCGAGCAGGAAAGGACGTCGTCGCGACCTCGACGAGGCGCTGCTGGGCGGCAGAACCCTTCCGTGGGAGGCTGCGCGCCAGCTGCGAGTCTGCTGGAGCTCGGGGCGAGGGTGCTCAGCTCCCTCGCCTCTCAGCCCTGCGAGGAGATCGGGGAGCAGCCCCAAACGCGCCCCCCTCCCGGCTCCCCGCGAAGCGTCACTCACCGGAGAGAACGGGCTCGCGGCAGCAGCTCAGCGCCAGCCCTGAGAAGGCCAGGACAGCGGCGAGGGCGGGAGGCTCCATGGGCAGCGGCCGCCGGGCCGCACTGCGCTCGGAGGAGGAAGACCCAGCGCTCCGGGGGTGGCAGACGGCCGGGAAGAGCGCAAAGTGCGGGAAGCGGAGGCCCTACAGCATGTGTCCTGTAAGTGCGCCCCGGCGAGGTGCCGAGTGGCAGATGAGGGATCCTATTACCAGCCATGTGACAGGAAAGGATAGAGACCGACATCCCAACCTGCTGCAACCCGGGACCGCAGAACTGCCGCTTCCACTTTTGGCACCGACAGGTTTGGGCTAATGACCTTCGCCCTGGGATAGCGAAGGGGCTCCGCGGAGCTTTCCTCTCAGGCGGGGCTGCCCCGCCGTTAAATGTTAGCGTTAGAAGGGCCCGGCAACCCCCCGCCCCCCACACACACACGCGCGCGAGCGCTCGCCTTCACTCCAGCAGCGACCTGCGTCTCGCTCTCCTGACTCCCCTCTGCCCTCTTGCACCCAGTGTCCCGCTGCAGCCGCGGGAGGCCCGGCAGCCGCGGCCTAGCGCGGCCAGCCGCTGGCCGGGCCCCGCGCACGCCCTCCGGCCGGCGGGGGTCCCACAGAGGGTGCCCGGGCAGAGTGCGGCGGTGCAGCCTGGCTGTCACGTCTTGAAAACGCGGGGCCACGGACGGACACGACACAGGAAGAGAACGCTGCAAACTTCGTACTAGTCCCGTGCGGCTCCCGCCCGCTCACGGCAGCCTTTTTAAGGGACGCAGACATGAGCGGCTCCGCGGGCGGCGAGGCGTCAGCGCCGCACGCTGCTATTTAAGGGCGTCGTTCTAAAACTGAACAGGCACCTTCCGCCCAACAGAAATGCCTGGCCGGTGGAGCCGAGCCCAGAGTGCGCTGTGAGGGAGCGGCGCGGCCCCCACCGTACCGTACCGCCCGACTGCCACCCCCGCCGTCGGAGGCCCGAGGTGGGCGGAGCTGCCGACTGGGCGGGCGCCGCGCACGCGCAGGAACACGAGACACTTGCGGCCAGACAGGGACACAAGGCCGCGCGCGCGCACACGTCCCAGCACTTGGACCCGCGAAGCCGAGGAGGCGCCCGCGCCTACAGGGATACAAACATCCAGAGCGACGAACACAAACACAAGCGAAGAGATCCCGGAACCGAAGGAAAAGGAGCGGTGTTGCTTTCTCACAACGGTGAATGCACTTGCAGAAAGATAGGGTTTGGGTTTGTGGACTTTTTTTTCGTCTATATGCAAACACCAAAGGACAAAATGCCAAAGTGGTAATGCCAAGCTATTGTCTAAACTTTACAAAATCTTATTACCTGATCTGTGAGACATTTTAGCAATGTCAGTACAGCTTTGCTAAAAAGCAACCAACAGAAAAAAAACCCCACACTAACGGCAAGGTTGCTTTCTCAGGAAGGAGGGCGAACATTCTTATACCTGAAGCACCTTTACGCCATTGCTGTGTAATGAAGTGACACCTGCAATTATCTAGAAAGGGAGAGGGCAATTTTCTACTCGGAAAAGGGAAGCAACAGATTACAGTTTGTAGGCCATGACTGTTGTATCAATACATAGTATGGATCCATCTCACTTTGAGCATGCAGAAACTTCCCATCATATAAAGCTGTAAGGTTGATTTTGAGGGCAAAAATGTGCTTACATTCCTTTTGGCAGAAGGATTCTGTATGCTAGCATGCCTTTGCACAAAAATTTTAGTATAAATATTAGTTAAAATTTTAATATTCAATAATTTTGAGCTGAATTCCTAGTGAATGTAGCAATTTTAAGCTGATAAAATATTGAATATGAAGAGCAGTGTTCTGTTAGCTTGGTGCTATGCTTTTTTTTTTCCTCTTTTTCATGATAAATGCAGAAATATTTAGTTCCTTCTCACACACACAGTTTTCCCTCAAAGGACTGGGATCCCATTGTTCTCCTATTCACTCAGTTTTGATTCCATTTTATCTGGCATTCTGCTCCTTAAGGACACTGGAACAGAGAAGACTTACAAATTTGTAACAGTCTATTGCTAACAAAGTTCACAAAATCAACCATATCTCCAAAAGGCCCTTTCAGTTTTCCAGCATTCCTAAGAAAACTCACTTTTATTCATTACGCTGCCCTCTTTCTCCACCAAGCAGTTGCACACACAGCTGATACCTGTGTACACATCAGCTGCACTTTTTTTTGTAACTGTAGCACACTGGCAATGGACAACCAGTTCGTTGCCAGTGATAATTCCTCAGACTTCTTTCAAAACTTTTTTTCTTTTTACATGATTTTTTTCTTTCCATTTGTATTTCAACTTAATGTATTCAAGATCACTCATTCTCATTTTGTAATTTTGTGGTCTCTGTATACAAACAACAACAATGGCAACAGCAACGGTAGTTAATAAGTAATGAATAATTTTATATTTCATAATACACAGTCTGAGGCATTTGTTTCAATTTATCTTGTTCCCATTATAATGTAAACTCTGCACTATTAATTCATTTAGTTTTCCTGTAAATTTGGTACAGGATAGTTTTGGTACATGTATAGGTTGCCCTTACTTTTTGCAACCACCATGATTTTCCAGGAGTTTATGAATTTAAGACCCTAAAAAAACAGACCAAAGAACCTCCAAAACTTAGCAATTGTTACACTGTTGAAAAGAGCTGAACAATATAGAAATGACTTCACAAACCCTTTGGGAGGTAGGTAAAAGCAAATTTTCTTTTTCCTAAAAAGATTCTGTACAAGGCAGTAATTCAGAAATCACTTTTTAATGAAGAAAATGAAACACATAATATAGCTAGACATAAACAGTATGCATGTTGTGGTTGTTCAAGGAAAGCATTGCAAGTTTTGCAAAACACTTCCAGTGCAGCTAACAGATTTTTTGAAGATGGACTCTAATTTGACAGTTGAAGAAAGATGGATTTTTAAAAAGTCATTCAACATTAATGTGGAAGGAAATGTATAATTTTCTGGTAGGAGAGAAGGTAATTCCCTTCTCTCCTTTCTAATTGTATAGTTTTAAAATTAGGTGAGAACCTGACTCAAGAATGTCACTTTGAGTCTGTGTTCAGAGACTTGCCAAAATATAAACATGCAGTGTTTAAATACTACTATCTCTCCCTCTCTACTAAAAAAACCCCCAAAATCTGCAAATTGAACCTGACCTGCCAGTAGTCCATCTGACTGCGCATCCACTTTCATATCAATCTAAGCCTCCCATTGCCTCCGAGAAGGCAAATGTTTCTCTGATACTTGCTAGCATAGTAGCCTCTTATTCTTTTCCTTTTTACCAGCTCTCATGTAAAAGATGAAAAGTGCAAAGAAAATATGAACTCTTGCAATTTTCTCAGAACTCTGGTTCTGCTGGTGAAGATGTGACTGGCAGAAGAAACTAGTGCCTGTAACTTTGACACTAATGCTTTCAGAAGAATTATCTTTTGTTCATGATAGACAGTAGGCTCAGCCTGCCATGATGGAACCTCAGGAAGTTGATTAGCATTTCCCAGACAATTCAATACTCATTATATTGAAAGCAGAAATCAAATGAGATCGTACTATATAATACCATGGTTTGTGTCTCTGTTGCCGTGAACGATTCAGTCCTCTGCTATGCTTTTTCTGTATTTCATTAAAAACTCCGCTGGGATTTCATTGTTTCTTGCTCAGACATAACTGAAACCTCTGAAATAAGTTTCTGGTTGCTTTTGTGTCTTTGGAAGGAAAACAAAAAAAAAGTTAAAAAAATAAAACCAAACCAAAGGCTAAAGATGACTGTTAAAGTAGTTACCATAATGTCATTGCTTAGTACAAAGTGCGAAGAATAGTACAAAGTGCGAAGAATATTGGGGGTTTTGGAATAGTAATGTTGCACCAATTTAAAAAGTCCCAGTTCTGTGTAATTCCAATGCATACTACCCCAAAAAACAATATCCCTCCTGTTGTACTGAAGATTCAAAATATTTAAATTACCACAAGTAATAAATGAAGGAAATGTACCACTCCTCCCATTTGAGCAACACATGATGAAATCAACAAATACTAAAGGTTTGCTGTTATTCCTGTGCAATGATCAATTTCCATTTTCCAGTACAATGGTCTAAATTACAGGAGCAAAAGGAGAAACTAGGCAAATGCCAGTCGTTAAGACAACACTGATAATGAAAGGTGTGGAAAGAAGGTTGGTTTTTGAGTACAAAAAAGACAGGAAAAAAGTTGAGCGAGCAGTGAACTTGGGTTTCAGGGGTAAATTCTGAGCATTAAATTGGCTATTTTTTAGGCTAGGAGAAACACATGGCCAAAATACTAATAGATACATTTGCGACTACCTAGCAGCCCTCCCAGCTAGCCGAGAGAGAAAAGCATAAACCAACTTACTGATTCACTGAGGACCTCGGTATTTTGATTTCTTTGAATTCTAAACACTGTGGTATCATTCCCCACCCCATCCCCATATAGAGAATCGTGTATTTGAGTGAGAAACTTACCTTTCAGTTTTAGGATAGAAAGGTGTCTGGAGAAAACTTATAGTCCTTACTTGTTTTTCTGTTGTTTTGTGGGTTTTGTTGGTTTAGTTTTTTGGTTTGGTGGGGTTTTTTTTGGTTTTGTTTGTTTGTGGTTTTTGTTTTTTGTTAAAGGAGAAAGAAATCTAAAACCATATAGCATTAAATAATTGGGATTTTTATATATTTTTATGGGCCTTGCTGCTTTTTAAGGTATTTCCCTCTATCTTCCTATGTAAGTATGTCCTAGCTGTGAACACTGAGAGCAGCTCCTTTTCATAGAATAACAGAATCATAGAAAAGATTGGATTGGAAGGGACCTTAAAGCTCATGTAGTTTCAATCCCCTGCCATAAGCAGGGACACCTTCCACTAGCCCAGGTTGCTCCAAGCCCCGTCCAGCCTGGCCTTGGACACTTCCAGGAATGGCACAGCCACAGCTTTCCTGAGGAACCTGTTCTGAGGCCTCACGACCCTTACAATAAAGAATTTCTACCTAATTTCTAATCTAAACCTACCCTCTTTCAGTTTGAAGGCATTATTCTGGCAAGGACAGTGAAGTGTTTTTCTTAAAAGATAGTGCAGAAAAATACCACGCTTGATTTCTTTGTTGATGAGAAAAATTATTAAAGAGGTCATAACAGTTGCCATTTCTTTAGGAGGTTCATGTGTGCTTTTGGTCCAGTTGAGACTTACCTCTCCTTTCTACATAAAAAAGTCAGACGTGCCAGGACTGCAAGAGCCACTATTCCAAACACACTGCCAAGAAGAATTACTTGTTCGATAGCTGAAAAACAGAGATCAACGAAAAAAAACCAGGAAGACTTTGATACATTTATTCATATCTGTTTGAATGCAGTCACAAGGTGATTTTTGAAACTGTACATACAGTGTTAATTTTTCTGTTCCTTGTGTTTGTGGAACAAACTGCCTACCTTGGCAAGGGGGTTGGACTACACAGTCTCCAGAGGTCCCTTCTAACCCTTACTATTCCATGATTCTCTGAAACTGGTAAAGATCAGGAACTCACAGAATTTCTGCATTTGACTGTTGGGCCAGGTGGCTGCAAAAGGTGTTGTAACTCAAAGAAAGGATGGCTAGTGGTTAATATGTAGCCATCATTGTGAATGTGCGCTATTTGTGCAGAACTGCCAATCCCCCAAACTGAATTTTTTTCAATCCTTTGTCCATAAGGTTTGATCGATTTAAAACTTGCCCCTATTTTGGCATTAAATTTTTAAACTGTCTTTGCTGCTTGATAACCTATATAAAAGAGAGCAGGAGTGACTGTTCTGATATGGATACAGTGGATACAGCATCAGACAGTTTGAACACACTAAAAGTGTCAGCTTAATTCTGTGACTGCATAAGGACATATGAAAGATAGAAAGAAATCAGATGTGAAATGAATTTTGAAAAACAAATCTCGTTTTGTTTTCTTATTCTACTAAACCAGTTGCAGATTACCAGTTCTGTCCCTTTCCTAATAATGTACTGCAGTCCAGATGTGTACAGACTGGTTCAGAAAGGTGAAGGCAAACCTGGAGCTGAACTTGAAAAGAGATGCAGAGTAACAAGAAGGGCTTCTACAGGTTTTTCAGCCAGGAAAAGAAGGTCAAAGAAGGGGTACCTCCCTGGTAAACAAGGCTGGCAAACTGATAACAACAGACGAGGAGGAAGCTGAGGTACTCAACGACATTTTTGCCTCAGTCTTCAAGGACAGCTTCTCATCCCATACCTCTCTGGGTGGACTGCAAGACAGGGACAGGGGCAACAAAGTCCTTCCCAGTGTAAGAGATCAAATTCATGACCACCTAAGGAGGCTGAAAGTACACAATTCTGTGGAATCCGAAGAGATACATCCCGGAGTCCTAGGGATTTGGCTGACTTAGTTGCCAAGCCACTCTCCATGCTATTCAAGAAGTCATAGCCGTCCTGTAGGGCAGTGCTAGCAGGATGCTGTATGGCTGTGGTGAACAATGGAGGCTAAAGGTATCACAGAGGTAAATTTTTCATGGCACATAAGATTGGTGAAAGTTAGGAGGTGCAGCATCTGATGTGAACTGTCTGGGAGAAACAATGATTCCTGTATTTTGTATCCTTTAAGGAAAATACCTTCTGGAGTAACCACTACTGAAAAGCTCCAAGTCCCAGTGTGAGCAATCTTTGTCCCAGGTTCAGTGTTGGAGTCAAACAGAAATGTAATTCTTTGGCTCTGAGACACAGTGGTGTCCTAAGATCAAAATACATTCAATGCTCTGCCCTTTTATTTGCACCTAGTGAGAGCTATATGTGCAAGTACCAGGAAGCACACAGCTTATTTAGTGAAAGATGAGCAGTGGTGCACCTGAGCTTCAAAATATCTGGGCTGCATTTCTGCCAGCCCTTCCTTCCATTACTTTGTCACGCTGCAGTAAGAACTGCCCAAACTACAGCCTAGCACACAGTGATGGCAGTGATGCAACAGACCTGTGATCCTAGAGCAGATAATTTGGTTTCTAATTTGGTTTATAGTGAAGTTTAAGGAAAGAAATAGGATATGTAAACTCTTTCACAGGCATTGGTCCTTCATCCAGTAACTTCTGTACAAAGCTCAAAAACTAATGTTTGGCTCACACATACCTCACAGGCAAATACCCAGTCTCTGACAAATGATGAGAACCTACCACTGGCCTAAGTAATTGGACTAGTATTGATTTGCCTCTATTGTGAAATCTTTGTGTTTAAAGAAAGCACAGAAAACTAGTGAGATTTCTGACAACTTTTCAAAAAGAATTGTATTTACACAGAGGCTGAGCCTGGAAAAGGAAATATAAAAGTGAGTAGCGGGGGCAGGGGGTCGGAAAAAGAGAAAAAACCTCCAAAAGACACACAAAGTCAGATTGCACTTAACATCACCAAATTTTTGCCTGTCCCAAAAAGACTGTAGATACATGTAGTGCTAAGATTTTATGATTTTTAGCTGGATGTTACTTGAGATTTTACTAGAATCTCCTTTGTAGTTGTGCTTGGACGGCTTCTTTGTTCTTCTGTGATATTCTGTGAAGAGAGGTTGCTGGCAAGACTTGCAGGGAGATTGCAATTAGAAGCATAGCAAAATAATTATTAGCAGAGGATTTCCATGGAAATGTTAATTAATGGAAACAAAACTCAAAAGCAACAATATGTAGGCCCAACAGCATAATTTGTATTTGAAGTTTCAAATACTGAAATGGACTTTGCAAAATAATTATTATTAAATTTTCTTGTTTCTGTCTCCCTATCCAGTTTTCATAGTTCTTATGCCTTTGTTTTAACTGTTCTATCTTTTGAAAAACAGAAGCACAAAGCAAGTAAAAACCCTTGGTTATTTGCAACACAGAGCTTGAATTTCACGTCCCACAAAAATGCAGCAAGTGTAATGAACACAGCACTGTAAAGAAGCACACCTGTAAGGTTAGAAAAATAGAGGACTGGGCCCTGTGTTCTTGACCAGCATGAGAGAAATAGTTTGAAAAAGTGCATTTTAATAGTTCACACCCAAAGTAAGAACGTGACCCCTAATCACAGCGGCTAGATCAGTGGTCACCCATTCAGGCACCCAGAAATTTGAAGGTGCTGTCCTTTGATTTTGTCAGCAGTTTCCTGGCATCAAGTAGGTCTTCTGTCACAGGACTTGATAAAATGTATGTTCATGAAACAGCAGCATCCTGCTGTGTAAAGAGAAAAGACAGTAAAGAAAACTGACCTCAGGAACAACAGATTTTGACAACAGGAAGATCTTTTTTGTACTGGAGAAGAGAAGGCTCAGGGGGTGGAGAAGAGAGAGAATAGCCAAATAATCAACACAAGGATAACTGGTGCTGCATTGCAGCTACGTCTTGGACCAGAGGCAGAAATGTACCTGGTGGAAAGCAAGTACTAGCTGTCCATGCTATAAAAATACTATAGGTTTAGGTTTAAGTGAAAGGGACTTTCAACTGTATTGCCTGTCTTCTGTGTAAAGACTTGGACCTGTCAATGCAATAATCTTCTTGGACAGAGACTGATACCCAGCAGCATACCTTGTGATGCAGAAAGAGAAACAAATATAGATATGAACGCCATTATTAGGGCACAGCAGTAAGAAAAAAAGAATGAAGAAGTGTGTATGCAATTTGTATTTTATATTGTGTTGAACAGTTGTAAGTATTGCCAGTATCCTGCTGTTATGGGACAGTACTGTCATACTCCAACTTCTGCAGCTAATAAAAATCATCATTTCTGGTTCACATTGCAAATTAACTACAACCCCAAGTATCAAATAGTAAGAAAAGTCTTTGTTGCAATCAGATAAATAAATTTCTTTCATACCTTGTTGTTCTTTTTCATCTTTCAGGAAACCATTGGAAAACGTTGTGAGGTTTGTTTACTTATCCATAAAGGTACCTCATGTCCCCATCATTCTGAATGCAATTAATCGCTACATAACTTCCAACTCCTTCCCTCTGGTTATTCAGGGCTGGCTTTCTGCCTCCTTTTTCTATTGTAAATACCAGCATCCATTTTGCTTATTGAGTCTGATTGGCTTTTAGCCAGTATGTATGTTGTTGATGGCAGCAATAGAAAAATGTTCTTAGCTCTCAGCTTGGCAGAATGTTTTGCCGCCAAATTTTCAATATCTGGCCTTTGCAAATGTGTCTGCTGCCCAAACTCACTGCAGTTCACCTTACAAACATGCAGAACTGCATTGGAAATGTACAAGCAATTGGTACAGGCCTGCAGAGGGTGGTGAAATGTGTCAGCATGACAGAAATTCATTGCTGAAGTGAAATGCACTTTCCACATTTGTTTGGGAGGTTCTCAGAATGGAGAATCTGTTGGTATGAATAATTTGATGAGTGCTTTTGGGAACTATTAACTCAGCATTAAAAATGCTTCAAACATGCCATCTGGCCTTGCATCACCTTGGTGCTTTGAAATATTGCCATCCTGAGGGCGTTTGGAGTGTATGTATGACTATAAAGAAAATTTTGTGTTCTTTTCTGTAAATCATCGAGACAGTCTAACTACTACTAAATACAACAGTCCCAGGCTAATTGTTATTACTAACACCAGAGGGGTAATAAATTTTTCTTAATTATGCTAAATACTATTACATTATTCATTACATTATATCACATCATTACAATAGTTTTACTGCTATAGAATGATGCATTATGTTTTGAGATAACATAATCTTTTAGAAAAAAAGAGTGAAAGCGTTCAAGTGTGGGCTGTGTCTGCTCTTGAATCACAGCATCACAAAACATCTGAGGTGGAAAGGGGCCTCTGGAGGTCATGATGTCCAACTGCCCCATTCAAACAGGACCACTCAGAGTCAGTTGCCCAGGACCATGACCTCACAGCTTTTGAGTATCTCCAGGGAGAGAGACTCTATAACCTCTCTTGGCAACCTGTGCCAGTGCTTGATCACACAGTCAAAAAAAGTGTTTTCTGATGTTCAAACGGAACCTCCTGTGTTTCGCAGAGTACCTATGGCCTTTGGTCCTGTTCCTGGGCACCACTGAAAAAAGCCTGACTCCATCCCCTTTGCACCCTACATTCAGGTATCTGTACACATTGACATGATTGCCCCTTCCACCCCTCTGAGCCTTCTCTTCTCCAGGCTGAACAACTCCTGGCTGTCTCAGCCTTTCCTCACACGAGAGATGCACCAGGCATCTAATCATCTTCATGGCCCTTCATTGGACTCTCTCCAGCATGTCCATGCTTCTCTTGTGCTGAGGAACACAGCAACAAACAGAGTACTGTACGTGTGATCTCACCAGCACTGAGCAGAGAGGAAGGATCATCTCCCTCGACCTGAAGGTAAGAGTTGCCTAATACGGTCTAGGACACCATGAATCTTCTTTGCTGCATGGGCACGCTGCTGGCTCATGTTCAACTAATTTGTCTACAGGGCCCCGAGGTCCTTTTCTGTAAAATTTCTCTTCAAGCGCTCATTTTATAACGTGTGACTTCATAAACTTGCACCTCAGATGGCTCAGACTGGATATATACTTGCCCCAGTTAGTTGCAAAGAAAATTAAAACTGTATTAGTCATGACAGAATAAAAGATTATACTAAGTGGTTAGGGGTTGTGCCATGATTTATATTTGAAAAGGATTTCAATAGTCTATAGTTTCTATTTGTATGCATAGGTTATATATTTATGAAGCTAAAGAACATTACATATAGATGAGAAAATTACATAAAAATAATGCTCTAAATATAAGGATTCTTTATGCAGCCTTTGTATTTTTGTGTTACTGAATCATTTTTAGCTAAGTACTATGCTTTCCTGTTTTTCTAAAAGTGATTTTGAAATTTATGTTAGGTCATCCACCCAAGAAGCATGCCTACCAGTTCCTAGCCAATCCTACAGAAACATAAGCTTATAGCCCTAAACCCTTAGAAAGAGTAGATACATTAAATAATTTTTAAAAATATTAAAAAATTTTAAAAACTAACCAAAACACACAAGCCCCCTATACATCACCTGTTTTTTCAGATTTGAATATTACTCATTCTAGAAATCCAGAAATCTTATGTACAATATTTTCCCAAGAGAAGTTTCTGTTGTCAAGGGTTATCATGGTATATTGAGATTGCCTTATCCCTGGTAATCATTTTTTTAATGACAATATGTAACACTGAAAAGGCAACAGACCTGTACTCGGGACGCAACTGGGTGTATCTCCAGACCAGGCCCCTGACACTTGGCAGGTTCTTTCCTTTGACCCAGTGAGTTCATAGCCCTGATTGCAGGCGAAATTGATGGTTGAGCCCAGCAGGTAGATAGTTCCATTCTTTCTTCCATTGATTGGATGGTCTAGCCAGCCACAAGAGATCACTAGTAAAAGAGACGTATCTGGTGAAAGTATTTTAGGTTTGGACTAGCAAATCTCCATTACGATGATTCAAATGGCATTTCAGTGGCAACTCATGGAAAGACAAAGACTTTTAGGCTATCTGAAAGACAATACTTCTGATACTTTTTGAATTATTAAGTCCAAGGAAGACAGGTCAATGCACAGAAAATGAAGATAAAGTTTCTGCACTGCGGTGTAGGAAAAAATTGAAAGAAATATATTTTGTGTTTGCCTAAATATTCTACCAATGAAGAATTTTTCTGGTACAAGGACGATTCCTCACGATAAAAGTATGTACAGGTGCAGGAACGTGCACTTAAGCAAAGCATCCTCAAACATTGCTAACTACTTAGTTGCCCTGTAGAACTAACTAGTGATGCCCTGTATTGGGTCATTCACTTAAGAGTGATCCTTGTCCCTTCCAACTTGGAGTCTGTGACTTTATAATGATATTTTTGTGGAATGTTTTATCACCTGGCTCTAGATGTTCTACCAGCAGCTTGTGATTCTGATGAGATAGTCTTGTGGAACTTCCCACTTGAAGGCTTCTTGTTGTCAGGACATCAAATCTGCAGAATGGATCAGAGTCACAGAGCAAGACCATCTCTTCTACCAGGGGATCAGCAGGGTCTTCATAAGGGAAGAACACAGGCAGAAAGGAAGCATTGTGCTTTTCCCCGTAAAAGAAATTGTTCAGCAAGAACTCTGTGTCGTAAGTAAAGAGAGAAGTTCCATTTTCAATGGCCCCTTGGGAAACACAGAAAGAAAGAGAGAGAGATTCATATGTAACATTGCCTACACATACCACCCTCTGCTAATAATCCAAGTGCTTATTTACATAAATGTAGCTAGACTTGTAAGAGATCTAGGAAGGCCTACAGCATTCTTCCAGCTCAAGATTATTCTTTTTTTCATATGCAACATCTTAGCACCAAAGTTACTGTTTGTTTAACATGGTGTTTGACCATTTTCTTAAAATTAGATCCAAATAATTGTGTAGCTATGATTTAACATAAGGAGTGTTTCACGTGTCTCCTAGCAAAATGGTGATGACAGAGGAACACATTAGAAAAGCAAACACTACAAGCAACAGAAATCCTGAAACTGTGCATTCCCTAAATTTCTTATGTCTGGCATGGCCCTGCTTTTTGTTTTCATTCCGCTAAATCAGAAACTTCCTGAGGCTGAAGCAGTGAGACTTTTCAGTATGATCTGAATCCTGGAGTATGGTTACACTGTGCTCAACACAGAGATCAACTGGTAGCCAGAGGGTATTTCTGCATCATGTTTTTGGCCCATCTCCTAACCTGATGTCAGGAGGAATACTGATCAATCTAATCCTGAGGCTAGATACAGCAGCCTAATGAGCCTAATCACTCATTGAATGATAGGAGCCATTTTTTTACACACATCTCCTTGCACCCTCTTTTTTAAAGGGACAATTATTAAGTTGTGATTTAATAAATTATTTTAAAAATTTCCATCATGGTACATGATGGAAACATTGCTAATATTCTGAAAAAAGATAGCTGACCCTGGCTATTGTTGTACTTCTCTAACACTGTAGTCTGCTGATGCTGTGTTCAGCTGACCATAATAGATGGTATTCTAGATGTGTAAGCTGTGAAATATGAGGTCTGACTCTTGATGGAACAAAGTTCTGAGCATTCTGTTGTGGTTCTGTCTTCAATCATTCAGCTAGGTATATTACCCAGGTGGGTAGAGAAGGGCATATTTCTTTTATTCACTTCTCTTTTCCCAGTACTGATTGCTTGGCACCGACTAAATTTCCTAATCTTTCAATCACAAACTGTTTTGAATTTGTAATGACAATGTAGTAATAGACCAGAGAAATGACTTACAGTTAGCTCCAAACTCAAACAACTGCTGGGGACTTGCATGAACTGACATGGTGGTTTTATTCCTGAAGGTGTACTCGTCCTCTGTATCGCCATTCATTACCCCAAAGAGACCCCGTGTGTGATTCATAAACTTCTCTGGGAGCAGAACTGTCAGGGTCAGAAATCCTCCATTTCCCCGTATTTCCACTCCAGACCCAGAAGAGAACATCACTGTGATGTTCTGATCAGGTGTAGAATGGAGAAAGAGACCTATAACAATGAGAGGAAGAGGACAAAATAGCTAATTATCCATAGTGAACAAGCTGTTGTGTTTTAGCATCAGTTAAAATCATCATCGGTTATAACCATTTTTCATAAAGCTTTTCCTCCCTTCCACTTTAAGCTCTGAGAAGCATTTAAAGGAAGGCCACACCTTCATATTACAATTGTGCTAAGGTGGCTACCACAGAGCAGTAGCGAAGAAAGCTCCACTATTGATATAAGATGCACTTTCTTCTGCCAGTGTCCCAGACCAGAAGCTCTAAGATATGACTACTTCACAGAGTGGCTGTGAGCTGGAAGCACCACTCTCAGTAGTCACAGCTTTCCTCTCCTTTTTCCTTGTCTTGTCAAGACCTCCCTAATATGGATGCTTCTCCAAGCGTCATCAAGGTCTGTTCCATTTTTTTCCCCCCTTGCATCTCTGCTTCTGCATCTCCTTGCCAATGTAGCCCTCCCTCTGCTCTTCAGTCATTTGAGGAATAATAATTGCTAGCCACAGAAAACATCCTCTGCTAAACAGGAGGACTACTGTTAAAATCCTAGTGATGTCATGAATATTTATCAAATTAGCATAAAGATTAATCAAAGGGTCACAACTCTGGAAGAAACAAAGTCGACTTTTCATAGTCTTTTTGACAGAAGAATAGAGGAACAATATCTGATCTACTGAGAGAGTTCCCGATAGGTATATGTGAAATTCAGTTATATTTTAGTATATATTTTTGTTATATTTCACTATATTTTGTTTTACTTGTAGGCTTCATTGCATTAGATGCAGTAAGCTCAAAGCAGAGTGTGGAGTACAGAGTTTTTACTACCATTCACGGTCCACAGGATGAGAAGGGAAACCACTGCTCTACAAGCTGCTGAAAGAGGACATAGAAGACATGGACGCTGAAGCCACCTGTTTAAACACTTCATTGTTCTTTCTAGGATAATGCCTTCAAAACTGGAAGACGTTTAGTTTAGATTAGATATTAAGAAGAAATTTTTCACTCAGAGGGTGGTGAGGCACTGGAATAGGTTGCCTAGAGAAGTTTTCGATGCTCCATCCCAGAAAGTGTTCAGGGCCAGGTTGGATGGGGCTTTGAGCAACCTGGTCTAGTGGAGGGTGACCCTACCCATGGCAGAGGGATTGGAACAAGATGATTTTTAAGGTCCCTTCCAACCTAAACCATTTATGATTCTCTTTATTGTATGCCATCCCTTCACAATCCTCTCACATCCTAGAAAGTTCAGGCAGAAAGAATGGTTTTGCTAGAGGTTGTCATTTACATGATTTGGACATTCTGGGAAAGGGGAATGTGCCACAGTTCAGACTACTGACAGATCAGGTGACTCTGCCTCTTTCCGTTGCAGCCAGTAATGCTGACGAGGAGTAAGGTTGCAGGTTCTGATGTGCTCACCTGAACCATGCCTCTCTGCTACACTTCTCTATGGGAAGACAGCCAGCCACCATGTGTTTCTCTGTAGCATGGTTGATCCGTGGCAGTTTAGAAGGAGATGTGTAGCCCATAATTCTGGTGGCTATACTCCTGCTGACATTGTAGCTGTCAACAGTCTTAAAGGCCAGATGAATCTGTGCACTAAACACAAGGTCAGGTAGGCAAATTAGATGGAAAGGGCATTCTACCCTATGTTCTCAGTTTTCTTTCTTTCACCAAGGTGCATGCCAACTGTGCATTACCACTGATTCTGCCTCACTCTGGCAGCAACTGAAGAAAGTCATGTAATCATAAAATAATTTCTAATCACTTGGGACACTGCCTGTTCTCTGTTTACTTCTTACATAATTTTTTGTGACCTGCAGGCTGTTTCACAAAAGGATGCTGAAAAGAGAGTTGAAATGCATGCATCTAGAGATATTTTTAACTGTACATGGGCTCCATCAGAGTACAATAATTTACGAGGGAGATGTTTGTAACTCACCTTTCAGGTCCATCCAGGTTTGTTCAGAGAAATTGACAACCTTCTGGTTTAACAGGACCTCCAGATTCAAATCCTCTGAGTACCGTACTTCAATCACATCAGAGTGGTTCTCCTGCATAGCCACTGCAGACAAGCCTGTTGCCTGAGCTCCAGTTCCTTCCAAATAAAAAAAACAATCCCCCAAAATACCCAATGTGATATAAAGTAAATATAGAAGGTTACAGCAATACAGGAAAAAGCCCCAAACAGGTATTTCCTGAAAATAATGAAATATGATTACTTATATTTGAGGAACAGCTAAGCATGTAAATCACATAAAAACATACAGTATAGGTCTCTTCCCAGTACGGTGTATTGAAAGCAGAATGTTTAATGCTAAAAAAGACTGGAAGTTCTAA
>JAWWMO010000038.1:8618850-8634747 GCA_035047845.1 Dendrocincla fuliginosa | reverse complement strand
AAAAAGACTGGAAGTTCTAAATTCTTCATCCTAATGGCAGTGGCTGTACTATGTAAGAAGGCTGACTGATGTCCTTGCACATTCAGTCCTGTGAGTAGGATCTGAAGATAATTATAGGGAGGACATGACAGAAAAAGGAAACAGAATGAACAAAAATTTAAGAAACTACTCAGTGACTTGTGCTACTTTTACCATAAACACACTACAATCTATCAAGGGCAAAATATTTCCTTCATAATTTCCATCCTATCCAATGTGATACTCAGTATAAGCTGTATATTTCAGCAGCTGTGTGTACTTCAGCACATGGGTGCTGAAATGCACAGACAATTTTTAGTTCATCCATATAATTGCACCAGAAGTACCATATCCTTGAAGTGCATCCCTAAGACCAGCTGGAAGATTTTTTACCGAGGCAAACCTGCTATTTTATGCACTCTAAAATAGCACTAGGTACAGGAAAAGCATAAACAAAGGCATCTTTTCAGCCTTATGAGAAATATGATCCCATAATGCTCTTTCACACTCTACTTTTCCCTCATTTTAAAATGAAGTTATATGACAATCTCCTTTTTACTGCCTGGTTTGCAATTTACCCTTTCAAATTATGAAGGCCACAGGTACCTCCAGAAAGCTTCTTCTGCCTGAGGTTTCATTTTACGAACAAGCTAACAGACCAGGACCATCAGGCCTTTTTTAGTAAGAAAATGATGCCCTTAGCCAACTTCTCACCATACATTCTGTACTTTTCTGCTGCCTTGAGGTGCTCAGAAAGAATTTTTTCCCCATCCAAAGTATTCCAAAGTTTTCTCAGCTCATTCTGGAACATTTTTGCTCTGTGAACACACACATGCATATGTATCTAACACAGAAAGAAAATAGGGCATAATTTCACATGCTTTCTATTAATTTTCAGCTACAATACTATCAAAACGCATCCCCTGGCAGCTATGTCTATTGACTGATTTCTAGACCTGACCTTATATTTCCTTATGGATGAGAATGGATATGGAGAGAAATGAGAAATTTTTTTTTGAGCTCTTAAACACAACAGAAAACCTTATAGTTCCATTAGTCACACACAATAAAACTAGCAATTAAGCTTTGATTAGGAAGTTATTTTTTTACTGAACATGTTGTCTGCCTTCTGATTATCTTCAAAACAGTGACCATTCACAAAGGGCCAAAAAAGCAGAAGACTAGAGACAAGAGGAGGAATGCTATAAAGTGCAAATCGAGAAACCTCAGAAGCTATTATTTGTCATCATGGCTCCTCTGCTACCAACTTACCATTGGGAAAGCGTCCCTGCTGTGTCCTCCCTTGCACTCTTAGGGATGTGAGATCAGACTCTACCAACACATATTCCCCTTGGCCATTGAAGGTGAAGTTCAGACCATCAAATGTGAAGAAATGAGGATCCCCAAAAGCAGATGCTATTTTCAAAAGCAAAATGAGACATACGAAGAAGCAAAAATCACAACCCATTACTCCTCTTAAGCTCACGAGAAATAAAAATAAATCTCATTGTGGTGATCCAAAGAATGGCATCTAAACAAAGGAAAAAATGCAAGGCTGATCTGATCCACGGTAAATGTGATATAAGCAACAGTCAAGAGAACCTTGAACAACAAGAAAAGTCATTCCAGTTGCTCTCATATTCACTGGCCGACATTCAGGGCTGCACTTTGAAAGGCTGTTACGGGCAGTAATGTTTGCCCTCACCATTGTCACCTAATATATCCACATACACAAATATTCTAAAAACCAACACTGTATCAAAAGGCTACACTCCACAACGGAATTATGAAGCCCTTACCGGCTTGAGGTGGGTGATACGTCCTGCAGTCACTGGAGGGACGCCTTTTCATATAGACATGACAATTATCAGACCACAGGCAGCAGTAATAGAAGCTGATAACATCATAAAGCCAATGGGAAAAACCAGGTATCCGGGGAGGCTTCATGAAAGGTGGTGAACCCCAGTCATGGCCTCGATCAGGTGTGCTGCCTCCTGTGGAGTCATGTGTGAGGATCTGTGTTCCTGTGGAGTCATAGCAACACTGCTGTCCTGCTGCATACTGGGGACTGATCGAGAAAAGCAGTGAGAAAGGCATCATTCAGCTCTGTGAGGTCCATTTGTATTTAGGGGTTACCTATTGCCTTTTTATGGATACAGCTAAATGTTTTGGTTGACAAAAATATGGATACAGCTAAAATGTGCTGAAATATGGATATAGCTAAATGTTTTGGTTTGACATCATCAAACTTTATATGATGTTGAGGCAGACTTCACCCCTGGCCCCTCTCAATACCTATAAAATAGACCAGATTAGGAATAGGGAAGGAAGGGTTTTTAACCAAGGCAGTAAGGAAGGCCTTGTTTAAAAGGCCTTCTGTAGGCTCTATAGTTCCATGAACATAGCACTCTTTGAAATAGTTCTGATAGAAATAGTGCAATTAACTTGCTGAACTTAATGACACCAACATGAAAAAGGCTTAATCAGGCCTAATCAAATCTCTTCTAGACATCAGCTCTTGTTTAGGTATCCTAGGATTTCACATGCTGCAATTTATTGCTTATTAAAACTGAGGCCTTAACTTCAACTCAGCAATGATGGTCGATATATCAGTAAGAGGGAAAGAGTGGTTGCTGTGAACCTAAGTTGTGCCTTCTGTGATGCTGCTGTCTCTGAGGTGGAATGAGTCATTAAAAAATGCAGTTAAAAGAATTTTCTCTACCTGGCTTGAATGGCTCTTACACAATGCACAGCACCAGGGTGGTAAGTACACACACTTCCCTTTTCAATGTCGCAGCCATAATCTGTCTGAAAAAGATCAATGTTCACACTTAATGTGGTTCTTTCCCCATTGTCCTTTCTATTTTTATGTCCTGTCCCCACCCTTTGTATCTGACATATGTGTAAAATTTACACAAAGTGGTTGAGGTTGTGTTTTGAATAGCATGGAATCATAGGAAAAACAGTGAATTTAATACTGAAGTGTCTGGAGCAACAGACCTAATCTGAGCATTTTGCAGTCTATTACAACAGATGTTGAAGAACAAGTATAGCTAGACGGAGGTTCAACTGTAAGTGTGTAACAAACACAGATCACAGCAGACTAAAAGTTTGCTCTATGTTCTTGGACAGAGGCAGTGCAGTGGGTCTATTTTTTTATTCATGTGCTTTTAACTGTATCCTTTGAAATACACGTGATGTTTGGAGGTTCATAACCAGAACAAGACAGTAGCAAAATTTACCTTTTTCCTTTTTTTTCCCTTTTCTTTTTTTTTTTTTTAAATTTGTATAAACACACTGCCACCATTTGTTATCACAAATAGGTGAGGAAGCTCCCCTCATCTGGTCCTCAGATCAGCACTGCAAGTGAAAGTGTAGACTAAATGGCAGTTGATTTCTTAGCTTTTGTCAGTTCCTTGTTAATAATGAAGCTGAGAAAGAGGAAGGAAGCAAGAGAAAGGAAATAATGGATTATGGCTCTGGACTTGATCTCTGAAGCACAAGGCATAAGGGCTTGTAATGAAGTATGATATACTAGGCAGAAATGCGGCCTCCTTCTTCCATCATGGGATATTGCCTATAAACACAGACTACCATCTTGTAGGATCTTGAAGAAGACAGCCCTGCTCCCAGCTCCACTGAACTCACTGTCCTCCACATGTGTTTCCTGTCTATCACTAGAACTACTCTCACAATTTCCTGTTTGAAGGTAATTTCCATCTGCTATCCTACAGGCACTTCTTTTATTCATACTACCTGGATAAGTTGTATTTGCCTCAGCTATTTGACATGCTATTTGTGCTAATTTAAATATAATTTAATTTCCTTGTAATGATGTTTAGAGGGGGAACAGGGGTGTGTGTGGAGTACGGCATTTCTTAAGCTTCTACTTGGATCTGTAATAAGCCAGAGGGATCAATTAATAACTTACATGGAACCTGCCAGTGTCAGCTCTTGCCTGTGCCAATGTGCAAGGGCAGTCTGCAATTTCTTCCAGGAAGTTTGGAAGCTTCTCTTCCTTTCTGTCCCATTCTATACACTTTGCAGTTGCCCATGCATTTGAGTCATTTCTGAAGTCTTTTCCAAGGTGCCATGCCAATGCATGCTCACTGCTCCACACTGATGGAATGTTGCTGGAAAAAAAAAGAGACAAAAAGTAGATCTGAGAACTGAACAAGCCCTGTTTTGACAGTAACACCGTGTCTCAATCACTAACTATAATTACAAAGCATCTTTTAACTTGCAAGGTGTTATTTCATTACAAAGTCCACTGCTTTCTTTTTCCTGCACAATGTTATGACTAATCAAAATTTTCCATATTCAGAAAGTGACAGTACAGCTTGCAGCAACCATGCAATAATCAGAATACATTTTAGTATTCCTGAGTCTGGCTTACCTGGATCCTTTTAGAGACAGGCTTTCTACTCATGCCATTTTGACACTGTAGTTCCATTTAAGACAGAATGAAGAACATCTGGATTCTCTAACAAAACATAACCCTGTGCCCCAGTAGTATCAGGGTTCACGGCAACAAACAGGGAGAAACCATTCAGAAATACATGAGGTGTTCCAAGGCTACTCTGCTTTCTACCCATGAAAAAATTTCATATACAAAGTGTAATAAAAACCCCTCTAAAAGGAGAAAAGGTTAACCTCCTCTGGGTAGTGACTTCTGAACACTAAAAAAGGTTCTGAAGTATTAGCAATATGTTCTAACTCTAAAGAAGTGGCATTTATATATTCACAGAGCTTACAGCATTTGCGTTAAAAACTGCAGACACGGAAAAATTATGAAGTCATATGTAAGCTCAGAATACGTATGGAGCACTTACAGAAGTAATTCACCAAAAAGCATGGGTGAATGAAATGAAATATAATGAACGATAATACAATATAATAATCATACAATGAAATAAAAGGAAGAGGGCATAAAATTTGCAGGAATGCAAAAGCCTACATACAAAATAGAAAAAAAAAATAAATGCAGAGGAAGGCCTGTGGCTGCAGTGACAGAAGTCCCACAATTAGGGACTCCTCTACAGTTGTGACAAAAAAACTGGCAGATCCTAGTCTGCTGAGAGTACTGGGTTTGGCTGAGGTGGAGTAATTTTCTTCATGGCAGCCCATACAGTGTCATGTTTTAGATCTGTGACCAAACAATGTTGATAACACAGCAAGTGTTTTAGCTACTGCCAAACAGTGCTTGCACAGTGTCAAGTTCCTCTCTGTTTCTCAGGCTGTCCTCCAGGAAACAGGCTAGGGTTTGTCCAGAAGCTAGGAGGGAACACAGCCATGACAGCCAACCCAAATTGACCAAAGGTATATTCCATGCCATAGACCATCGTGTCCATCAATAAAACTGTGGCGGAGTTTTTCCAAAGCAGCCCCTACTGGGTGACTGAGTGTGCATCGGTCTGCTTGTGTCAGGTGGTTAATGATTGCCTTTTCTTTACTTCCTCCATGCTCATGCGCCTCTTTACTTAGTAAACTGTCTTCATCTTGACCCACGAGTTTTTCTCACCTTTGCCCTTCCAATTCCCTCCCCATTTTTCCATGTGAAATGGAGTCTGAGTCCCAGTTCTAAATGCCAAAGGAGATAACTTTAATTCAGGAAGCAATGATAAGGTACCTATGATAAACCAATGCTGTGATGCACTTGCCTCTGTCCATCAGAATAGCTGCTGGATGTGATTCTCAAAATTCCAAAGTCCCATGTACTGTAATTTCCCTCAGCAGGTACAGGAATGAAGGCATGTTCCCCTGTATTGGGGATTTTTCTTGCCAAAGTATAAAGATATTTCCATTCAGCCAACCAGTTTTCCGAGTAACTGTCACCTGTCACACAGAGGAAGAAAAAGGTTTTGGACACTGGAAAAGAACGATTACCACAAAATTGAAATTAGATGTCTCCACCCCTATGTAAATGAAGAGGAAAAGCTGACATTATTGTCATGAGCTATTTATACTTGCAGATCTCTTCTTGAGGCCTCAGTGAAAGCAATGACTTCCTGTTTCTGCATGTAAGTTATGTGATAACTTATGATAAATGCTCGTGCACAGGTAGGAAAAGTGCCACTTTACCTGTTTCATGGTATCCCCAGACTTCTATGTTGACATGGGGTGCTGCAAGTGCCTGAGGTGTCCAGGTAAGAGTTAAGTTTCCATCAGTGTTGGGTGTGCCGTAGTATTGCCATTTTGTCTCATTTACCAAAGTACATTTTTCTTCATCTGAAACTTTGCTGTGATGTACTGTGTTACAGAGCAGAAAAAAAGGATGAATGGCTTTTTTGCTTTGCATAGTCCTGAAAAAGTGTTACTATATTATTGAAGATTTAGCAGTGTTTCCCCTGTGTATGTTTTACACAGTACAGGATGCACAACATAAAATAGGTAAGCTGAAGCTGAGCCCTTACTAATGTTTGCAACACCACTATGCAGTTATTTTCTGATAGAAGGACTGACCAAAAAAAGTAACTGGTTTGGTCGACCTCATTTTTAAGCAGGACTTTTTACGAGTTAATGCTGCTGCATTAACAGCATATAGCAGCAGAACTCAATTGCTGTAAAAGTTCATCTCTCAAAAGATGAATTAGCATGAGGACAGCAAGAATTACTTTTCTGAGGCCTGTTAAGGAAGAAGAAAAATGATCAAAAAGGGAAGGCTTATATAATCGTGCATCCATGGAGGAAGAATATAGGAAGAAGAAGAATGACATAAATTTAAGTAAGTAACCTGATAACCAAGTTCCAGAGTAGGGAAATGTCAACCCATCATCTATAGAAACTTCAAAAGGGATAAAACCAGTCTCATAAAGCAACGGGGAGATGCAGTGGGCTTTTCCATCCTTAGCAATATAGCCACTGGTTTTGATTTTCTGCTTGAACCTGTAGATGTGGAAAACACTTTTCAATGTCACCATTGCATGTCTCGGTTGTGTTTCATCAAGCAACTTTGTGTCATGAGGAGATCATTTCAAGTGCCATGGCTGTTTTGCTCGTAGCAGTGAATATAAACTGGAAAAATTTGTTTGTGCTTATTACACCAGCGTGGAACCTGTTGTGCACTGCACAAATACACAGCAATCTACAAGCCTTCAATTTACTATTTTATTACTGGGGGAGGGAGAAATTATAAAGTAGCAGCAAGTAACACAGGAACAGCAGTAAGAGAAAGGTGATGTTACAGCATTAACAGGATTACAGGGTAGTTAACACTGACCATGATACACAATGATTGCAAATTTCTGATTTTGTGGGGGGTTTATGCTGTAAGTCCTGCAAATGCAACAAAAGTAATTTCATGCTGTTCTAGAACTTCTGTTGCAAAGATTAACTCAGAACTCACTGCTTATTATTTAACCATTTGATTCCAGTTAGGGCTCTTGCCCAGTGTACTAAAGTATAATCCCACCTGTCTCTTCAAGACCAATGTGTGCTGACTGCACAGCTACTCCAAGTACCATAGGGAATTGGGGTCTGCCAGGAAATAGTACCATTGTTTGTTGCACTGAAGTTTGTATAGGCTATAATAATGTAATCGTGCAGGTAATTCTAAGTACACAGTTGTGTTCTATAGAATGAATGCTTGGGTCAAAGACTTTCCAAATGAAGAACTGAAAACCTTTTCAGGAACTGCTATCCAGATGGGAAGGACTCCAAAACCTCACTCAGAACCTTTTGTGAAAAGGACACCTGGGTCAGCAAAATTCAGTGTACTGTATGTATTTCACGTGTGACACATTCACTTAAATGTAATACAGGCTGACACACTTAGGATTGAAAGCTTTCTCTTATAGGAAGAACATAACGTGTCCTACCTACATTACTTTCTTGTTGTTTCCTCATTCAGATTTAGAAATAAATCTTTCCAACAAAAGGGAAATGCTTAAGAAATATTGACAACCAAGAGCCCTGCAAGAAAGATCCTTTTGAAAAGTCATTGTTTTAATAAACGATTGTATCACACAGTAACTTGACTTAAAAGAAATGATCCCGTGTAGAAACAGAGTCAACATGTATCCTTGAGGGTGAGGTTCAGCAGAACTTTTGCATATTTCAGGACTCTAACAACTTTAATAAGTTTTCACTCCTGTATAGACTAGTCTTGTTTTGTGGTAATTGCCTACTGTCGGAAAGTGAGAGTATACAAAATCGTGACCCACCTGCATGTTAGCACAGAAGAGGCTTTAAGACCTGTATTTTCAATCAAAAAGTCTTTGCCTCCCATCAGAGATCCTGAGTATGGAGAAATTTGAAGGCAAAATTCTTTATAATCAGGGCAACAAATCCCCAAGGACTGGCATGTCACCTGGCAAGAACAGGTACTGAGCAGCTCCCCACATCTGTGTGAGCAAGAGTCTTGAGCTCCTTGTTAAAGGAAGAAGAAAACAAAGACAGGAATGTTATTTGACTCTCCTAGATGTTCTCTGAAACAAAAGTACATCATCTAAAGGACTACTGTAAATCAATAAAGTATGCCGGTTATGTTATTTTAGGAGTGTATTTAGGTGGAGGCTGTAATCACCTGCATGTTAAGGTTGTTCCATTTTGAATAGGAAAATACACTTCTTTATGTTCAAGTCACTACATAATTTCATCAGTTCCATGGGTATTTTTACATGCAATAGACAGATAAATCTCCAGAGAGGCCCTTCAGTGGTGAGTGTTAGTAATATTTATTTCTCAGACTAAGTCTTAAACATATCAGAATGGGGTGCCCTAACCATCAGCCCTAAAGGAGAATCAGTAAGAACAGGTTAGTGCTCTTGGAAAGTTAAAATCAGGAACAAAATGTGCACTGATACGAGATTATTAAAAGCTACTGAAATGTCTTTCTTTTGTGCATTTCACTTGAGTCTAACATACACTGACAGATGACTAGGCTCTTGGCTTAGGTCTAGCAGAGGTCTAGCTGAACAGACTACTAGTAATTAGTAAACACTACATGAAAAATTACAAATAGAACAGTGAGAACACTGTGAAGAATAGCTGGATTTCACAAACAGTTGAGGGGGAGTTAAGTGAAATGGACAGGCTGCACAGACAACCCAGAGCACTGAGGAGCCTTTGCAGAGTGGAATCTTGCAAGGGCAACACTTCTTGGGCACTACATTAGTAGCACAACGCAATGCTGAGATGACCTAGGTAAGTGTCCAAAATTCTAGATTTGGACATGGACATTGGAAAATTGGAAGAAATTATGAAAAATTATTAGGGGAGGGTTGCCTATTTGGGAGCACACAAGCACAAAGAAAGACAGGGTTCAAGGTGGGTACTGAAGAACAAGCATGGGGAAATGGAAAGAAGGGAGATAAAAGTGCTTATTCAGTACGTGGAGCTAGAAAGATTTTTTGTCTTTAAATATATTTACTGCATTCTCCAGATTGTCTATTTACTTACAAAAAGGATCCACTGACCTGCTGGAAATTACAGAGATAAAAATTGAAAATGACATCATGCTGGTGAAAGCTGGCTTGTGTGCCTTTGCTTTAGCTTGTACAAGTGGCATCAGCAGTTTCTTACTGAGGTTGTGTACTCTGAAGTTCAGAAGTAAAAAAATTTTGTAGTTAAAAGCAGCAAAGTTTTTGAAAATCACTCACCTGCATTCCAAAGAGCAGTGAGGGTGAAGAGAATGAAGAAAGAAACAGATAGGCCAATGAATTTCATATTTTGTCCGGATGATTCAGGATGGCTGATTTCAGTAGGCTTTGCACCGGTCTGGGAAAAGCCTTTTATAGTAACAGGTGTTCGGAAATAAACAAGATTCTCACTGTTCAAAGGTTTGTTGTAAATTACTGAAGCAAACAAATCCTTTACAGAGGTCATCTTCAGTTCAGGAAAAGATAGAGCTGGTAGGAGAGGCAGCTGAACTCCTACACATTATTTTAATAGTTAAGTATTCCTGAATTGCAAGTAGATGTTTATTGTTTTAAAAAACACTCCTGCTTCAAAGTTCAAGACCACAGAGTCATTGACACTAGGTCTATGCTTTACTTTTACTGGAGGAACTAAAATAAGTTATCAGTTAGAAGAATGATAAAGAATAGATGCTGACAGTATGGTTTTGTTCAGGAGATAATAAGACATTAAGCAAGCATGATTACATGCATAGTAAGGGTGAGGGTTGTAAAGGAGACAGGTAGAAAGATATTCTGAGGAAGGTATAATTGAAAATCGTGGCATAATATTAGAGCTATGAAATGGGCTATGGAATCTTTCAGACAGAAGCGTGAGAATATTCTGGCAAGGCAGTAGGACAGCGCTGATGCACTAACAGCCAATATCAGAACAGGAACTTTATGATGGAGGGTTTTTAGGGGATACAGAAAGAAAGCAAAGCATAGTCCATTGATTTGATATGTAAAATATCGGTACATAAGATAAGAAGCCCCTTGGCCTTGATTATATGAAGGATGGAGTAGAGTCTGGAATAATGACGGGGAGTTTGGGGAAGCAAGGTTATTCAGAATTGGATAACACTATCAGTAGTATCATGCAAGGCTGTGGATTGCTATAATTTTGGAATATATGTAGCGAAACTGGTCAAACACTGGTCAAAAAATAATTAGGGGCACATTTAGTTGAAAAGCATTCAGGTAAAGAAAGTGCAATGGCAGCAGTGGGACGCCAGCTTCAAAAAAAATGGAGTAGGAGGTTTAGGCGCACAAAATAATTCAGGTCAGAAGGGACTTCAGGAAGTTTCCCTCATTCCCCAATCTCCCAAATATTCCAAGTGTCCCAGATGGCCTTGATGTCCCTGATATCCCTGATGTCTCAAATGTCCTTAATTTCCCAAATACTCCTGATGTCCAAAATGCCCCAGATGTCCCTTATGTGTACTCTAGGCATGTTCCATGTGCCCTAGGTGCGTCCCAGATCTGTTCTAGGAGTGTTCCAGGTATGTTCTAGGTCTAATTGGCCCATAGGCCCACTAGGCCTTACAGGGTCTACGGAGAGAAATGACATTGAACCCAGCAGTGTTTTGGGGTTTTAACAGCAAGTTCATGCACATTCTTGTTCATAACAATTAATATATTGGTTTTCACAAGTCACTTTTCTACATCACTTTGAGGCCATTTATCTCTTTCTGTCTATGGTGGTGTCCAGAGCATGGAGTTCTAGGGCAGGGATCACTGTGGGGCATTGCTGGGGGACTGAGCAGAACTAGGTGGGAACTGGAGGATCTGGGAGGCCACAAGGCATTAGTGGGATGCACTAGGGGCTGACTGGGAAGAGGTATCTCTAACTGGGAGGCCCTGGGAGCTACTGAGGTGCATTACAGAACAGCCGGGGGGGCTGCAGGGAGGTCCCCGTAAGCGGGGAGGGTGCCCCCTACTACTCCCTCCCCGGCCAAGCAACCAAGGACCCCCATCCCACACCTGGTTGTTGGACTCTGGAGGGTCTTGCAGAGGCCTATAAGGGTCTGGGGGAGGCTCTGGAGGACTTGAAGGGGGTCTTGGGGGGCTCCTTGGGGAGTGTCGGGGGGCTTGGGAGAGGTTTGGGGAGCTCCTGGAGGGCCAGGGGAGCTTGGGGGGGCCCTTATAGAGGTCTTGAGGGAGGCTATGGGGCTCTTGTAGAGCCTATAGGGGATTTGCAGGGTTAGGGGTGACCTGTAGTAGTTTGGATGGCCCCTGGGGGGTCTTGTGAGGGGTTTTGAAGAGATTATAGGGGCCTTGAGGAGTCCCGAGGGCATGTTCTGCCTATCTCCAAGTTGGCACCTCCGGTAGACCAGATCTCATACAAATGCACAAAGACACACACTGAAAAGAAAGCAGAGTCACCCCTTAATAAACCTGGTACACCTTGATGCCTGTTCTGGGTGATCCAAACTCCGACCTTAGCTGAGCTGTGCTGAGGTCCACCTGACTTCAACTGCTGCAGCCACCCTCAAAGGTGAGAACCCCAAAACCCCCCAAAGATTCCAAACACCCCAGCACCCCAAACCAGCCACAAATGCTACCTAACATCCCACAAACTCACTTTAGAACCCCCAAGCTACTCCCAGTGCCCCCTAAAATACTTCAACACCCCCAAAACCAATCCTAGAATTATCCTAGAAATTATCGCAGCAACTTCAAGCCCCCTAAACCCTTCCAGGTACCCTCCAAAACCTCCTTGCACCCTTAAATCACTCCCAGCAACCTCTGAAAGAAAATGACATCAGTTTGCACCTGTCCCAATTCAGTGAATGCCAAAGGAAAATCCAAGACTCCCACAAGTAGGAGTATGTTTACTGGACGTGTGTGAACAGAGGCACAGCTTTTTACTACGAAGCGAGTTACTGAGATTCGGGGTTGTTTTCCTAGTTTGCTCTGTAGATTTTCACTTCTGACTTTCAGCCCCAGTGGCTGAGCGGGAGGTGTAGCAGCAGCGCAAGGGCCAGAGCTGTCGGATGGGTCTGGGAGTACAGATTCCCATCCCGGTTCAGCCACATCTTGCGCCCTCAGGCACGGATGTCCCTGCAGTGTCCTGAGGCAGGGATGAGACATCTGGCAGTGCTGCAGCGCAGGAAGGGAGTGCAGCCTGAGCAGGAGGCGAGGCACTGTCATCAGACACGCTGGCACTGTGCCGGCAGGACACGAGCTGGGGGAAGACTTCAACCCTTTGGGGGGCTGCCCTGCCTTGATTTTTCCAGCAGAACTCCCTTTCTGGGGGGAAAGGTACATTTGCCGTCAGCACTATTAAAGCAACACACTGCTGTTCAGAGCCTCAGATAGGGACTTCTGTAGGAATGATGCACTCTGAGGGGATATGTCAGATGTGCTTTTGCCTCTGGGCCAGGGGTGCCACTGCCAGGGAGTGACGTTTCAGGGGGTGGCCACCAAGGAGGTGACATTGCCAGGGGTGGCCGTGCTGGGGGTGGCCGTTACTGGTTGAGGGCAGCACTGCCAGTACTGCCTGGAGCCGGGCGGAGTCTAAATACACCCTGGAACACCCAAATCCCCCCTGAAACCCTGTCTGCCCGGCCGCAGCCAGGGCATCTTGCGTCATTCTGTGAGCTGCCCCATTATCGTGCGTAGATCTCGCGAGGACAGGTATGAAGTCACAACGCCTTGTTAGCTGGGGGCAAATTTGCCAGGACTCCCCCATGTGAGGTTTGGGCCAACAGGCTGAGTTTAAGTCGGATCAGGGGGACAGACGCCTCCTGAGATTTTTTTTCCCCCCCTGAGATTTCCTCATGGGCTCTGGCATCACAGGGAGCAGAAGGGAAAGCTGCAAATGGCCTGGGCATTATCCCCTTCCCAGTTCAGCCCAGCAGATCCCAAGGGCTCTTAGAGGAATATTTATTCTGTGCTTCTCTCTGTGGTGACTTCATCTCCAACCTGCCCTGAGCAGGTCCTTCCTTTCTCCTGGAGAAAACCAGGAGGCAGAGGCAGTTTGCCAAGGAACCCCTGCTTGTGTTTGGAGAGGAGAGTGCTGCCAGCTCCGCGTGCCTGTGCCCAGCCTGGCAATATCCACAGGGAACAGAGCGGGCAAATATTGTTAGACGGAGCAAAATGGCTCCACATAAGGGGTTTCCTACCGCGCACATCAGTCCTGGGGCAGCAGTTGAACTGGGGAAATCACTTGGTCTTCCCCCAGAAAGCATCATTCCCGTCAGCATTGAATGACATGCCCTGGGCCCACTGCTCATTGTTCACCCGACAGAAATCAAAAGCAAGTATTGCTTTGCTGTTAAGAACTGAAAATAAAACAAAAGAGCTCACCTTTTCCTTCTTCTTTGCTGCTTTCAGATGGTGGAATTGCCTCCCTGGATGTTTGTGTTTGTGTAGGAAAATATGAGGGTCTGTAGAGGGGAGGGAGGTGACATTTTGGAGGGAGGAGCTGAGGCAATTGCAGGGCACCCAGGGGACAATTTTGCTGGACAGCCCCTGGGAACAGGTGCCGCAGGGAGGGGTCGGCCCTGGGCGCTCACTGTGTCCTCCTTCCTCGGCAGCACCGTCGCAGGAGACAGAAGAGGCCTCGTGTGGGACAGCGAGGCCGGAGAGAGTGAGCAGAGGAGTGGCCTCGGGCTGGAGAGGGGCAGGAGAAAGGCCCTGTGCACAAAGGGACCTCCCTGCCATCACCAGGGACCTGCAGGGCACCGAGTGGACGCTCTGGGACCCCGGTGAGGTGATGAGTGGAGAGTCTGGGGCTAGAACGTGAGTTAAGGTACAGGCAACAAGCAGGTGTGGGTTGTTAGCGTGTTTGTAGCCCTGTGGCACCGGCAGCAGGTACTGCCAGGAGAGAAGGAGTCAGCCATTGGACTCGGAGGGACCACAGGCCTCTGGAGAACTGATCAGTGAAGCCCAAAAGGCCTTGGGTCAAGTGGAACACCTGGAGAATGTTCGGTTTTGCTTTGATTCCCTCCAACCCACCAGCCACAGGCCAGGCTCCCATCCCTGGAAATTCAGTTGAGGAATTTCCTCACTGAAAGGGTTGTCTTCATTGGAAGGGGCTGCCCAGAGAGGTGTGGAGTCCCCACCACTGGAGGTGTCTAAGGAACAACTGGACATGGCACTCAGTGCTCTGGGCTGGAATACAGGGTGGGGATCGGGCACAGCGTGGACTCGATGGTCTGGTGGCTTTTTTCCCACCTCAATAACTCTGACTCTGTCCAGGCACTCATGCTGAGCCCATGTGGGCTTAGCACCTTGGGGTTGCGGGAGAAGTGCATGTGGAGGCTCCCATTGTCACTGACGCTGACGGCAACCTTCTTCAGGCTTTTGTTGTCGCAGTGGGGACAGAAAACCTCGGTCATGTCCGAGGTGATCCTACAAGGCACGGACAGAGGAGGTTCCCTGGGCCACAGAACAGGGCTCAGCCCAGCAGCAGGACCCCCAAGCCCTCTCTTTACCTGAAGCAGCTGTGGTAGTGCAGGATGAAGCTCCGGGCCTGGTGGATCAGCATCCCGTTCACTGCCAGTACGTGGAGCCCCATCTACAGCAGCACGTTCTGCAAGGAGAGGGAGAAACTGGGAGTGGGACTGGGGGAGTTACCGGGGCTGTTCCAGCCTGGGCAGGGGTGACACTCCATAGAGGCCTCTGGGACAGAGAACTGGCTGGTTCTGACACCGAGAGCTGTCACAGAGCTGCTCCCACCCTGTCCAATGTGGAACCAGCCCAGAGGTTTGGATGTGCCCCCACAGCCCCACTGCAGCAGCCTGGCCTCACCCGCATGGCAAAGTCGGTGGTGACACAGCCAAGCTGGACTCCGGGACGGGATGTGTCACAGTGCCCCAGGTTGTTGGGTGTTATCCAACCTTCGTCATCGCTCTCCTCTTCATCCTCCTCCTCCTCGCCAGCAATGGCCCCGTCCCCGGCGCTCTGGGGCTCCCCGGGGCTGGCAGACATGGCCTGGGCGTTCTGGGGGCAGGAGAGGACGGCATAGGGGGCTCAGGAATACCCAGAAACGGGACGACAGGCACAGGGAGGGGCGGCGGATCTCACCTGCAGCTCCTGCAGCTCCTCCTCGATGCTGGGCAGGGGCGGCCGCCAGTGCAGGAAGGAGCTGAACTGGTCGCTCTCCGCGGGGCCCGGGCTGTGCTCGGGGATGTGCTGGCGCTGCCGCATCCCCGGGGGTTGTGCTTGGGGGAGCACAAGACAGGGGTCCCTCACGAGGCGGGCTGCCGACACCCGCGTCCGCGCGCCGTGAACGCAGCGAGCTGTGCTTCGGCCGCGGGGCACGCCGGAAGTTCCGGTTCGTGAGCGGGGCACGCCGGGAGATGTGTACATGCGCGGTGCATCACGGGACTTGTGGCTCCGCCGCTGCGGGTGGCCCCGGCCGGTCCCAGGGCGGGTCGCGCTGTTCGTTCCCTCCCGGCTCAGGCCGTGACCCGCGGGCACCGGAGCGGCAGCGCCCGCCGCGCCCCCGGGGCAGCCGGGCCGGGCCGGGCCGGGC